>CM076582.1:483640928-483842651 GCA_034641835.2 Pinus albicaulis
ATGGAGCATATCCATTTTTTAAGAAAAATTTCAGATCAGCATATTGTGACTGAGAATCGTTTAGGCTTACTTCAGAAAATTATATTTCATTTGATTGATCTTCTTCGGTTGGTAAATGAGAGGCTCCAGTTAACATCCTACAAAGATATTGTCCTTTAACAATTTTAGCAAGATGTATCTCTAAATCATATTCTTGAAGTGCAGTGACCCAATTTTCTCTCTTCTCTCCTACTTCTTATTGGATTAATAATTTTTGTACTGCTGAGTAAGGTGCTATTATTTTAGTATGTGTTTTTAGGAGAAAAGTTCTAAAATGTTTCAAAGCTTTAAATACAACATAAGTTTGTTTTTCCACATCTGAATAATTTAACTCAACACCTTGAAGGTTAGAACTAAAAAATGAAATCAGTGCTTCAATGTTTTGATAATTTAGCTATGTCAAAACTGTTGTGGATGATGTATCAGAAGAAATTATATATAATACAAATGGCTTAAGAAAATCAGGAGTTGTTAAAGAAGGAGCTTCAATGATGGCTTTCTTAATTAACTCAAAATAATTTCTCTCATCTTTTCCCCATTTAAAAATTTAATTTTTCTTAATCATTGATTGCATGGGTAAGATGATTTGGGAAAAATTGGGAACAAATCGTGTTACAAAATTAATTTGTCCTAAAAATGATTGCATCATTTTTTTATTGTGTGGTAGAGGGATGTTTCCAATTTCATGAATTCTATCAGGGTCAATATGGATTTCTTTTTTAGAGACAATGAACCCTAATAATTTACCTTATAATAAGGAGAAATAACATTTTTTAGAATTCAATGAAATGTCAAATTTTCTACATCTTTAAAAAACATGTTTTAGGTGATTATCATGATTGTTTATGTGCTTAGAGTAAACAGTAATTTCATCTAAGTATATAAAAACTGAACTATTGATTATTCCTCTGAAAGCTATATCTATAGCACGTTGAAATGTAGCACCGACATTAATCAACCGAAAAGACATTTTTTGATATGCATATGTTCCCCACTTTGTCTTGAATTTTGTCTTTAATCTATCATCTGGATGTACCATAATCTAATTATATCTTGAAAATCCGTCAAGAAAAGACATCAATTCAGATCCTACAACTGACTGTAATATCTGTTCCATGGTAGGCAAGGGAAAATTATCATTTTGGCAAGCTTTATTCAAATTTCTAAAGTCTATGCAAATTATAACGTCTCCATTCTTCTTTCTAAATGGGACCATGTTTGATGCCCATTTCGAATGTCTAACAGGAAAAATAACTTTGGCTTTGAGAATTTTATTTAATTCAAATTTAATTTGACTTTCTAAATTTGGATGGATCTTTCTAAGTTTTTGTTGAATAGGCTTATCATCTGAGATCATAGGTATGGTATGCTGAATTATGGAAGTATCATATGACTTGATATATGAATAATCCCATGCAAAGATATCTTTATATGTTTTCAGCAACTTAATGAGTGACATCCTTTCTTTAGGTTTTAAACCAAGACCTAGGTTGATGTTTTGAGGTTTTTCTGGTGTACCAAGATTAATCAATTCAAATTTTAGATTAGAACTCTGGGTTTTTGAATTGGTCATATTCTTAAACCTATCTTTCAAATCATAGAGATCTTCCATTTTGACTACAGATTTGGGAATTGGATTAGTATTTTTTTTATCTTCAATTTGTAAGTCATGTTCATGTTCATCTATGATTTGACCCTCGTAAGATCTGTTTGATGTAAGAAAGTCTACTATATCTGCAACATTGTTAAATACTCTCTAATTTGTTACGTTGTCAGGAATGGAGGGCCTAAAAATTAACTCAATTGAAAATATGTCTGGGCTAAATTCTTCGGATGGTATAAGCTTAGATGCTACATTAGCAGGTAAATCAGCACTTGCATTTTGTAATCTAGGAATTGTGGAGATATTAAATGTAGAAAAATGGGATGTAAGTCTCTGAGCTAAAGTTGGATAGTGTTTCAAATGTCCAGAAATATAATGAATTGTATTTCTGACTTGTCTAACAATTATTTCAGAATCTCCATAAACCTGCAAATATTTAACATTTAAACTAATAGCTTTGTACAGACCTTGTATCAATGCTTCATATTCAGCGGTATTATTCGTGCATTGGAATTCGAGTCTGCAAGCTAGCATTGTTTTCTCTCCTTGTGGATTGATTAAAATTCAACTTGCTTCTGCACCATCTTCTGATTTTGAACCATCAAAGTATAAAGTCCAAGATAAATAATTTTTCGAAATTTTATTGCTAAGATTAACACATCTAGAAGTGTCTGTTTGAGAAAAGTTTTCAATTTGAGAAATAGCATTGTTTATTGAAAAAGGTGAAATTTGGGCATTGAATGATCCAAGAAACGATTCAGCTGAGTAATTTACAACAATATTGTTAGTGAAAGCTACAGGTTCATTTGTTTCTTCAAGTTTAGTGACTGTATGTTTCACAAATTTCTTGCGATCAATTCTGATTTGATTTGGTTTACCATTATATGGCAACGACATGTGTGACCAATTGGTAGCGAAATATCGAAGTAAATTTTTAGACCAATCCCTACTTAAAATAAGACCATAAAATTCATGGATGTCTGCGACCAAAATATCGATTACTTGCAGTACCTTTGGATTTGATTATAATCTAATGGATACTGACAACATTTCTCCAATGAATTCTACTTTTTTTCAATCTAATTGAACTATATGTACAACAAATTTTTGAAGAGTGATATTCAATTTTGTACACACCATTCTTGGCATGATGTTTGAAGAAGATCATGAATCAATATGACAATTATGAACATTTTTGTTGAAAATATCATAAGTTAAAAGTAAAGGAGGAGTGTGAGAAATATATCTATCACCAATTAAAACAAGATCATTGGGATTTACTTTGTTTGGAGATGACGGAGGTTTTCCCAACTCTTTAGAAGCTTGGGCTATAACTGGTGGTTGTATAGGTATTCCCTTGAGTTATCTAAGTAAAAAATTTTGTTGTTGTTTGAGTTTGGTCATTTCATGTAATGAAATATTTGCCTTGGTATTTTTCATGTCTTCAAATATATTGTATTCCATTGTATCTGAAACTATAAAATTTTTGGAAGTTGTAATAGGATCTAGTGAAATAGAATCTGTCTGAACAATTTTATATTTTTTTACTGTTGTTTTCTCCTTTGTGGGGAGAGATTTCTGTTTCTTATTTGATATAGTTGAATCAGAAGAATATTTACTTCTTGTAGACACAGGCATAAATTCTCTTTCTTCTTCTGTGAGGAGAATAAAATCCCATAACCCATTCAGTTCAACTTCTTCCTCAGACTTTGGTTCTTGTTCAGATGGTGAGGGATCTGTTAGCCACCTATAATATTTTGTCAAAGCAAACAGGTGGCTAAATATGTTTCTGAGTCTTCAAAAGAAACATTTCCTTTGTAAATATATCATTCTTGAAGTCTCCAGGTGTTTTCTATCCTTCAGAATTATCTTCACTTTTGTTTCCATTGATAAGCCCTACTGTTTTGTGAAAGAAACTGCTTTCAAAAGGCCTCCATTTTCTCCATTTCATACCCACAAAATACCCATTTGTCACCCTTATTCCCTTCATAAAAATTCCTTTGAAGACCTTCATTTCAACCTCCATCTCATCCTAAACCCCTTTAAACCTTATAATTTCCCTTTATTTGGTTTAAAAATCCCTTCTTTTGCCTATCAGAACCTTCAATTTGGCTTAAAAAGCACTAATTTTGGGCCTAAAACAATACTTTTACATTATAAGACATTTAAGCCACCGAGGGCTTATTGCCTTAAGCCCCTTCCTCCATGCATCCTTAGCCCGCAATCGGGTGCTAAACAGTCTTAAAAACCTTTCTCAAACCCTTTTTTCCTTTGGTTTTCCGTTTCCCGACCTTTTCGATCAGGACAGATCGTGACCGTTGATCTGAGAAGATCAACAGTTATCGCGTGTTTTCCCCATCCACCCGTTCGCTTACCTCCCTTCCCTCCTTTCAAATAACCTACCCCATCTTTCAATCTCCACCGTCCGATCGGAAGATCTAACAACCAGGACGAAACCCGCCGTTCACCCCACGAAAAAAGAAGAACACGTCACCATGGGCCCTACCCACCTTTCTGCCCCATGCATCTTGCATCCATCACGCTCTCCTCACAACCATCCGATCTAACATCCCAAATCCGACGGCTAGTGCACGGTATCGCGTGATTTTGCACCCAGGAGATAACGTCTTAAATTTATGCGATTTGAGTGGTTTTTAAAAGACACATGTCGCCTATTCTATGGAATCGCGTTCTTTTTGGGAAAACCACTTACCGCCTCAGAGCATGCTTGAAAACCATTAATGGTTTTCCGCCATACAACCTACCCCCCCCCCCCCCGCAACATCAATTTTACTTTTAATCACAGCCGGAAATCATCCTGATCTAACGGCCCACGTTGTATCGTGATATCGTTTCATTGTTCCTAATATGTTCTCCCAAATGCTCCATCGTGCGATCTCAACCATAGATCATCCTGATCTAACGGTCCCAATTTATCCTTGTGAAAAAACCTCCAAAGCACCTGGTTAGCTTCTCTACCAGGGTTTTTCCCCATTTTTCCGCTGCGCTCACTTTTTCCCTCATTGCTCCTCCATCCCCACAAGCCTCCGAAGCATCCATCCTCACTCCCTCAGGTTTTTATAACATGTTTATTGTGTTTTTCAGGGTTTATAGGTGGTGAATTCATTCTATCTCCACATTCACGGTCATGATGATATAGAGCACAGAAAGCCAGCCCCAGAGCCAAAGATAGTAGAGGAAGACATCCTTGATAAAGTTTAAACATGTTTTGTTGAAGATCATGTTATTAAACCCTAACATAAACCCTCTAGCGCCTCTGTAACCTATATATTCACAAACACAGGTCAGAATAAGCAACAAAGAGTATCAGAAGAAGAATTAAAGGATTAATGCCTAATGTTGAAGACTTAATGCTTATAATCCAATGTTTAAAAGGATAAGGGACACAGATAAAGACCTGAAGATGATCAAGGAGGCTTAATGAAGCCTAACGCACACATCAAGCCATATCAGTGATTTAATATCAGCAGAATGTTCATTTTCCTAAGAAGGAAAAATTCCCACAGCATTCTCTATGCCTCATCAAGCCCATAACAGTTATTATTCTGAAAGAAAGCTCCTGGAACTGTCAGTGCATTGGTTATGAAGTATGGAAGACCTGAAAGAAAAAATCTTCACCTTACTTGTCACAGAAGATAAAACAAAGTACTACAACAAGAAAAGTACTTCAAGGAACATACCCTTGGAGTTATTATCAATCTGACAAAGACTTCTAAACCAGCCTAAAGGGTACCAACATGTTAATGCGGAGCCATTAAGCAGAGTGGGCATTCGAATACTTCCTCACATATGTCTTAATGAATCATTTAAGTTCATATCTACTACTCCACCTCCTCATTCACCTATAAGTATTCATTGAAGATTCATTGTAAAGGGTTGGGATTTTATTGACTGTTTGAACTGTTATTGAGGGGAAGTAGCTGAGTAGTTTATAATATAGTAGGATGGAAAGAGAAGTTTGGACTGTAAAGAACCATTGGACTCAAAGTATGTGACTGGTTTTGCACATCAATTGAACAAACAGATTCACAGGATCCTGGTCTATATTATTGGTGATGTTCTCCTTTCTGTAATTGTCTCCTTTTATGTTCTTCATATTGTCCATTATTCTATGATAAAGAACAACAAGCATAGATTAGGATATACTGTTGGAAGTACCTATATCTCACTATAAATCTTTATCTTTATGTTTTCCTCTGATTGTGTATTTTAAGGATAATTCTATAGAGTATAACCAGTCAAGAAATGTTGGTGAGCCCATGTCTTGCTGAGTACAACTTGAAACATTGTCCTTGAAAGATATTTTCATTTCATGCTAAGTAAATATTGAACTAGGGAAGTCTATGGTTAGCCCTGTCCTCTAGTTTCTTCTCCAACAATTTTTCTTGAAATTTTCCCTGTGAGTTGGTGTCAAAAGCAGCGAAGGTTAAAATTCTTTCTTTGATGTTAGGCATTGCTCTGTGTTTAATCTTAAATGTTTTCTACCTTCTGAAAGCGGTTATGAGGACTGTTGGATTTTTTCCCTTGAGAGTACGCTAAAATAAGGTTAGGTTAAAAGTCCTTCCTTGATCTTAAGCTACCCTTTGTGTCTTTATTGAGAGTTTCCTTTGAAAGTATGTCAAAAGTAGGATAGGTTAAAAGTCCTTACCTGATCTTAGGCTGCACTTTGGTTTCTTTCTTTCACCCACTTCTTAATGTTCCATCTCACCACCTATCTAAAGAGATCCTTTGGTATAGATGACTTTCCCTATGGAAACCCTTGGATAGTTGTTATGCAAGTAAACCCTTTTATGACTCCATAGCCCAATGGATCGGCACTTCTCTTGACCTATTTTCCCATGCTGAAACATCCTGCTACTTTGTTCCTTCTTCACTTCACATAACCTTCTCAGTTAATGATCTCCAACCAAACAAACAAACCAAAACCCCTGTGCTTCATACCTAGCCTAATACCATAATCTGACCTTCAAGATATATTATTCTTTACATTCATAGAGAGATCCCTCTCTGGATCTAGGAGGGCTAGATCCTAGTATCCCAAAGTGGTTTGATGTTGTCTTGTATTTTGGTTTCTCCAATCTAACTAAAACATAGGAGCCCCAACATAATGGCGACTCCACTGGGGAGAATCTGAGTGACCTTAATTGATATTATCTGGTAATTTGTCCCATTGTCGTCACAACATAATGGTGACTCCACTGGGGAATTCTGAGTGAATTTCATCTTAGATACCCTCAAGACCTTAGAAGGCCCATTATCTCCATAGATTGGTATTTAGATTGTTGATGGTGGACAACAGCCTACTTCAAAACATTTTAAACCCTCCATCTGGCGACTCCACAGTTCCTAAATGACCAAAAGACTCCACTGGTGATCAGTAGGCCTGTTGATTATATTTGTTTTCACAAAACTCCACTGGGAGACCAGTTTCATCACAACATCATCCATACTAAAGGAAACACATAGGATTAAGCTTCTTTTTTTAAATATAGTTTGCCTCTTAAAGATTGTTATACCTGGCTAAATTCTTCGTTGAGTCTGAGGATGTAACATACTGGCTTTAAGGAAAATCCATACCAGATCTTATCTTGATCCAAATCCCCCTGAAATATTTGACAATCTAGAAAGCATTCTTCGGAAGCCTCTCACATCTAGGGATCCAAATATTGTTAGACCCATTCATAGAGCTAACTCAGCACTTGAAAACCTTGCAACTCTATCAAATACCCAAGTTGATTTAGATTTACCAAGTAATTTACCAAGAACTAAGTCATTCAGTGGTATATATCAGATAGAATTTGAGCCTCCAAGTTCACCACCGCATAGTGGTCAACTTATTAGAGACAGAGGAACCCCTCAATCAACACCTCCTGACATCCACTTCATTTATAACTTGGGTCTCTCTCACCCTAAGTTTGCTCAATAGTCTGTGGTTGGTCCGAGCATTTTGGTCATCCATATACCTATCGTCCAAGCTACTCCTTCCCCCCAACAAAACACTATCATGGCAGCATGGTATGCTCCCCTAGTATTGCCATAGCCTCTGGCTCCTTTACCCAGTGACTATTAGTCTAAAATTCCCCATTTCACTGGAAAATAATCTACCACAGCTCAACAACATGTAGATAGGATGGAGGATGCTTTTGATTATATGGAAATAGAATATGAGACCATTAAGATGAGAACCTTTGCTCATGGTTTATGAGGAGAAGTAAAAAAGTGGTTTAAAGGCTTAACTCCTAACAACATCAATGACCTTCCCTCTTTACATCAAGCTTTCATAAACAAATGGGAAATCAAAAGAAACCCTCTACAAATACTAGCAGAGTATAAAGGTCTTAAAATAAATCAGGGAGAGAGTGTTCATGATTACTCCAACAGGTTTAACAGTGTCTACAATGCTCTTCCACCCCACATGAAACCTCCCCAAGGAATGGCCTTAGTGAAATATCCTGAAGGTTTCGATGCTGACATGGCCTATCAACTAAGGGAGAGAGACTATTCAACTCTAGAAGACATGCAGAAGGGAGCTGTGAGTGTAGAAGCAAAATTAATTGAAAAAAGAGCTAGGATGAGGGCTGAAAAGAAGGTAACCTATAAGGAATACTCCACTGCTTCTAGATCTGATTCCAAATTTGATAATCTAGCCAAAAACATGGAGAGGCTAGAAAGAATGATGGAGAAAATGGTTGTCCAAACCAATAATCAGAATAGAAATCAGCCTCAAAAGAAGAACCAAAACTTTAGGAGAAACACTCCTCCTAATAGACAAAGGGACTCTGACCAACAAATCATACCTCCATTCCAAGAAAATTTCCTTGATGAGGATGAGGGAATAATATAATAATCAAAGGGAACTATTATAAACATGATGGAAGTGGATAACGAAGATCACACCTTTTTCACATAAAACAACCAGACCTCATACACACATTGGGATGAGGAAGGGTTAGAATCTGAAGACTACAGGTTAGGATTCGAGAATGCCATCATGCAGGTCCAAGAACAAAATGATCTCAGAAGTAAAAAGAACCCAGAAGCTCCCAAACCAAAAACCTCTGAAATCACCATTAAGAAAAGACTTGAAAAGAATCCTAAAGGGACTGTTGAAAGCAACAAAACAACAGCTGAGAGTTCTGGAAAAAACAAGGACAAATACATCCAAACCATTGATAAACCAAGTCAAGAAACTAGTAGCACTAGCATTACAACTAATGCTCTTGAAAAAACAGCTTCAACCAATGTACATAGTGAAAATCAGCAAGCTGATTTTGCCAATAAAACAATGACCAACAAAACATAATTGAACCTTTCAAAGAGTCAGTCTCCTTTCAATCTGGAGAGTGAAATTGCCAAAATAAAAAATTTTGTCCCTCTCACTGATTTGGCCACCCAAGATGCATATAAATTTCAAATCTTGAAAGCTTTAAGCTTATGAGAAAACAGTGACTCTGTCAACTTAAATGATGATCAACCAACTCTCTTGTTTGGCCAAAAAATTGAAGGATAATTTCAGGAAGGGGTAGTGCCTCCTTTTTATGTTAGTCTAAATATCCATGAAAAAAACATACATAATGCTATGCATGACTCAAGAGCTTCACACAACCTCATGCCAAAGGTGATCATGGAAAAATTAGGCCTAGAGATAACCAGACCATGTAAGGATTTATATTCTTTTGAATCTAGCAGAGTGAAGTGTTTGGGCCTAATCAAAGATCTCTGTGTGAATTTGACCCAAATACCAGCCAAGCGCATGGTAATGGATGTTGTAGTGGTCGATGTGCCTCCCAAGTATGGCATGTTGTTGTCAAGATCATGGGGTGCCAAGATACAAGGTACAATGTAAATGGACATGACATATGCCACAATCCCTGTTTTCAGCCAGCTTAGAAGACTATATAGGGAAGAAAACATGAAATTTATGGTTAGTAGTCCAGAGAAACCAGAAAATTCCTCTCTTTACTCTGTCCATACAGACCTAGACTCTTTTATCCTTTACAATGATGAGTTTACAGATGAGCAAGAGCTAGAGAACAAAAATTCAAACGGCAGAGTAGAGCCCACAAATCTAAACATAATGGTAGCTCTAGATGCAGAGGAAAACAAGGGAGAAATATTTGAACAATCTGCAGAGTTAGAAAATCAGAACCAAGACTGTAGAGAGCAGATTACCCATCAGCCTGTTGACCTCAGGAAACAAGATGACAGTAGGGATGAAACTGATAACAAATATGCAAAAAATCCCTTATGGAGCATGATCTTTGATGGGTCCTACACTAAAAGGAATTCAGGAGCTGGGATATGGTTGCATAATACTGAAAACAATTATGCTGAGAGTCATGCCTTCAAGCTAAATTTCAAATGCACAAACAACATAGCAGAATATGAAGCTCTCCTCTTAGGGTTGCATCTGTTGAAAAAACTAGGAGCTAAGAGGATAGTTGTTCATGGAGACTCAGAACTAGTCATCAAACAGATAAATGGAGAGTACACTGCCAAACATCCTAGATTAAGGGCATATAGAAATTATGCCATGGATCTTTTGAAAAAATTTGTAGAATATGATCTTGTGTTTGTCCCTAGAAGTCAAAACATACTTGAAAATGGATTGGCCTGTGCTGCTAGTTCATATCAGAGACCACTTAATGGAAAACAGATCATTGTTCAAACAAAATACAGACCAACAGTAGCAGATAATGAAAAATATTGGCAGGCCTTTGAGGGTGAAAAACAGATAGAGGATTTACTACTTTCCAGGAATGAGTTTGAACTACCTGATTCAAATTTTAAGCTCATTGAAGATAGTTTAGATAAAGAGCCCCCTAATGAAGAAAAAATATTCCCTACTACAGAAATAAACATGCTGACCAGAGAATTTGAAAACCAAACAGAAGAATACATGAACACGGATAAAGAAGACATAGAGGTACTGTAGTCTAAAGACAAAATCATACCTAGAGGACTAGCACCCCTAGAAGATCTCTTTGATTTTAATGATGTGGCAAAGAAGCCCACTATAAAACCCACTGAATTTGATGTTGAATAATGCAATATAGGTAGCAAGGACAAGCCTAAAATGATCAAATTATCTAAAACCTTGCGAGCACATATCAAACAAAAATACATTGATTTATTTAAAGAGTTTGTGGATGTTTTTGCTTGGAGTTATGAAGATTTTAAAGCCTATGACACAAAGATCATCTAGCATAATATTCCATTGAAGGAAAATCAGAAACATTTTAGGCAAAAGTTGCGTAGAATAAACCCTGCATAGTTACCTCTGGTAGAAAAATAAATTAAGAAAATGTATGAGGCCGGAATCATAGTGCCTGTGAGGTTTTCAGATTGGGTATCTAACCTTGTGGCTGTAAGGAAAAAGACAAGAGAAATAAGGTTGTGCATTGATTTTAGAAACTTAAATAGAGCCTCCTTAAAATAAAATTACCCCTTGCCCAAAATGGAACACATCCTACAAAGGGTAGTTGGTTCTAAGAGGATTTCTCTGTTAGATGGATTTTCAGGGTATAACTAGGTCTTAGTACTCCTAGAAGATCAAATTAAAACAACGTTCACCATTCCTTGGGGCACTTTCATGTATGTGAAAATTACTTTTGGATTAATGAATGTTGGGGCCACCTTTCAAAGAGCCATGGACATTGCATTCTCAGAATAAATAGGTCCCTTCATTGTAATTTACCTTGATGACATAACACTTTATTCCAAAACTGATGAAGAGCACCTTAAACATTTGATCAAAGTCTTTGAGAAGTGCAGAAGGTATGGGCTATCTTTAAATCCCAAAAAGACAGTGTTTGGTCTCCAAGAAGGTAAACTTCTTGGTCATATCATATATGAAAAGGGGATTAAAATAGACCCAAAAAGGGTTGAGGGAATATTGCAGATTAGCCACCCAAGAAACATCAAAGAGTTGCAGTCCTTTATTGGGAAGATTAATTTCTTGAGGAGTTTTATACCCAACCTAGCATAACTCCTTAGAAACATGACAAACATGCTGAAGAAAGAAGTAGGAGTTAAATGGACTCTAGAAGCCAAGAAGTCTTTTGAACTGGTAAAACATGCACTCACCCGAGCACCAGTTCTCATCAACCCAGATTTTACTAAACATTTTCCTTATATTCTCATTTGCATCAGAACACACTGTGGATGTTGTCCTATTGCAGAAAAATCCAGAGGGACAAGAGCAGCCAATTGCATTTTTCAGCAAGGCATTAAGAGATGCACCTCTGAAATATAATATCATGGAAAAATAGGCCTATGCTTTGGTAAAGGCCTTGAATGATTTCAGAGTTTATATCTTACATTCTCATATTATTTGTTTTGTGCCTAATATAGTGGTAAAAGACATTTTGTCACAAGATCCAGATGGCAAAAGAGGCAAGTGGATTGTTGTGATACTAGAGTATGATTTGGAGATGAAACCCACTAAACTCATCAAGGGTCAAGGCTTAGCACAATTA
Organism: Pinus albicaulis; assembly: GCA_034641835.2. NCBI lineage: Eukaryota > Viridiplantae > Streptophyta > Pinopsida > Pinales > Pinaceae > Pinus > Pinus albicaulis. The sequence goes on from CM076582.1 coordinate 483,653,070, forward strand.
ATGGTTGAATCTAACTTACAATCCCTTGACATAAATATGGTAGATGCATTAGATGAACATGAAGGATTACCAGCTCCCAATGTTGAATAAAAATTCCAAAACTCACCTTGGTATGCTAATATTTTGTATGTGCTTACCAATCTCAATGCCCCTCCTGATTTATCTAAGAAAAAGGAAAGGTTTTTAAATTTGAAAGCTAGAAATTATTGCATTTTAAATGAATTTTTATATTGGAAAAATTCCAATGGTTTATTTCTTAAATGTTTTCCTGAAGTTGATGCAGATAGGATCCAACATGAGTTTCATGAAGGAGAGTGTGGAGGCCATCTCTACTAGTAAACCACTGCCAATAAAATCCTTAGAGCTGGTTATTACTGGCCCACCCTCATCCAATATGTCCACAAAATGATAGTTTCCTGCCACAAGTGCCAAATATTTGAGGGCAAAAGAAAACTCCTTCCTTTACCTTTGCAACCAATCACTTTTGAAGCTCCTTTTCAACAGTGGGGCCTATAATTCATAGGGGAAATCCATCCTGCTTCATCTGCCCAACATAGATGGATACTCACAGCCACTGACTATTTCACCAAATGGATAGAGGTCATCCCTTCTAGGAATGCCACAGACTCAGTTATCATAAAATTCCTTGAAGACCATATCCTATCTAGATTTGGTTGCCCTAGGAAAATTATCACTAACAATGCTACTGCATTTGGTTCCAAAAAGATGATTGATTTTTCCATAGGTATCAGATTTCCCTTGGTCATTCTACTACTTATTACCCTCAAGATAATGGGCTGGCAGAATCCTCAAATAAGAGTTTTGCGACCATCATCAAGAAGCGGCTGGAAGAAAATAAAAAATCATGGCATAATAAGCTGGTGCATGATTTATGGGCAGACAGGTTGACAACAAAGAAATCCATTGGAATGTATCCCTATCAGCTATTTTATGGAGCAGATGCAATATTCCCTACCAGTTTGGGAGTACCAATGATAAAATTGGTCCAAGAAATACAATCAGAGGAAGATAGAATGGTAAGGAGGATCAATCAGACCATACATCTCTAGCAGAAAAGGGAAGAAGTTTATAATAGAGCTCATAAAGTGAAAGAGAACATCAAAAAGTTGTTTGATAAGAGGAAAAAGGCCTGTGATTTCAAAATTGGGGATAAGGTACTCAAATGGGACTCTAGGAGAGAGGATAAGGGTAAGCATGGAAAGTATGACAGTTTATGGCAAGGCCCTTACATCATTCAATCTGCCATTGGTCCCAATGCATTTTTTCTCTAATAATTGGATGGTACAGATCTGTTTGGGGGTCCTGTCAATGGAAGGATGCTCAAGCATTATTTCTGCTAAATTTTAGTTTAAATTTTTCACTTCCATTGTAAATACCATTGCTTTGTTTGTTTGGAAAAAGGAAAATAAAAAATATATAAGAAGAAAGGTTCAGACAAGCTCAAATATTGAACCTATGAAGTTCCAAAAGAATGGCTCAAATCAGATCAAAACCTGAGCCAGTGAAAGTGAAAGGCTAGTTCTAACATGCTCAAAACTTGAACCAGCAAAGAAAGGAAGAAGAAACAGCTCTAACAAGATCAATTTAACCAGAGCTGAAATGAAGAAAGAAAGGTGACTCTAAAATGCTTGAAATCTGAGTCACAAGTAGAAGGAAGGATGCTCTTAATTTTTCAGAATTTCAAGCCTTCACAATTTTGCTTCAATTTTCTGCAAAGTTTTAGTTCATGTGCAGCTTGTCTTTATGCCATGGACCCACAGCAAATAAGACATTCTAATCCTGGTTTGTCTGTATTTAAATTTTTGTTTTAGAATATAGAGAATGAAAATTTGTCAGACAGTTTAATCCTGACAGATATTAGTTTAGGTAGAGAAGCTATGAGTCCAACTGTTTAATCTGGTCTCATGGAAGAATAAGGGTAGAATTAGATTAGTTTTTTCTTTCAATAAAAAAAAATAATGATGAAGAAGGTCTGCAAGTCTAAATGCACCTTGAAGAAAAAATGTTAGGACAGTAGGATGGGTAGGTAGTTGTTTGAGAAGATATTTTCTGCTAATATAATGTCCATCATGTTTATAGAAGTTGATAAAAGAAGAAAAATATGGTCAAGTACCAAGCATCTGACCTACTTCCAAAGATTATTTCTGGGATTATTGACACCTTCAATAAGATGACATCCCCATGTGGAGCCACTGTTAGCCACCTATAATATTTTGTCAAAGCAAATAGGTGGCTAAATATGTTTCTGAGTCTTCAAGAGAAACATTTCTTTTGTAAATCTATCATTCTTGAAGTCTCTAGGTGTTTTCTATCCTTCATAATTATCTTCACTACTGTTTCCATTGATAAGCCCTATTGTTTTGTGAAAGAAAATGCTTTCAAAAGGCCTCCATTTTCTCCATTTCATACCCAAAAAATTCCCATTTGTCACCCTTATTCCCTTCACAAAAATTCCTTTGAAGACCTTCATTTCAACCTCCATCTCATCCTAAACCCCTTTAAACCTTATAATTTCCCTTTATTTGGTTTAAAAATCCCTTCTTTTGCCTATCGAAACCTTCAGTTTGGCTTAAAAAGCACTAATTTTGGGCCTAAAACAATCTTTTTACATTAAAGACATTTAAGCCCTCGAGGGCTTATGGCCCTAAGCCCCTTCCTCCATGCATCCTTAGCCCCACAATCGAGCGCTAAACAGTCTTAAAAATCTTTCCCAAACCCTTTTTTCCTTTGGTTTTATGTTTCCTGACCTTTCCTATCAGGACAGATCGTGACCGTTGATCTTAGAAGATCAACGGTTGTCGTGTGTTTTCCCCGTCCGTTCGTTCACTTACCTCCCTTCCCTCCTTTCAAATAACCCGCCCCATCTTTCAATATCCGCCATCCGATCGGAAGATCTAACGACCAGGACGAAACCCATCATTCACCCCATGACAAAAGAAGATCACATCACCATGGGCCCTACCCACCTTTCTGTCTCGCGCATCTTGCATCCATCGCGTTCTCCTCACAACCGTCCGATCTGACATCCCAGATCCGATGGCTAGCACGCAATATTGCGTGATTTTGCGCCTGGGAGATAACATCTTAAATTACGCGATATGAGCAATTTTTAAAAGACATGCATCGCCTATTATATGGAATCACATTCTTTTTGGGAAAACCACTTAACCCCTCAGAGCCCGCGTGAAAACCATTAATGGTTTTCCGCCATACCACCTACCTCCCCCCCCCGCAACGTCAATTTTACTTTTAATCACAGCCGTAGATCATCCTGATCTAATGGCCCACGTTATATCATGATATTGTTTCATTGTTCCTCATTTATTCTCCCAAACTCTCCTTCGTGAAATCTCCACCGTAGATCATCCTGATCTAATGGTCCTAGTTTATCCTCGCTCCCAAACCTCCAAAGCACCTGGTTAGCTGCTCTGCCAGGGTTTTTCCCCATTTTTCCATTGCGCTCATTTTTTCCCTCATTGCTCCTCCATCCCCACGAGCCTCCGAAGCAACCATCCTCACTCCCTCAGGTTTTTATAACATGTTTATCATGTTTTGCAGGGTTTACAGGTGGTGAATTCATTCTGTCTCCATAGTCACGGTCATGGTGATATAGAGCACAGAAATCCAGCCCCAGATCCAAAGATAGCAGAGGAAGACATCCCTGAGAGGGTTTAAACATGTTTAATTGAAGATCAAGTTATTAAACCCTGACATAAACCCTCCAGCACCTTTGTAGCCTATATATTCACAAACACAGGTCAGAAGAAGCAGCAAAGAGTATCGGAAGAAGAATTAAAGGATTAATGCCTAATGTTGAAGAGTTAATGCTTATAATCCAATGTTTAAAAAGATAAGGGACACAGATAAAGACCCAAATATGATCAAGGAGGCTTAATAAAGCCTAAAGCACACATCAAGCCATATCAGTGATTTAATATCAGCAAAATGTTCATTTTCCTAAGAAGGAAAAATTCCCACAACATTCTCTATGCTTCATTAAGCCCATAATAGTTATTATTCTGACAGAAAGCTTCTGGAACTGTCAGTGCATTAGTTATGTAGTATGGAAGACCTTAAAGACAAAATCTTCACCGTACTTGTCACAGAAGATAAAACAGAGTACTACAACAAGAAAAGTACTTCAAGGAACATACCCTTGGAGTTATTATCAATTTGACAAAGACTTCTAAACCAGCCTAAAGGGTACCAACATATTAATGCAGAGCCATTAAGTAGAGTGGGCATTCGAATACTTCCTCCCCTCTGTCTTAATGAATCATTTAAGTTCATATCTACTACTCCACCTCCTCATTCACCTATAAGTATGCATTGAAGATTCATTGTAAAGGGTTGGGATTTTATTGACTGTTTGAACTATTATTGAGGGGAAGTAGCTGAGTAGTTTTTAATATAGTAGGCTGGGAAGAGAAGTTTGGACTGTAAAGAGCCATTGGAATCAAAGTATGTGACTAGTTTTGCACATCAATTGAACAAGAAGATTCATAGGATCCTTGTCTATATTATTGGTGATGTTCTCCTTTCTATAATTGTCTCCTTTCATGTTATTCATATTGTCCGTTATTCTCTGATAAAGAAAAGCAAGCATAGATTAGGACATACTGTTGGAAGTACCCTAAATCTCACTTTAAATCTTTATCTTTATGTTTTCCTCTGATTGTGTATTTTAAGGATAATTCTATAGAGTATAACTAGTCAAGAAATGTTGGTGAGCCCATTTCTTGCTGAGTACAACTTGAAACATTGTCCTTGAAAGATATTTTCATTTCAGGCTAAGTAAATATTGAAGTAGGGAAGTCTATGGTTAGCCCTGTCCTCTAGTTTCTTCTCCAATAGTTTGTCTTGAAATTTTCCCTGTGAGTTGGTGTCAAAAGCAACGAAGGTTAAAAGTCTTTCTCTGATCTTAGGCCTTGCTTTGTGTTTAATATTAAATGTTTTTTACCTTCTAAAAGTGGTTATGAGGACTACTAGATTGTTTCCCTTGAGATTATGCTGAAATTAGGTTAGGTTAAAAGACCTTCCTTGATCTTAAGCTACCCTCTGTGTCTTTATTGAGAGTTTCCTTTGAAAGTATGTCAAAATCAGGATAGGTTAAAAGTCCTTACCTGATATTAGGCTGCACTTTGGTTTCTTTCTTTCACCCACTTCTTAATGTTCCATGTCACCACCTATCTAAAGAGATCCTTTGGTATAGATGACTTTCCCTATGGAAACCCTTGGATAGTTGTTATGCAAGTAAACCCTTTTATGACTCCAGAGCCCAATGGATTGGCACTTCTCTTGACCTATTTTCCCATGCTGAAACATCCTGCTACTTTGTTCCTTCTTCACTTCACATAACCTTCTCAGTTAATGATCTCCAACCAAAAAAACAAACCAAAACCCCTGTGCTTCATACCTAGTCTAATACCATAATCTTACCTTAAAGATATATTATTCTTTACATTCATAGATAGATCCCTCTCTGGATCCAGGAGGGCTAGATCCTAGGATCCCAAAGTGGTTTGATGTTGTCTTGTCTTTTGGTTTTGCCAATCTGACCAAAACACAGGAACCCCAACAGGATCTTCAGTATCTTGATCAGATTCAGCATTTGAAATAACATTTGGAGGCTAAGAAGTTCAATAAGGATTTTTCTTAAATGGGCGATATGATTTTTTAGGTACTAATGATTCAACGACTTGTTTATTTATATCAATCATGTCATTTGACATATTATTTAACACTTTTTGAAGACCTTCAAGATCGAATGGATATTTTGAGACTTTCTTTTTGGAATCTTGACTAAATGTCACTTTCTTTGATTTCCTGTCTTCTATCTCTGATCTTTTTTCTAATGCTAAAATTATTTTCTCTACAGCAAGAGCTTCTTTCATGTTTTCTAAAAGGGTAGCTTTACCAGCTCTATCTACAAAAATATCTATATTAGAAGGTAAAGTATAAATATACCATTCTATTTGTACATCAACAACAGGCTTGGAAGCGGTCAGGATTTTGTTTAATAAGTTGTTAAATCTGGAGTTGAAATCTTGGATCCTTTCACCTGAATTTGTTTCTAGATTGGAAAGAGAATTGATTAAAGATGAAACAGTTCTATCATCTCTGAATTTTGCAAGAAAAACCTGTTCAAAATTTTCCCAATCGACAATAGATCCTATTGGAAGTGAAAAGTACCAAGATCCTACAGATCCTTGTAAAGTATAAGGAAACAATCTAACTACAATATCTTCACAATAAACTCCATTAAGATTCATGGCTAACATAAAATTATTGATATGTTCTTCAGTGGGAAGACCATCATATGGATTATATTTAGGTAGCCATTTTTCAGGGTGATCTGGAAGAGGATTTGGATTTGCAATCAATACAACACCAGGATTCTTCCAAGGTCGATTAGCCATAATTGGATTTGAAGTTTGTGAAGATACAGAAGTAGATCCAGAAGTAGGGGGAATGGATGTAGAACTTACAACTCGAACAATACTACTTGTGATAGTACTAATTGTTTGATTAGAGGAAACGAAAGAATAAGAAGATGTAGATTGAGTAAGAGGATGCTGTTAGGGTCACGTGATTTGGCCGATTGGCGAGCCAAATGACGATGTAACATCAAACCAAGATTTGGAGCCCAAGGACCTAGCCTTCCTGGACTCAGAGAGGGCTCTCTCTATTAGATGTAAAAGATATCGGTGTGTTCGCTTGTGGTGTTCTGATATTAGGCTAGTTATGAAGTGAGTTTTTTTATTTTTGGTTTTTAAGTTTGTGAGGGATAAAACTGATCAAAGATATAAAAATGGATAACAAGAAGTCAGATCAATTGGGCTATGGGGTCAAACAGGTCAAGGAAGCTATGAGATGACGATGCAAGGTTGTTGTAGGGCCGATTTGATTCACGGTAGAAGGGATCTTTGGGCTGAATGGAGTAAATGGACATCAAGCTTGTGAAAGACGAGGGATTTCAAGTGTAACTAGTTGATAGCAGACATAAACATGTTATAGCAAGCCATTAATCATGCTAAATGTAACTATGAGCTAATTAATACATAGAAATCAAACATTCCAGCCATGCGTAGAAGTATAAGACCCTCTAACTTTGCGAAATGGCTATCAGACTTTGGGGAAAACACATAAGAAGGACTAACAACTCAAAATACTATGCCGGAATGCCTAAACATAGTCTCTAAGTTATTGGGCACTTTGACAAACAAGCTTTCATAGTTTTAGGCAAAGGGCTAGATCGGGACTAGGCCTCCTTGGTTCAACAAGATGATCAACTAATCAATCAAAGAGAAAGTTTTATGGACAGAACTATGGACAGCTTATAGGTAGGCAGGGCACACCATACATCCTACTCAACATGCATAGAACTTGTAAATAAAACTTAGCAAACAATATCCTTAAGTTACTAAAGAGCAGTTAAGAATTCTTTAGCATAACTAAGGAAGAAGAAAACATCAAGCTATGAAGATTCAGGAATTTTGAGGTGCCTCCATGGGCATATCTCAAAATCAATCTCTACTGATCTATAGCAGCAAGAAACATGTATTATGAATGAAAACTAGAAGACAAAAACATATCAAGAAACACTATACCATTCTACCATGTCATGGAATCCATCACCAATCCTTCATCATTCATCAAAAGCATCCAAGAGGCAGTCCAAAAATCATAACACAAGTGTGTTCTTCAAAGCTCATATGACCAATGTATTAATTCTTCTCTCAAGTTCAGCCTCTTTTTTACAATGAAACCCATGGAATAAATAGGCTTGAGGGAGGAAAACCTCATGGAGCAACTAGCTATCCCATTGGCCAAGTCAAAATATCTAAACTTGTCCTTGAGGCTTTGCAAATCCCAAGGCACAAAATATCCCATAAAATATCTAAAAAACTACTAAAAACGGAAATTATATTGACTTTACATCATTTCCCAAGTATAAAAATAGCTAAACGCACATTTGGGAAAAGCAGATTTTTGAGGTTCAAAAATTACAAAAATACTTCATATTTATGTCTGAAAACGGTCCCCTGACTTGCTGGAGGCAATTGGCAGCCTTCCTGGTGTCAAAACGAGGCTCATGATAGCTCGTTGGAAAGCTCTCTGTGTCTACTTTCCGGTGAAACTGAAATCATCTCAATCTGATGCCTGAAAGTTCCCCAAAACTGTACCTGTGTGCAAAAAACCAGGAAATAGCAGACTGCTGATATGGCGGGCAGAATGTGCAAAAAGCGAGCATTTTTCGCCAATTTGAGGGGGCGAATGATCTCCAAATGCTCTAAAAATCGTTGGTGACCTTCTCATAGAATTATGGCATCCATTGGTATCATCCTCCTCTCTTGAAAACTCCTCAAACTGAAATGGCGAAATTATGAGTTTTCGACCAAAAACCCAAAAAATGCCAAAAAACAAAAAGTTGCCGAAATAGGCCCAAAATTGGCATGCATGACCCTCAGGGGTCCATAGCAACATGCTCCGAAGCTGAGGCCAAAATATCAAGGGCTGATATGCTTTTTCCTTCTTTCCGTGCTAGGCGCTTCCCCTTTGCCTTCTTCAATTTCTCTTGGGCTGCCTTTAGTTTGCGCCGGGCAAACTGATTTAGCTTTTGGAAGTGATGTGTCCTCTTCCTCTGCAACTCTAAATCTCTATTCGCCCTCTCAAGATTCATTTCCAAATGTTTGTTAGCTCTTTCAAGCCATGCCTCTTTGTTTTCTTCAATTTCCTGCTCAAGGAGTGCAGTGAGAGGAAAGGCTTGGAGATGAGCTTGCTCTTCTGCTCTCTGTTTTTCCAAGGCTCTTTTAAGCCCGATAGTCCTAGGCCTCTTCCGCCTAGGCTGGTCTTCCTCTTCCTCCTCATCAAAACTCCCCAATGAGCTCTTATATTCTCGCTTGCGCCCTAGCTGCCTCATTTTTATATTTGATCGCTCGTGCCTCATGAACAGCTGTGTGCACATTCATTTGTTTGTTTTGAATATCTAAGAAGTGGTTGAAGTTCCTTGCCCTTTGAATATCCTCCTCTAATGCCTCAATTTGTCCCTCTTTATGAATTAGGAGGTTTTCGAGAAGGCAGGCCTCATTATCACTATCATCGCTTTGGATAGGGATGACAGCTAATTCACCTCCATGCTTTGTACTTTCTCCAACTTTGCTTTTACCTTTGAAAGCCAATCTTGCGCTTTTCCTCCTTGGCATGCTAGAAGGTGTCCTTTTAGGCAATTTCCTCATGCTAGGAACATCCTTTGTCACTGTTTGAGTGGCAGCCTTAGAACCTCTCTTCCTTGCTGTGCTGAGTTTTGTTCTTTTGGGAGAAGGAGAAACAACTGATTTACCTTTAACATCTTCCTGAACTTGCTGCTCTCCTTGAGGCTGCTGGATGTCTTCTTCTTGCTGTTCACTTGGCTGCCCCTATTCGCCAACATTAGCTTGCTGCTCTTCATCAATGTCTTGTCCAATTTTTGTCTCAGGAGGTATCTCAATTTCCTGCCCAACCTGTTGTTCTTCATCTTGCACCTGTTGTTGTTCCTCATCATGGACCTGCTGTCCTTCATCATCTATCTGCTGCTGTCCCTCATCATCTAACTGCTGTTGTCCTTCATCATGGACCTGCTGTCCTTCATCATCTATCTGTTGCTGTCCCTCATCATCTAACTACTGTTGTGGCTGTCCAGCAGTCATTCTGAGCCTTCTAGGAGTAGGCCTACTGGACAAAGGTACCGGGCGATGGATAGGCTGAGTGGGAGACACATGAACAGGAGGGACAGTAGAGAAATCTGGATGGCTGATGAATAAATCCCACGGAACCTCTTTCTTCTCTAGCTGGTATAGGAAGATAATCTTGATCAAAGAATGATGAAAAAGAGAAGGGATTTGCTGAGGTGGGGCCTTCTTTTGGACAGTAGATGCCATTTTCTCTATGCTCTTTAACAAAAAGTAAGGGAGGTTTAGTTGCCTGCTTCTAGTAAAGTGCATCAATAAACGGACATGATAGGCATAAATTCGATCAAACCTCCCTTCACAAGTGAAATATTTCATTATGACTTTCATAAGAGGAGCATAGCTGTCAAGGAGATATGAAAAAGGGAAAATAGCAGTGAAAGCCTCTCTATGTTCAGGCTTGATGAAAGGTTTGTAATCCTCTAAGTCAAGATGAGCCTGTTTAAACCATTTTTCGCCATGATACGGGATCTTGGTGGCCTTGGACACATACCTTGGAGAAATTTTGAAATCAAGACTCGCCACTTGGAAATTTTTTTCTTTGAATCTCAGGGCGCACAAGTGTGTTAATGGCGAAAAACTCTTGACTTCTTCTATCTTCTGGCAGAAATCTAGGCAGCCTACTTCATGGAAGTTGAAAAGTACAGATGGATGAGCATTAATCTCTTCTGTAGAGATGGGCTCATATCTTTTATGTGGACCGCTCCTGCTGTCTTGCCTTGGAGGCATTTTGACCTGAATATGCTTTGGAAGAGGTAAACTGCCTTCACTATATGTAAAATGTCCTGTTGGAGTCAAACTGTGTCACTTTACTGCTTTGACAGATAGACAATGAGATTTGGATGTCTTGCAACAAGTTTTTTGTAATACACAACTTCTGCTTCTTAAAACTAGCCTTCTACCTTTGAATGTACCTCAGCCAGGCAGATTTCTTAATAAGATATCATATAGTAAAGAGGAGACAGACTGCTGTGTAAATTTCCTGTGCACAGTGTGGAGAAATCACTTTTCCTTGTGAATTTGTTTAGAGGCCAATCAACACACCTGTATCTCTGTCTCCAAGGTAAAATTCAATCATTCACAACCTGCTCTTCTTGGAGTGAAAAATAAAACAACAGACTTATGGATATGCAGTCAAACTTCAGTGTAGGTATACAGTCAAATTTTACTGTTTGAACAAGGTGACAGAATTTGGAAAATACCTCAAAAGGTTTCAACAAGGTCTGCAAGAGTCTCTACCTTGCCAAATAGGCAAGATCTCTTACCAATATAACAACTCTGGTTATGTTAAAGAAACCTTCACTTTAGATGGATAACAGCTTCAATAATCTTGAAAAACACAAGGCAATCAACCAACAAACACAGTGAATATTGTCGCTTTGTGAGGAGCGTGAGCAGCCTTCCCCTGTAGCTTCAACCTGTAAACTTCTGCTTGATCAAGAACCCTTTCTCCTATTAAACCTCACTGTTTTCTATATGTGTGTCACTCCACCAAACAGGATCATACACATACAAATTTAACCTTCAGTGTGTGCATACATCCAAACTCACTGTTATGGAACAATGGTGACAGTCTTTGAAACAAGCTTTATAGTTTTAATAAGGGCTGTAGCAGCTTATTTCTTCCCCATAATCTAAGATCCTGTTAAATATGTAAACCCTGTTCCTTTGTAGAAAAAGCCTCTGTCCTATCTGAACGCCAACTTGTGTTGAAATAAGCTTGAATGAACAAAAACAGTCAAGTTAAAAAACTTAGGATTAAAACTGCCCTTTCTGTAGTTTATGGATTTAACCTCTGTCCTTTGATGCTGTGAAAGTATAGGATCCCTGATCCTTTTAAAGTGAAATCATCCTGCTCTTAGTTTCAAAACCAGTTATCTCCTGTAGGTGCTTTTGAATGACACAGCCAGCATTTTATTACCGCTTTACACCTCAAAACCTCATGCAGCAAACACTATTTCTTCAGCTATGGTGACGAGGTTTTGAAAATTTTGAATGCAAAGTTGTGAAAATTTGCAGTAGTTTAATAGTGAATAAGCTTGTTTCAAACCTTATTTCGGCTCCAAATACCATCAAACAGTCACAAATTTTTAGGGGCAAAGTGTGTAAATACCTCAAAACACGAAGCACAACTCTTGTGGGGCGCTTTTGGTAGCTCTGGAGTTCCTTAGGCCTGCGCGGCACTCTTCAGAGAAAGAACGGCGCGCATTTTACCTACGGGTGGCCCTGTTGGGTCGGGTGTCGGGCGCCATGTACAGGCGCGTCGCGCAACTGTACAGGCGCGTCGCACCAACACTGACCGCGCGTTGAAAAAATCCTCCAGGCGCGTCGCGCAATTTGTCAGGCGCGTCGCGCGGTGTTTGAACTGTGCAACTTCTGCAATTTGACCCGAATCTCCTTGTTTTGATGCCAAGTGAAGTACAGAGCTCTGTTTGAAAATTGAAAATGAAAAGATCACCCTCGACCTCACTCCTTAATATGTCATTTCAACTTCTTTAACGGTCGCTTTTGTCTTTAAAGGTAAAGTGGCATTTTTGTTTGGCTTTTTGCAAGGTTTTCGCACTCTTTTTGATCTTTTTCAGCAATAACCTCGGTGCATTTCATACCTGAACCTCTTTATAAAAACAAAAATGGCTTAAAAAGCCAGAACTTTGTCTCACTTGTGCACAGGTGTTCGAAAAGGTGATTTCCAGCTTTTCTCCTTGGGTGACACTTTTAATACCGAACTTCAATCTTTGAAAATAACTCAATAACCTTTATATCATCTCTGCCACTATGTTTTAATAATACTGGAGATATATATGATATAAAGCAACCCCTCTTTAAAGCTGTCAAGAAAATACCTGAATGCTAATTTGTTTCTGAAAGGAGAGGGTTTTGCACTGTCAACTTGTTTTGACAACCCCGGAGTTTTCTTGCTTCTTCAAACCTTTTCCTACTGCAGATGCCCAGTTTGCTGGTCTTCTTGGACTTGATCATGGCCCTCTTATTTGAGAAAGGCGCCTCCTTTCAACATACTTTCTTGCTTGTAGGTGTATTATCTAGGCTATATCTGTCCTTTGAAATGATGCAAAACTGTGTTTGTTTCAAATCATTTAAACAGTGACAGTCCATCAAACAAACTCCTTTTGCCTATTCATAAAGTTGTATACCTATTCACAATGCCCATCTTGGGAACTAATCTTGAATAGCCTCCCATTGTTTGTGATGTATATTCTGAAAGGGGAAACTTTTATGAACCAGGAAGAACATGTTTCTTGGAAACAGTTATCATTTTGCTTTGACCAGTGTATTGACCTTTTTGTAATAGAATCATTCCTAATTTCAAATCTGTCCACTGCTTGACCCTTTAGGTGATATTTCAACAAGGAAAAACCATTCAAAATCTGTTTGAAAAACTTTGAAAACTGTTTTGTTACTTAACAGGAGATGGTCTGTCTTCTTCCAACTTGTTTGATAATCTCTGCTTCCAGGCGATTTATGAGCTCCTTCTTTGATTGTAAGTGCCATCTTTTGGTTGCATCCATTCAAACTATATTTCTCTGTTTACTTAAGAGGAGTTTCTTTTTTAGATTTATTTGGCATGTGACAATGAGGTGACTGTGTGGCCTCTTCCCCTAAGGAAAATGCCCTTTTTGTATCAATGGCCTACCTAGTCAATATTGTTTCCTGTCCACTATAGGTATAGTTTGACAGACATTTCCATTTGAATAGGAAAACCAATACTTTTGAATCATAAACACTATCTTTTACCTGTGTACAAACTTTTGCTTTCTTTCTTTGTTTCTTTCCACTGCACCCTTTTGACCAATCAGTTTTTAACAACCCTCAATGCCTTGGCCATATGCTCATAAATGGAGGAGGCCCTTTACTAAGCAAAGCATCTGAAGATTATTTGATAAGGCTGCATGACAAGGGTTTGCTTGGATTATGATGGTAAGCAACCAACTTGAAAAATATCAATACTGGCACCTCTGCTTGCAATCACCACTGTGCTTCAGAAAAACCCTAGTCAAAGTGTAGCTGTCTCACTGTACTGCTTTGAGGGGAACTGAGATGTCATTATTTGCTTTGGTCAATCTTATGACAAATTATTTGAAAGATAGTCTCTGTGACTATGGAGGTCAGCACCCTTTGAAAAACAAACACCTTTTCTTCTGCCTATGTAATGGCCTGATTTGTTAGCATCTCTTCAAATTGGTCTTGTTGGAACAGCAGGCTCTTTATGATTAGAATTGTTTTCACTCATGCTGTGTCTCTCCAAGGTTTTATCAATTCATATGATTTGAAAACTTTATATGACTTAATTTACAAGACCAAACTCTGTTTTCCCTTGAACTTGCATACTTCAGACTCTAGCCCTGTTATGATCATTACTCACACTCAGAAAACCTCGAGTCATTGTTTCACTGTTCAGTAAAAAGCAAAACTGGGCTTTTGCAATCCTTAAAGTCAATACTGGCCAGCGCCCTCTGCTTGTAGATGAAGGAGGCGCCCTAACCCTCTGCTTGTAAATGAAGGAGGTTCTGGGCCATGAAAATTTACCAGTTTGCTGTGACAGTGGTGTCTTTCTCTTACTGTGATTTTCATGCTGAAAAGAGGCTGCAAGATCTTGATGAGTGACTCTTTGTTTTGCAAATTCATCTCAGGCTCATGCTACATTTAGAAGCAGTTGTTCTTCTAACTGTAGGTTCAAGAATGTTCTCCTGAGATGAAGTTATATTTCCTGTCTTTGCAGAATCCATAAAACACTGTGAAACACCTAGTAATCAGCTTGAGACTGTGGTTTATGCAGTGCTGAGACCTAGGGGTATAAGTGGCGCGACTTAGAGCTGTTTGTCAATTTTATTTGTAGAGCGGGAGGTCAGTCATGGTAGGTCTGTAGCAGATGGAGGCTTTTTGGCTTTTTGACGATTGCCAAGGGTAGAATGTCTTAAAGCGCCACTTCCTAACATAGGGGAGACTCTTGAAACAGACTTGGATTTTTCCTTTTGGAGCTGATGGGCAGACCAATAGGGCTGAAACTAGATAGGATAGTGATAATGAGGTTTTTATTTTGACATGGGTGGACTGAAAAGTAGAAGGGGCGAAAAAAGTTTTATGAGGGTTTTCTAGATGACATATTGACATAAGGAAATCAGTTTCTAGAAAACTCAGCTGTAGATATAGTCATCACTAACATGTAAAAAATATTGATGGCTAACAGTGGCTCCATTTGGGGAGGGCAGCTCCTCGTCAGGAGGTGTCCAGAATTCAGATCTTTGGCTTTTGAAGACCAGTGCCTTATCCATTGGCGCAAAATTTACCCTTATTTTGATGTTATTTCTAAAAAGTGACAGCATGGTTAACATCAATGATACTTCTACCTACCCCACTATCTTTCCTAACATTTTTTTCTTCTCTTTGGCGCATTTGAACTAGCAGCCTTTTGACAATGTATATTTTTCTTTTTGCAAAATGAACCTATCTATTTCTACTCTTATATCTGCCGAGAGTTCAAATTAAACTGATGAACTCCTTCATTACTCTACCTAGGCTAGATCAACTGTCAAGATTAAGCAGTTTGACAGGATTTCTTTCTCTAATCTACAACATGAAATTCAAAAATGATCAAATTAGGATTAGGCAGTCTGATTTGTCATACATTTGCGGCATAAAGACAAGCTGCACACAAATGTTATTTTGCAACAAAAGGAAACTAGACAAGCGGGGCTAAGATGTATAATGTGTTTTTCATCCCTCGCTTCTCTCTTTGGTTCTGCTTTAGGCATGTGGAACCAGAATCTCTCCCTAATCTAAGCTCTGTGATAAGTCAATCTTACACAATGTTGACTATCTTGGCACTCACTAACTTATCAACAAATAAATTTAAACATGCTTAGCTATGATTAGGCTAGATAGCTAAACAAGACATTGAAGTACTAGTAGCGGCATTTAGGCTTGCTCACTTTCCGAAGGACTAATTTTTGGAACAAGGGGCCTTTGTTCTATCTTCACTTGCCCTCTTTTCTGTTTTTTACTGTTTTTGACTTTTCTATCTTTTACTGTTTTTGACTTTTCAATTTTTCAATATTTCAAACAATGGTATGTACAATGACTGAAAGTGTTCCAAACTCAAAAATCTTGGAAATGATGGAATTTAAGCATCTTATCCTCGTAAGGATCTCCTCTCACTCTTGGCCCACTTAACTCTTGAAAAGAAAAATTTGGGAAATTCTCTCCCTCTAACATGACATAAGGATTCATGCAAGAATCTCTGAACAGCCCGGTATCTTCCCTTTGCACCTCTCGGAATATCTGATTTCCACTCCTTTCCTTACTGTATGCTTTCCTCAAGTAATGCATGTATTCTTGGTCATTCTTAAAATAGATAATGACATCATCAAGGTATGCAAAAATGCAGAAATTTAAAACTGGGAACATGGCCTTCATGAATAGATTTCTGATATTAGGTGGTTTTGCAATTTTGAACTTGAAATCTGATCTACCTCCCGCAAACTTGAAAAAATCTTTAAGCTGTCTACTCTGCAAGGGAATCTTATGATCATGACCTGAAACATCATCTTGCAAAAATACATGATTAAAAGAACTTTTATTTGGTAAATCATGGTCTTGGGTAGAAAAAGCATATTTTCTGTTATAGGGATATGCAGTATTACTTCTAAAATCAAAGCAGACTCTATGGCCATCTGTCTTATCCCTGATTATTTCAGTTTGTTTCAGATTGTTGTGTTTTCTCTTTTCAAAGATGTTCTTTGAGGGGAAGGTATTGACATAGTAGTTTCCCTTGCTTTTTCTGTAGAAATTGGTATTCTGCATGAGGTTTCTGATTTTAGCATTTCTAAGTTCTTCATGAAAAGTCAGAAAATGAGCCAATTTCAGTAGTTCAGGTATGCTGGGATTGCAACTGTCATCCTTGCTCATAAGAAGTTTATCTGGCATTTTCTCAAGATTTTGAGCTGCTGAGGTTATAGTTAAAGCTTTATTTGCAGTAGGAGGGTCACATGATGGTAAATCTTTGAGGTATGGTAGAAACATTAAACTCCCTTTCTCCCGGGTTCCAAACAGGTTTATGATGTGTAGGTCTTCTAAAGCCTTTACCCGGAAAAAATTTCCACAAGTTACTGTTGGTGTTTGATTAAAGCTAGAGCAATTTGCTTGATAGTACATAAGAGTTTGCGCTTCTTGCTCTAATCCTACTTTGGAAAGGAGAAACTTACTTTCCTCAAGACACAACTGTTCATGATCATGGTAGTTTTGAGTGTCTAGTTCATCATAAGGCACCAGGGACAGCTGATGTGGTGGATCTAAGTCTACATCAGTTTCTTCTGACTCTTCCTCCATGTTTTCATCAATATGCATAATGAAAGAGTTCAGGTCGGAACGCAAGGAACACATTGGAATGTTGTCTGGCCTATCTTGACTGCTAATCATATATTTCATGTGTGATTCGCGGTAGAGGATTCTGGTCTGACCAAACACAGGAATAGTGGCATATGACATGTCCAGTTGGATATTCCCTTGGAGTTTGGCTCCCCAAGATCTGGATAGAAGCATCCCGTACTTGGGAGGAATGTCTGCCACTACTATATCCATGATTAGATGTTTCGAAGGTATTTGGGCCAGAATAAAACAAAGGTATTTGATCAAACCCAGGCATTTGACTCTACTTGAATCAAATGAATACAAGTCTTTGTATGGTCTTGTGATTTCCAAGCCTAATCTTTCCATTACTACCTTCGGCATAAGATTATGCGAGGCGCCAGAGTCTAGCATGGCATTGTGGAGGATTTGGTCGTGGATGTTTAGGCTAATGTAAAATGGAAGAGTAGCTCCCTCTTGGAATTTTCCCTCTACCTTTGGACCAAACAATACTTCAGGAGTGTCATCAGTGAGATTAACAGTGTTTGCATCATTTCCTAGATTTAAGACTTTTAGTACTTGGGATTTATAAGAGTTTTGGGCAATGAGTTCAGTAAGAGGCATGGTGATCTTGATCTTGGCGATTTCGCTTTCAAAACTAAAAGGCAACTGAAGTTTAGATATGTTTGTTTCAGATTTTTCAGCCACGACCTTGTCTATGCTCTGAGTTTGTTGACCTTGTTTAGGGATTTTGTTTGCCATATTTGTTTCGGTGACTTTTGCAGAAGTACCAGGAGTATCTGAGAGAGGACTAGTTTGGGTAACTTTGGCTTGGCTTTGGTCAGTCTTCTCAACCTTGATTTTGTCATTGCCTACTGCTTTCTTGAGGATGGTATTAGGGACTTTAGCAGTATCTGAGTTACCTTTCTTGGCATTATCTTGGTTTCTTTTGCTTCTAAGGTCATATTGCCTGTGAGCTTCTATAATGGCATTCTGAAAATCCATGGTAGGGTCATCGAGATCTTCATAGTTGGTCTCATCTTGATTAGGAGAAAAGAACGCTTGTTCTTCTTCTGTGAGGTACACCTCACTCTAATTATCAGATCCTATGAGGTTTAAATGATGTTCATCAAGAGGTTCTGTATCCCTATCATCCTCTTCCACATAGTTTTCATTGAATGGTGGCCTAATATGTTGGTCATTTTCTCTTGGTCTGTTTTGGGGCTGTTCCCTCCTAAAGTTTTGGTTTCGGTTTCTGTTTGGAGGGTTTGGCTGGTTGTCCCTAACAGGAGCCTTTTCATTTATCCTTTCCCACATTTTGGCCATGGATTTGACTAATTCATCTATTCTGGGATCTAGGGAAGGGGATGAAGTGGAGACCTCATCCTTGTATGTGACCTTTCTTTCTGATCTAGTCCTGGCCCTTTTTTCTGCTAAGTTGGCATCTGCTTTTATGGCTATTTGTTGCATTTCCTCTAAAGTAGGGGGATCCTTGTCTCTCAGATGATATGTCATGTCTGGATCAAACCCCTCGGGGAATTTTTCCAAGGCTAAACCAAGTGGTGGTTTGAAATGAGGTGGAAGAGAGTTATATACACTGTTGAATCTAGTGCAGTAAGCTTGGACACTTTCCCCATTTTCCCGTTTTAGGTTGTTATATTCTGACAGGATTTGAATGGGTTTCTTTGGATTTCCCACCTATTTCTGAAGACTTGATGTAGTTCGGGGATATCATGGATACTATTTGGAGTCAATCTTTTGAACCATGCTTTAGGTTCACCACCAAGACTTTGGGAAAATATTCTCATTCTGACAGTCTCGTCTTGTACCTCTAGGTATTCATAAGCATCAGTCATCCTACTTATATGCTGTTGAGGTGTGGTGGTGTCTTCTCCAGTAAAGTGTGGGATTTTTTCTTGATACTTGTTTGGGAGCGGAGCTAAAGGCGGTGGCAACACCAAAGGTGCGTACCAGGCTGCCATGACGGGAGCTAATGGATGATGTACAAGATGAGGACTAGTAGGCTGAGATGGAGTGTTTTGGACAGTGGTGGTTTGACCAGGTGTGGTGGATGAACTTGGACCAGTGATCTGGTTTTGAGCAGATCTGGGATGATAGGAGCCAAACTGATAGAGAAGCTGGAAATCAGGAGGAGTGGTAGGTGAAGCTTCTCTACTAGGACTCTGTGGTGGGTTTAGGGGTTCAAGATCGTCAAAGTTTATCTTACTATATGATTTGCTTCTGGGAAGAGTTTGTGATGACTCTAATTCAAAAGATGAATCTGTTAGGATAGTAAGATGTTTAGGCACAGATATTGTTTTACGGATGGATCTACCAGTAGCTAGATGATCAGTTTCGGAAGCTTGCCACAGAATCTTCTCTGGGTCATCTACTATGATAGGGGGATTTGGGTCTGGATGGGATCTGGTGTTGATTCTTCGTGAAGCCAGATTTTAGATCCAGAGTTTAGAGAGAATGGTAATGGTGAATGTTCTGGATGAATGGTTTTTCTAAAGTTTTACTAAGGTGAAGGATGGTCGAAAATAAAAGGGATGGATTAGTGGAGTCGCCAGGTGGAACTGGGTTGTTTTTGTGAAGATAGCTATGGTCCACCACCGGTAACTAATCTGGAAATGTTTTTGGATTTTCTGAGTTTTATGTGCAGCCTATGATTTGTTAAAGTATCCTAGACTTGTTTCAACACTTTGCTAGGGTGATGAGAACAAAAAGAGTTTACTCTAAAAAATGGGTCTATGGACTGCTTGCTTGTTTATGGTATCTAAAGGACCAAAAGAGTCTATAAGAGTTTGCTGGACTATTATGTACTCAGTGTCCCACCATCTCCCGCTATGTTAGTGAGTGATGGGATAGTTCTATCGGATAGTAGCCTAGAGTTTGGTAAAATAGTAAGGTCTACTAGAAGTTAGTGGAGTCGCCAGGTGGATTATC
Source organism: Pinus albicaulis (assembly GCA_034641835.2). NCBI lineage: Eukaryota > Viridiplantae > Streptophyta > Pinopsida > Pinales > Pinaceae > Pinus > Pinus albicaulis. Next base: position 483,673,130 of record CM076582.1, read on the forward strand.
AGTTGTCTTGAGGTATATTTGTATGGTCCACCACCAGTAATGTCAAAAGCCAATCTAAGGGAGTGTTTTGGGGTTTTTTTGAGTTTTATGTGCCTACAAGGTTTGGAAGAGTTTTCTATAACTGACTCATCATTTGCTAAGATGGTGAAAAGCTATTTTCTACCCTTCAGACAATATCTAGATATACTAAGCTTGATTGAGACTTCAAGAGTTACTAAGGTGTACTTAGATTGTCACTAACTCAGAAGGTCCTACTGTGAGTGTCACTATGTTAGTGAGCAGTGGGATAAGTCAATCAGATAGTATTCTTAAAAAGTCTCTAAAGATGAGGGAAACTAAGTTTTTTAATCACTCAGTGTCCCACCGTGGTCACCATTATGTTAGGGTCCCGTGATTTGGCCGATTGGTGAGCCAAATGACGATGTAACATCAAACCAAGCTTTGGAGCCCAAGGACCTAGCCTTCCTGGACTCAGAGAGGGCTCTCTCTATAAATGTAAAATATGTCGGTGTGTTTGCTTATGGGTTTCTGATATTAGGCTAGTTATGAAGTGAGTTTTTTTGATTTTTGGTTTTTTAAGTTTGTGAGGGATAAAACTGATCAAAGATATAAAAATGGATAACAAGAAGTCAGATCAATTGGGCTATGGGGTCAAACAGGTCAAGGAAGCTATGAGATGATGATGCAAGGTTGCTGTAGGGCCGATTTGATTCACGGTAGAAGGGATCTTTGGGCAGAATGGAGTAAATGGACATTAAGCTTGTGAAAGACGAGGGATTTCAAGTGTAACTAGTTGATAGCAGACATAAACATGTTATAGCAAGCCATTAATCATGCTAAGTGTAACTATGAGCTAATTAATACACAGAAATCAAACATTCCAGCCATACATAGAAGTATAAGACCCTCTAACTTTGGGAAATGGCTATCAGACTTTGGGGAAAACACATAAGGAGGACTAACGACTTATAAAACCATGCCAGAATGCCTAAACACAGTCTCTAAGTCATTGGGCACTTTGAAAAACAAGCTTTCATAGTTTTAGGCAAAGGGCTAGATCGGGACTAGGCCTCCTTGGTTCAACAAGATGATCAACTAATCAGTCAAAGAGAAAGTTTTATGGACAGAACTATGGACAGCTTATAGGTAGGCAGGGCACACCATACATCCTACTCAACATGCATAGAACTTGTAAATAAAACTAGCAAACAATATCCTTAAGTTACTAAAGAGCAGTTAAGAATTCTTTAGCATAACTAAGGAAGAAGAAAACATCAATCTATGAAGATTCAGGAATTTTGAGGTGCCTCCATGGGCATATCTCAAAATCAATCTCTACTGATCTATAGCAGCAAGAAGCATGTATTATGAATGAAAACTAGAAGACAAAAACATAGAAAGAAACACTATACCATTCTACCATGTCATGGAATCCATCACCAATCCTTCATCATTCATCAAAAGCATCCAAGAGGCAGTCCAAAAATCATAACACAAGTATGTTCTTCAAAGCTCATATGACCAATATATTGATTCTTCTCTCAAGTTCAGCCTCTGTTTTACAATGAAACCCATGGAATAAATAAGCTTGAGGAAAGAAAACCTCATGGAGCAACTAGCTATCCCATTGGCCAAGTCAAAATATCTAAATTTGTCCTTGAGGCTTTGCAAAGCCCAAGGCACAAAATATCCCATAAAATATCTAAAAAACTGCTAAAAATGGAAATTATATTGAATTTACATCATTTCCCAAGTATAAAAATAGCTAAACGCACATTTGGGAAAAGCAGATTTTTGAGGTTCAAAAATTACAAAAATACTTCATATTTATGTCTGAAAAAGGTCCCCTGATTTGTGGAGGCAATTGGCAGCCTTCCCGGTGTCTAAATGAGGCTCATGATGGCCCGTTGGAAAGCTCTCTGTGTCTAATTTCCGGCGCAACTGAAATCATCTCAATCTGATGTCTGAAAGTCCCCCAAAACTGTACCTGTGTGCAAAAAACCAGGAAATAGCAGACTGCTGATATGGCGGGCAGAATGTGCAAAAAGCGAGCATTTTTCGCCAATTTGAGGGGGCGAATGATCTCCAAATGCTCTGAAAATCGCTGGTGACCTGCTCATAGAATTATGGCATCCATTGGTATCATCCTCCACTCTTGACAACTCCTCAAACTGAAATGGCGAAATTATGAGTTTTCGACCAAAAACCCAAAAAATGCCAAAAAACAAAAAGTTGCCGAAAAAGGCCCAAAATTGGCATGCATGACCCTCAAGGGTCCATAGCAACATGCTCCGAAGCTGAGGCCAAAATATCAAGGGCTGATATGTTTTTCCATTCTTTCCGTGCTAGGCGCTTCCCCCTTGCCTTCTTCAATTTCTCTTGGGCTGCCTTTAGTTTGCGCCGGGCAAACTGATTCAGTTTTTGGAAGTGATGTGTCCTCTTCCTCTGCAGCTCCAAATCTCTATTAGCCCTCTCAAGCTTCATTTCCAAATGTTTGTTAGCTCTTTCAAGCCAAGCCTCTTTGTTTTCTTCAATTTCCTGCTCAAGGAGTGCAGTGAGAGGAAAGGCTTGGAGATGAGCTTGCTCTTCTGCTCTCTACTTTTCCAAGGCTCTTTTAAGCCCGATGGTCCTAGGCCTCTTCCGCCTAGGCTGGTCTTCCTCTTCCTCCTCATCAAACTCCCCAATGAGCTCTTCTATTCTCGCTTGCGCCCTAGCTGCCTCATTTTTATATTTGATCGCCCGTGCCTCATGAACAGCTGTGTGCACATTCATTTGTTTGTTTTGAATCTCTAAGAAGTGGTTGAAATTCCTTGCCCTTTGAAGATCCTCCTCTAATGCCTCAATTTTTCCCTCTTTATGAATTAGGAGGTTTTCGAGGAGGCGGGCCTCATTATCACTGTCATCTCTTTGGATAGGGATAACAGCTAATTCACCTCCATGCTTTGTACTTTCTCCAACTTTGCTTTTACCTTTGAAAGCCAATGTGGCGCTTTTCCTCCTTGGTATGATAGAAGATGTCCTTTTGGGCGATTTCCTCTTGCTAGGAACAACCTTTGTCACTGTTTGAGTGGCAGCCTTAGACCCTCTCTTCCTTGCTGTGCTAAGTTTTGTTCTTTTGGGAGAAGGAGAAACAACTGATTTACCTTTGACATCTTCCTGAACTTGCTGCTCCCCTTGAGGCTGCTGGATGTCTTCTTCTTGCTGTTCAGTTGGCTGCCCCTGTTCGCCAACATTAGCTTGCTGCTCTTCATCAATGTCTTGTCCAATTTGTGGCTCAAAAGGTGTTTCAATTTCCTGCCCAACCTGCTATTCTTCATCTTCTAACTGCTGCTGTTCCTCAATTTGTACCTGCTACCCTTCACTTTCTGTTTGCTGCTGTTCCTCATCATGGACCTGCTGTCCTTCATCATCTATCTGCTGTTGTTCCTCAATTTGTACCTGCTGCCCTTCATCATCTATCTGCTGCTGTCCCTCATCCCTTTCCTCTTGCTGCTGTTTACTACCCTCTCCTTCCTCCTGTTGACTTGGCTGTCCAGTAGTCATTCTGAGCCTTCTAGGAGTAGGCCTATTGGACAAAGGTACCGGGCGATGGATAGGCTGAGTGGGAGACACATGAACAGGAGGAACAGTAGAGAAGTCTAGATGGCTGATGAATAAATCCCATGGAACCTCTTTCTTCTCTAGCTGGTATAGGAAGATAATCTTGATCAAAGAATGATGAAAAAGAGAAGGGATTTGCTGAGGTGGGGCTTTCTTTTGGACAGTAGATGCCATTTTCTCTATGCTCTTGAACAAAAAGTAAGGGAGGTTTAGTTGCCTGCTTCTAGTAAAGTGCATCAATAAACGGACATGATAGGCATAAATTTGATCAAACCTCCCTTCACAAGTGAAATATTTCATTATGACTTTCATAAGAGGAGCATAGCTGTCAAGGAGATATGAAAAAGGGAAAATAGCAGTGAAAGCCTCTCTATGTTCAGGCTTGATGAAAGGTTTGTAATCCTCTAAGTCAAGATGAGTCTGTTTAAACCATTTTTCGCCATGATACGGGATCTTGGTGGCCTTGGACACATACCTTGGAGAAATTTTGAAATCAAGACCCGCCACTTGGAAATGTTTTTCTTTGAATCTCAGGGCGCACAAGTGTGTTAATGTCGAAAAACTCTTGACTTCTTCTATCTTCTGGCAAAAATCAAGGCAGCCTACTTCATGGAAGTTGAAAAGTACAGATGGATGAGCATTAATCTATTCTGTAGAGATGGGCTCATATATTTTATGTGGACCGCTCCTGCTGTCTTGCCTTGGAGGCATTTTGACCTGAATATGCTTTGGAAGAGGTAAACTGCCTTCACTGTATGTAAAATGTCCTGTTGGAGTCAAACTGTGTTACTTTACTTCTTTGACAGATAGACAATGAGATTTGGATGTCTTGCAACAAGTTTTTTGTAATACACAACTTCTGCTTTCTTAAAACTAGCCTTCTACCTTTGAATGTACCTCAGCCAGGCAGATTTCTTAATAAGATATCATATAGTAAAGAGGAGACAGACTCCTGTGTAAATTTCCTGTGCACAGTGTGGAGAAATCACTTTTCCTTGTGAATTTGTTTAGAGGCCAATCAACACACCTGTATCTTTGTCTCCAAGGTAAAATTCAATCATTCACAACCTGCTCTTCTTGAAGTGCAAAATAAAACAACAGACTTATGGATATGCAGTCAAACTTCAGTGTAGGTATACAGTCAAATTTTGTTGTTTGAACAAGGTGACAGAATTTGGAAAATACCTCAAAAGGTTTCAACAAGGTCTGCAAGAGTCTCTACCTTGCCAAATAGGCAAGATCTCTTACCAATATAACAACTCTGGTTATGTTAAAGAAACCTTCACTTTAGATGGATAACAGCTTCAATAAGCTTGAAAAACACAAGGCAATCAACCAACAAACACAGTGAATACTGTCCCTTTGTGAGGAGCGTGAGCAGCCTTCCCCTGTAGCTTCAACCTGTAAACTTCTGCTTGATCAAGAACCCTTTCTCCTATTAAACCTCACTGTTTTCTATATGTGTGTCACTCCACCAAACAGGATCATACACATACAAATTTAACCTTCAGTGTGTGCATACATCCAAACTCACTATTATGGAACAATGGTGACAGTCTTTGAAACAAGCTTTATAGTTTTAATAAGGGCTGTAGCAGCTTATTTCTTCCCCATAATCTAAGCTCCTGTTAAATATGTAAACCCTGTTCCTTTGTAGAAAAAGCCTCTGTCCTATCTGAACGCCAACTTGTGTTGAAATAAGCTTGAATGAACAAAAACAGTCAAGTTAAAAAACTCAGGATTAAAACTGCCCTTTCTGTAGTTTATGGATTTAACCTCTGTCCTTTGATGCTATGAAAGTATAGGATCCCTGATCCTTTTAAAGTGAAATCATCCTGCTCTTAGTTTCAAAACCAGTTATCTCCTGTAGGTGCTTTTGAATGACACAGCCAGCATTTTATTACCGCTTTACACCTCAAAACCTCACGCAGCAAACACTATTTCTTCAGCTATGGTGACGAGGTTTTGAAAATTTTTAATGCAAAGTTGTGAAAATTTGTAGTAGTTTAACAGTGAATAAGCTTGTTTCAAACCTTATTTCGGCTCCAAATACCATCAAACAGTCACAAATTTTTAGGGGCAAAGTGTGTAAATACCTCAAAACACGAAGCACAACTCTTGTGGGGCGCTGGAGGTAGCTCTGGAGTTCCTTAGGGCTGCGCGGCACTCTTCAGAGAAAGAATGGCGCGCATTTTACCTACGGGTGGCCCTGTCGGGTCGGGTGTCGGGCGCGTCGCGCAACTGTACAGGCGCGTCGCGCCAACACTGACCGCGCGTTGAAAAAATCCGCCAGGCGCGTCGCGCGGTGTTTGAACTGTGCAACTTCTGCAATTTGACCCGAATCTCCTTGTTTTGATGCCAAGTGAGGTACAGAGCTCTGTTTTAAAATTGAAAATGAAAAGATCACCCTCGACCTCACTCCTTAATATGTCATTTAAACTTCTTTAACGGTCGCTTTTGTCTTTAAAGGTAAAGTGGCATTTTTGTTTGGCTTTTTGCAAGGTTTTCGCACTCTTTTTGATCTTTTTCAGCAATAACCTCGGTGCATTTCATACACGAACCTCTTTATAAAAACAAAAAATGGCTTAAAAAGCAGACACTGTCTCACTTGGCCACGAGGGTGTTCGAAAAGGTGATTTCAGGCTTTTCTCCTTGGTGTTGCACCAATACCGAACTTGATCTTTAAGAAATAACTCAATATTTTTTATATCATCTTCTGCCACTGTGTTTTAATAATACTGTTGATATACATGATGTAAAGCAACCCCTCTTTAAAACTGTGAAGAAAATACCTGAATGCTAATTTGTTTCTGAAAGGACAGGGTTTTTCACTGTCAACTTGCTTTGACAACCCCGGAGTTTACTTGCTTCTTCAAACCTTTTCCTACTGCAGATGCCCAGTTTGCTGGTCTTCTTGGACTTGATCATGGCCCTCTTATTTGAGAAAGGTGCCTCCTTTCAACATACTTTCTTGCTTGTAGGTGTATTATCTAGGCTATATCTGTCCTTCGAAATGATGCAAAACTGTGTTTGTTTCAAATCATTTAAATAGTGACAGTCCATCAAACAAACTCCTTTTGCCTATTCATAAAGTTGTATACCTATTCACAATTCCCATCTTGGGAACTAATCTTGAATAGCCTCCCATTGTTTGTGATGTATATTCTGAAAGGGGAAACTTTTATGAACCAGGAAGAACAGGTTTCTTGGAAACAGTTATCATTTTGCTTTGACCAGTGTATTGACCTTTTTGTAATAGAATCATTCCTAATTTAAAATCTGTCCACTGCTTGACCCTTTAGGTGATATTTCAACAAGGAAAAACCATTCAAAATCTGTTTGAAAAACTTTGAAAACTGTTTTGTTACTTAACAGGAGATGGTCTGTCTTCTTCCAACTTGTTTGATAATCTCTGCTTCCAGGCGATTTATGAGCTCCTTCTTTGATTGTAAGTGCCATCTTTTGGTTGCATCCATTCAAACTATATTTCTCTGTTTACTTAAGAGGAGTTTCTTTTTTAGATTTCTTTGGAATGTGACAATGAGGTGACTGTGTGGCATCTTCCCCTAAGGAAACTGCCCTTTTTGTATCAATGGCCTGCCTAGTCAATATTGTTTCCTGTCCACTATAGGTATAGTTTGACAGACATTTCCATTTGAATAGGAAAACCAATACTTTTGAATCATAAACACTATCTTTTACCTGTGTACAGACTTTTGCTTTCTTTCTTTGTTTCTTTCCACTGCACCCTTTTGACCAATCAGTTTTTAACAACCCTCAATGCCTTGGCCATCTGCTCATAAATGGAGGAGGCCCTTTACTGAGCAAAGCATCTGAAGATTATTTGATAAGGTTGCATGACAAGGGTTTGCTTGGATTATGATGGTAAGCAACCAACTTGAAAAATATCAATACTGGCACCTCTGCTTGCATCACCACTGTGCTTCAGAAAAACCCTAGTCAAAGTGTAGCTGTCTCACTGTACTGCTTTGAGGGGAACTGAGATGTAATTATTTGCTTTGGTCATCTTATGACAAATTATTCGAAAGATAGTCTCTGTGATTATGGAGGTCAGCGCTCTTTGAAAAACAAACACCTTTTCCTCTGCCTGTGTGATGACATGATTGTCAGCATCTCTTCAATTTAGTCTTGTGGAAAAGCAGGTTGCTTATGATCAGGATTGTTTTCACTCATGATGTGCCTCTCTAAAGTTTAACAATTCATATGATTTGAAAACTTCAAATGACTTCCTTTATCAGACCAAACTCTGTTTTCCTCTGAACTTGCATACTTCAGACTCTATCCCTGTCATGATCATCACTCACATTCAGAAAACCTGGAGTTATTGTTTCACTGTTCAGTAAAAGGCAAACCTGGGTTTCTGCATTCCTTTAAGTCAATACTGGCCAGCGCCCTCTGCTTGTAGATGAAGGAGGCGCCCTAACCCTCTGCTTGTAAATGAAGGAGGTTCTGGGCCATGACAATTTACCAGTTTGCTGTGACAGTGGTGTCTTTCTCTTACTGTGATTTTCATGCTGGAAAGAGGCTGCAAGATCTTGATGAGTGACTCTTTGTTTTGTAGATTCATCTCAGGCTCATGCTACATTTAGAAGCAGCTGTTCTTCTAACTGTAGATTCAAGAATTTTCTCCTGAGTCAAAGTTATATTTCCTGTCTTTGTAGAATCCATAAAACATTGTGAAACACCTAGTAATCAGCTTGAGACTATGGTTTATGCAGTTCTGAGACCTAGGGGGTGTGAGTGGCGCGACTTAGAGCTGTTTGTCAATTTCATTTGCAGAGTGGGAGGTCAGTCATGGTCGGTCTGTAGTAGATGGAGGCTTTTTGGCTTTTTGATGATTGCCAAGGGTAGAATGTCTTAAAGCGCCACTTCCTAACATAGGGGAGACTCTTGAAACAGACTTGGATTTTTCCTTTTGGAGCTGATGGGCAGACCAATAGGGCTAAAACTAGATAGGATAGTGATAATGAGGTTTTTATTTTGACATGGGTGGACTGAAAAGTAGAAGGGGCGAAAAAAATTTTATGAGGGTTTTCTAGATGACATATTGACATAAGGAAATCCGTTTCTAGAAAACTCAGCTGTAGATATAGTCATCACTAACATGTAAAAAATACTGATGGCTAACAGATGCGATGAAGTAACTGAAGGAAAATTTGATGTGAATTCATTCATATCTAACTTCGATCTAGATATAGAAACTTTTTTGCAATGTGATTCTATTTGAAACTCAAAAGGAGGAATTCCAAGTCTTTCACTTTTGGATCGGGTTAATATACTAGTTTCTTTAAACAGGGAAGTGACGCTTTCTTCAAAATATTTTGGATTAATAGGATTTTCAATAAAAATAGATATTCCTTCTATTTTATGAATTAAAGACTGAACTTCGGGAGACTTGGGAGTGAATTCTGAAGCAGATGACTATCGAGATATTTTAGGAGATGAGGGGAAAGTTTCTACATTTTCCGATTTCTGAGTTGGTGATTTAGAGTTTGATCGGGAAGTTGTAGGATGCTTTTGGGTAGATTGACTCTTATGAGGGCTTCTAGTTTGAGGTTTACATTTATATGACATTCATAGTTAGGCCCTCCTAGCGCCAAAAAATGTTGAGGCCTCAGAAATATGTGGCAACAACAAGGGGGATAACCACTCAGTCCGGACCTTAAAGAAGTTTCTTTTCTGTTTGGGATAGTGGCTCTGACTGGGTGTAATGGTACCAGTTTCCCAGATTTGGGTTTTGTATGATCTTTGGGTTTTTCTCAAATGATTTGCATAAAGAATAACTAAACAACTAAAACAAATTTATTCTAAAATGAAAAACTTTGAATTAAGTATAATCTAATCTAACCCGGGATAATGCTAACTTTATGCGATATAGAATGATATCTGTTCAGTCTGTGATGATTTAGATCAATCACAAACTTAATAGAATTAATACTTTTGTAAGATGATTCTTTTGAGAAATAGTTAATCAAAAGAAGATGTGAAACATATTGCATATATTCTTATGATCATATATAAAACAAATCAATTTCTATCATTATATCATACAATAATGTAATTGATATTTCAAACAGAAACAATTGATTTCATACATAATTCATGAAAGCTAGACTTATCACTAATGGTTAAAATATAGTTTAGCATACATAATAATAGTACTAGATGTGTATTTTCCTATTCATCTGATCAATGATAATAGGCCACAATCAATCCTTCTATCAATAAGTCTTTCAGAGAATACAAAGTGCATCAACAATGATCAACAAAATGATATATAACTGAAAAGGCCATGTTACATCATTTTATCAAGGCATCCAAAAACTTACAATAAAGCATTCTTTGTAAATGTTCTCAATAAAAAAATTGGACCTTTCTCCAAATGCATGAGAAGGGTTTAAATACTACATTAAATACTTACAAAAATAGATTATACAAAATATCTTATGAGGTGGTTTCAAGCAACCTTCCTCATTCCCAGTATCTAATTGCTAAATTTGAAATTATTAAAAAAAAATTAACTTATAATCATGCCCAATGATAGATTACTACCAGCTCTGCTTTTTTGCTCACAAATATCGGACATTGGCTGAACCTGTGGAGGCTTCCCGAACTGTGTCTTCATTTTCCCAGTTAATATAGCATCATGTAAAAGTGGCTGCATTTTCTATATGGAATCCAGAGAGCAATTCAATGTCATTATTTAACTATGAGGCTTAACTAGTAGCTGCCAGTATGATTCCCAATCAGTCTTTTTTAGCTGTGCAAGTGTTTCTTCTCGGAGTTGACCCGTGTTTTTCCAACTTTGCTCTAAATTTCTAAGATCAGGATTCGATTTGTGATTCCCTTCTTTAATCAAACCAAAGGTATGAAACATGTGGTTAATAATTTTTACCATACTCTTTGATATACCTACTGCTCTGGCTATGGCCAATTCTACCTGTTTTACCTGTGCATCCCAGTCAGTAAAAAGGATATATTTAAAAGTTTCTTTGATATTTGGGAGACTTGAATTTCTCCCTTCCTCTTAATCCTGCCATTCAATATAATCAGAAATTTTGGTATTGAGTTCATTAAACTCAATTCTCTGGTCAATGACTGTATTAATTAACTATTCACTAATTTTCAAGTGTGGCATTATGTTTGACATTTGTAAGATAAACAAGTTTTTTTGTTTTGAGAGTAAGGCATTTAATGCCAATGCTTATTTTATGAATTCCTCTGCAGTAGGAATACCTTCATATTTTGTAAGATATTCTCTTAATTATTTAATCAATGTGTTTTTGCTAGATAATTCATTTTCATGACTTATCTTAAGCACTTCCATATCTTGCTAAAATTTGAGTTACTTCTCTACCTTCTGATTCAAACTGTTCCTTTTTTCATCTAGTTGCTGCTATAGCTGCATGATATTATCCTCTTTTTCTTTAACAAAAATGGATACTTTAGCTGCCTTATCCATCGTTGCAGTAGTGTATGCTCCAAAAAATTGTGATAGCTAAGTCAGATTTTCAATTGGATTTGAAGGAGTGTCTTTCCATACAACTTCCATTACTTCATTTCCTAGGGGTGTTTCAATCCTTCTTCTTTTTCTTTGTTTCCTTACTACAGCTTTATGAAGAGGGATGTAGAATACATCCAGTGGAGGGATATCAGTTACCTTCAGAACAATCTCATCAATAGGAAATGCAGGAATGAATTTTGTATCTTGGGAGGTTATCCCAGTACTTTCAACGATTTATTTTGATGAAACTGTTTGTCCCTATGGAATCTGAAATTATTTATCTTTCTGTGAAGATGATACCTCTGGGGTATTTATCAATGCGTTGCTAGCTGAAATCTAGAATTTATCTAGTTCATTTTGATTTTCTGAATCTGATTGTTCTGTTATGATTTCTTTTCTTGCTTTAGTTATGTAACTAGTAATCAAAACATTCTGAGGGATACGTTTGAGTCTTTTTTCTCTGTACTCATTGAATCTCTATAATTCTTTTGGATTTAGGTTAAATTTGAAAAAAAAATTGACTTCTTCAAAAGTTCCAACAGATTGCAAAATTTCTTCAAATCTATCATCGGTGTGTATGATAGGTTCGATTTTGACTGATTGAGTAAACTTGTTAGCAATACTTTCTGGGTCGAACTGCCTTGGGGGTAAAACAGGGAGCTTCAAAAGCTCAATCTTCTGACGTTCTTTCAATGCATGATTGAAATTTCTGAGGGTGAATGTACCACATTGAATTGGAAAACTTGGCCATAAATATTTTTTACTATCTTTCAAAGATTTAGTGAGTCCATTACCAATAATTTGGTAAGAGACTTCTCTCACCATTAATTTATCTAAAACATATAAAGGAAGAACATGTGGAGGAGCGAAGCTTCCAAATATTCTAATGTATGAAAATGATTCTTCAATAAAACATCTCCCTATCATTTGAAGGTCTGAAATGGCTTCCTTAGTGAACCTAGGGCTCACTCTGTCAAAAATTAATTGATGTAACGGTAATACAACTCCATAACATAGCTTGTGAAAATGTGGTGCATAATTATGTTCCCATATCTCTTTATGACTCAAATGAATAGGGTTGGGATCCTTGGGAGTCCATTTCCAACACATAACTAGAAAACTAGTATAAAAATAGACAGCATCAAAAACATATGCACTCATGAAAAATTGGGGGACGGGTTTGGAGGAAGAAGCTCTTGTCTGGCGATATTCATTAATCGCTTAGCTATATTTTCAAAAAGAATGGTTGCCCAATTCATAATGTGGGAATTAACACAGGAGCCAATCAGGGGAATCCAATTTATAGAGAACCTGGTATTATTAGGGAGACCATATAATCTAGATAACATCATGGTTGCAAAATTGTAGGGATTTGCAAGTGAGGCGATAGAATACATACCTGATTTCTCATGTTTGAACTTGTTATCTAGTTTCCTCTAACCCTGAATTATCTTGAAAGGGTCTTCATTGTTCTTTGAAAATTTCTCAACAAATCTATTATCATAGATGTCTTGTTGGTCGGGTAACTTGTACATGACTTTCAAATCTTCAGCTCTGAAAGAACCTAAGATCTCATTCTTAGTGGTTCTTAATTGTCTGTCCTTGATTTTTGAACTATCAAGCACCCACCTAATCATGTCGATATATGGTAAAAGAGTGGCCCTTGCTGCTATCCTATGAAGGAAGGAGCATGCAATATCTTTAAACTGTAAATTTGAGGGTGTTGCATCATTAGCAGTTGCCTTGACCTCCACTACTTCAGGTTCTTCTTCTTCGAGAATAGTATAGATAGCTTGCCACTTTCTAGCACCTCCATTGGCAGTGAAAACTGTATCTGAGACTATCAGCGACATTTCTGTGTATTCCATTTCTGCAACAGTCTGTTTTCCGTGCTTCTACATTACTTTGCACATGGACATATCTTGAAGGAAAATCCCTATTAAATATAGAGTAATGATAAAATTATGGAAGATATATTGAACTGACCAATTTTGAAAGAAAATATCCGGTAAAAAACAATATCATTAATTAATTGCAACGAATCAATAACTTCTTACATTGGGATGATAAAACATACATAATAGTCCCTAACATGATTTATTTTCGCGTAAAAAAATTATTTAAACCTATCAAATCCATCGCATCGTGCCCTTTGAACCTGTATTTATGAAGCACATTACTTTTTATTTATGCGATATGCAATTTCACGATATCGCGAAATCGCAAAATCGCAGTATCAGAATATCGCAAAATCAGAGTGTCGCAATATCGGAACTTTGGTAAAGTCTGCTTAAAGTTTCAAACATATATTCACAATGTGCGATTTATGATATCGCTTGTGAAACTCAAATCGCAGATCGCAAAATCATGATTTCATTGTTTTGTTACTTAACTTTCAAAAGATTATGCGAGATTTGCAATTTGCGATAGGCTAATCACAAGGATGTTTTATTAATTTCTTTTTTGTTTTTTATGTTTTTATTTTAATAAAAGAAATAATTTTTTTGGAGTTTGATTTTTTAATCTAAAATGAAAAATACATTTTTAAGAAGGGTCCCTATTTCTATTTATCAAATGTCTAGATTATTTTGAAAATAAAAATGGGGGGAGTTGTTGCATAGCACAACAGATAGCACACCTCCTTTCTTGACCTAATAAAAAATCCTTTCATTGTTGTATTACCTTCTTCATGCGTTATTCTACACACTAGAAGAGAGACTTATATTTTTATGTGATAGCCTTCTATCTGAAATGTGCGACGTGGCATAGAACTAGAACAAAGGTAACTATACCTCTTCTTTTCTTCCCAGACTAGCCTCCTATTCTCGCATCAATGTAGACCCAAACTTCGCTCTTCTATCACAGACATGATCCAAAATTTCTTACACCATAATGAGGCCGCACATCCTTTATATAGTGACTGGCTTTATCTTGTAGGCTGACATGAGGTTTGTGTGTAAGCCGACCTCATCAAGGAGAATATTCACCATATTTAAGCCAACTTGTGGAGCATATTGACAAGGTATTGAAGGCATACATTTACATCAATAGATTGTCTTTATAAGTGTAACACCAATTCATATACATGACTCTAAATTATATATATTTATGACAAGATGAAAAACCCCTAAACGAGATCAAGAAGAATTCTTTGACCTATAATAAAAAACTCCTTGGTCATGAAACCCATGATGTGCAAGTATTAAAAAATACATTTTATTATATTTGTCTTATTCATTACATAAATTCATAATTACAAGTCATTATGAAGACCAAACTTAGTTACATGTTCCAATATTCCCTCTTAAATAGGGAGGTATTCATAATGGTACATGATCACTCTAAATATGAAGAATATCATAAGAATAATTCGATTCGTAATCCATCTGTTATAGCATTTATTAACCAGCATTGTCATAGTGCAAGGCCTTGATTAACAACTCCATCTCTTCACAAGACCATGAACTACAATTCTGGCTAGACCAATGATTATAGACATCTTCATCATTGTCTCCAAGGTACATACTCCACCCACATGTTCACCGTGTATGACCTCATAGGACTATTCTTTTGGGGATAGCTAATCCTCAAAGAATATCGTCCTTTCACGACTACTCTTACCTTGGATACCCTAATACATCCCCAAAAGAGTATCAGATGTCAGATGATTATCCAATCCCGCATTTTGTCTTTGAGGTGAAGACCAGAATGATACGTGTATCTCTCCCTCTCAACTAGGGAGGACATACCCATTCCTATCAAGGAATTTTCTCAAGCTCCCTCTTTTCCAAGGACTTGTCAAGACTCCCTCTTAGCCAAGGACTTGCCCAAGCTCCTAGAGACTTGCTTCCAAGTTTCTACCAGGTAAGAAATTTATTACAAGCCCCCCTCTTAATCAGGGACCTGTAGCAGCAATGATGAAAACATCGAGTTTCTCATGAAGAAATAATTTCTTTGATGTCATGAATTTCTTCGTTGTTGAGGAGTCTTCATCTTTGGGATATCTTCATTAGGGCTCAAACCACCCATCAGTTTTCATTTTTGTCCAAAAGTGATTCATCAATTTTTCATCTAGTCTACCTTCATATCATGTTGCTTTCCTTCGGACCATACTTCTTCCAAGGATTTTACATCCTACAATATGGTTATCAACATGTGGAAGACATATAATTCCCTTTGGCTGCCCTGAATAAGCTCATTAGTTATTATTCAATTATAAATATGAATACTTAAATCAAAATTTACCTTAGTGATGATCTTTCACCATGAAATCCTTCTTGTAGGCTTTGACATCCTTTTTTATCTCCTAAAGATATGTATTGTCAAGGGTCTCTATCTTTTCCAGACTTCTATTAGAGTCCACATATCTTCCCTGGAAATCTCCTAGTCAAGTCTTCTTGGTTTCCTTAGATGTTGATTGCTTCTTTCCATGGTTGTACTTCCCATGATATCTTCCTTTTTCTTTCTCCACAGTTTTATTTCATTCCCAGGAACTTCCGTTGTGAAATTCCTTGATAATGTACAACCACCTCATATTACTTGGGATGGTAGGGAATACTCAGCTAGTATTACCAAGGGGGCGGAATATCATAAAGTTTGTAGAGCGTCATTGTCGACTAGGTCTCCAAGTCAAGGGGAATCAGATACCCATCAGGGATTTGGAGAGGTTAGAGATCCGTTCTGTGGCCGCAGTGGTGCTGTGGATCCTGGGAAACCAGACACTCCACCACATCACTGGAGGGCAGATGATTCTTGTGGAGAGTGTTTTGAGTGGGACCTACTATGGGTGGGCCCAGATGATGCTGTCATCATTGAAATGACAGTTGTCGCTATGCAAGTGGAAATTGAACAATGAGTATGCATATGGTACAGTTTTGTGCTCATTCTTCTTTGAGAATATTTTGACACTTTGACCTCACATACAACTCCAAGATGGGGGCCCGAGAGATCCTAGGATGTGTCGGTGGGGGGGATTACTGTGCAGAGGAGGAGGTGGGGTTGTTGGATGGGTGTTCCAACTTGAGTTCTTTGTTCATTGGGATCAGATGCCACTGTATATAGACGAATATTCATATAGTGGGATGAGTTATTGTGGGGACCCAGATTTGCCACTGTCGCCTGGTCAAATATGGGGGCCCGATGGTAAGTGAAAAATTTCTAATATTTTCTGTGGATGTAAAGTTCTATAATATTGTATGTGGTACTGATTCTTTCACTTTTGGTATGTAGATACAACACCAATAAAACCAGCCGGGTATATGGGATGACCTATAGTATCGAGGACCACAGGACCTAGTGGACCGAGGGCGCAGCAAAATGAGGATGAAACCGCCCTCCTGGAGGACATCCGTCATAGATGTGAGAGGATTCTGACCGGTGTTTCAGAGCACAACTAGCAACACTTAGATGACCAGTACATAGAGCCATGTATTGGTTACCCTCTGAGTGGTGAGGGGTCATGCGGTGCATGGCGATGGTTGGACAGGGTATGCGTGATCTACGAGCTGCAGGAGTAGAGCCATTGGCTCGAGAACCTCCAGATAGTGACTAGTGTGTAGGGGTAGGTGGTGCTCCCAGTTTTTATTTTTGTAACATTCTATGGGGTAAGGTACCATATGAGACTGGAGGGGTAATGGCTAGGCAGGACGGCTCCAAGATGGTTAAGGCCTGGAGAAACTGTTCCAGGAGGGTAAAGAGGCTCATCAGTACTAACTGAGGAGCCAGGGAGAGGAGGTCCAGAAGGATGAATTGAAGGGATAGGAGTAGGCTGTGGAGGGCAAAGAGGCTGCTGAATAGTTGAGGCAGGCTTCTTGAGGGCATCCTGAGATGATTGCATCATGAAAATAATCGATGAGCTGGGATCAGAGACAGGAGGAGGAAGACCAAGGAATGTACCAAGAAATGAGGAATATTTGTAGACTCCGGGTGAAACACTGGTCAAAGGATCGATAGTTTTCTTGTTGGCCACCGAAGAGATAGTGGACTCAGGGGAGGTCTGAGACTTCAGTTCATAATATGTCAACTGGTCAATGGTGACTATCTTTCCAATATGAAGGAAGGAAATCTTGCGGTGGACTGCGGAAGGGATAGCAGACATTGCATAAGTGTAGCTATGACCCAATAGAATGTTTTAATCTAAGGGGGCATCTATGACTTCTATGTCAACGCAAACATTTTTTCCCGCAAGAGTAATAGGAAAATTACAGAATAAGCTAATGGGATGGGAGGCATGGCCATCCCACGCTCAGAGAGTGATCATGGAAGAATCCAACTCAGGTGATTCGAGTTGCTTCCAAATCAAAGTAGACATCACATAGGTGGATGCCCCCTCATAAATAATGCACCGGGAAAATTTAGCGTTTCGGATCTTGACTGGGATTTGGAAGGCGACGGAAGCAGGGAGAGGAGGATGTTCTGACTGATCAACATCAAAGACAATCAATCGATCGTCGGAAGGATCTATAGTGCCCATGGAAAATAGTATAGCTTTTCTTTGTGAAGGGCACAACTAGAGGAGTTCCAACGTTGAAATGGCAGCAGGAGAGTGTGCCAAATCATCTACTATGCTATACGAATGGGCAGCTTTTCCAGAAGTATCATTTCGACATAGTGGTCCCTTAGGGATCTTGGTATTAGCCTCTGCCTTAGGCTGAGGGATCTGTAAGGGACCATTAGGTTTCAAAATAGGATCTGTAGAGACCAAAGGAGGCGACTCGGGGACAGATGTAGTGGGAGGCTTGTTGTACTGACGGGATCGAGTCTGAAGATTAATGTCTATGGTTAGAGGTTCATTAGAGTTTATCATGAGAATATGGTAATCAGAGGTACCAGATGGAAGAGCTTGAGTGGCCACCTGACCTTCAGTTGGTTGGGTAGCCACAAATCCTTGCTGAGGGAAAGGATTAGTAAACGCAGCCGACTGACTAGGCGCATCACTGGGAGGGATGGAAGGGGAGGCTTAATGTCCTCACAATGTTGCTTGAGACTCCCACAGTTGTCACATCTGTGGCAAAAGAGGACAATCATGCGTGTAATGACCATAAAAACCACAACAAGAACAGGGCTTGTTCGTGCGAACAGGCCTGTTCTTCTTAGGATGAGTGCTCTGTTACTGGTTTTTAGTGTTAGGAGAATTACCTTGATTAGGTCCAAGATTACCAAGGGCAGCTTGATTTTGTGTGCCTTTCCTCTTCTTTTTTGAGGGAGGATTATTAGTCGCGCCCTGTTGTGCATACACCTGCCCCTAAGGGGGCGGTGGTTGCTATTGCGGGGGTTGAGAAGGCAAGGGAGGAGGAGGTGCTAATGTTGGAGGAGCCGGAGCACCAGGCCGTGGATACGAATAATAAGGAGGTTGGGTAATAATGTGGTAAATAGGATGTTGGGAAAAATGAGGAGGCATGTTGTATCCTGGATATGTGCTATCGGGAGGGGGAAAAGTGCAAGAGGTGCTGGCCCTCCCCTAAGGAAAGCCATAACCCATGGGAGGCTAAGCGTATGGATTTGAGAGAGATCCAATGATACCATCGACGGTGTGAGATGCCCCTAATGTGTTGGCACCACTGGGTCTGGGAAGATCAGGTAGAACAATATAAACATAACCCGACTAAGCGTAGATCGGGTCATATTTTAACGCAATTTGGAGAGCAGCTTCTTTGGTTTGAGGAAAGTGCGATGCAACATCTTTCCTGATAGGTGGAAAGAGAGATCTAAGGAACCAATCCATGTAGACACGGTCTTCGAAGGTAGGGGCTCGACATAGGCTCTTTCTTCTCCGCCATTCCTGGACATGGTTGGATAGGCGGGTCGCAGACGATTGATGGAAAGAATTCAAGAGTTCAGTACCAATGTCATAACGAAGGGGAAGCTGGAAGTAAGACAGAAAAGCCCGGAAAAGAATCGCAAAGGTGGTATGAGAGGAAGGGACCTAATCAACATACCACTTAGAAGCTTCACCTGTAAGCGTACGTTGGAACAACCGAAGATGGATAGATTCATCGGTAATGGAGTTAGATGAACACCACATGTGGAAAGATAGAACATGATTAGTAGAATATTCTCCAGAAAGACCTTCAAACTTGGGGATGTCGGAAGGGAGCTTAGTTTGCATAGCAGGACAACTAGTGTCATGGTGTATAGGGTCATTTATCAACTGGTCAAAATCGGGGAGGTTGAGGCCTGCTATGAAGGGGAGCAAGGGCACAGCCGGGGTAGTGTCTGTTGCAGTCCCACTAGTGGTATTCCCAGCATGAGGTCCAGGGTTACCACCAGCATTAGGTCCTGCACCATACATGGTGAAGGTGACAGGGGGAGGACCGAAGGCAGAACAAGAAGGATAACCCAATGAACCAGAAGAAGAGTTAGAGTGCGGACTTTGTAGGAGGACTAACTCGAATCCTACGCGAAGGAGTAAGTCTTCCTACCAGAAACTGAGGATGAAGGCCAAGAAGTCTCCGGGATAAATGCCTTGGTGGTGCAATGATGAAAACACAAACACAACACAAGGGAAAAAGAGACCGACAAGGGCAAGGATCTAAAGGTCAAAATCTGTTGGAAAGTGGTGCAGAAAAAAAACAACAAATCAGAGGAAAAATTGTTGTAAATGAGGTGGCGAAAGGCTATCTCCTGAAGGGAAATGGAGTGAACCCTAGAGGAAAACCCAAAAAAAACTAAATGTGGTGATTTGGATGGATAAAAAGCCGATCTAAAGTGGATTTGAAGGTGAGGTATCAGATCTTAAAAAAAGGCTGAACACTTTGAAAATTTCAGACAACCTGCAGCAGCTAAAACTCTTCCACAAAGCGTGGAGGGTACTGAAGCCCTAAGGGGCTAGGTTCCCACTTATTTGAGTAAAAAATAACAATTATAGGTTCAAAATAGGTAGATACGGAGGTCATACAACCCTGAACAAAGGCCTAGACAAACCCAGAAAATTTTTAGAAAAACTCCTGCAAAAAATCCAGGTCGCAATTTCTGACCTGTTTTCAGCAGAGGTCACAGTTTTTGGGCTAATTCCAGCTTCCTGAAGCTCCAGGTCACAGGTTTTGGGCCAAAAAGTGCGACCTGCACTTCCAACACTCTCGGAAGCAGATTTAAGAAAAAATTGTCATCTCAGCTGCGGCTAATGTCTGTCACCTGCGCAATAGGTCCAAAAACACACGAAATTTAGAATTTTTATCGTTTTAGGGTTTTATAAGTTAAAAACAACATCAAGAAAAGAAAAAATAAGGGGCTGAAGAGAAATACTAAGGTTTGAAGCAGTTGGATATGCAAGGATCAGAAAAATGACAACGGTCGTAATCGTAAACCTGTGTGGAGTCGCCAGTTGTTAGTATGAATCTTAATTCTAAGCGTACGAAAAAAGACCACTTTAGCTGTGCATAACAAATAGCCTTAACAAAAAATCTAGCTGCCAATATCCTCAGATATGCAGTTAGGTGATCAAGATAAATGCTGCAAAAATCTAGATCTATGCATTAGAAGGCAATAAGCAGTAGAAAAAACAAGATTTACTCCATGCATCCAATAGACAATACAAGAATATGTTGAATGAATTTTGTATTAATGGCACCTGGGAGGAAAAAACAGAAGGGTGTTACCAGTTCTCCTCAATGGGATGGGTTCTTGTAAGTCCTCAGCACTTCAGATCTAAAATTCCTCTCTCTTGATGGTGTAGAAAAACCAAACAAAAATGGTAGCAAAATATGACTATGATGGTGGATCAAAGTTAGACCAAAATTATAGATCCAGAGTGATCTTTAGGCAACAAAAGGTGATAAATGAATGGGAAAAACCTTCTATTTATATCAAAATATTGAGTTAGTATAGATATTGGTGCATAATTAAAATATTATTAACCAAATAAACATCAAACTTTTATAGAATATTTTATTATATTTGTTGGAGGGAAAAGGAATTTGACTTGAGTCAAATCCCTTTATTTGTAAATAATAAATGATTTATTTATCATTTTAAGGATAATGTTGAGTAATAATCAAATAAATAATGATTTATTTAATTATTTAAGGGTGATTTAGTCATATTCAACAAAGAATATTATTTAAATAAGGTTTAAATAATTGTTCTTAGGAAATAATAAGATAAATAATGATTTATCTAATTAATTTCCCTGTTTTGGGTTAAATATAACTAGGAATATTAATTAATAAAATGGCAACTAATTATTCCTTGAGAAAAATCAAACAAATGTAGATTTATTTAATATTTCCTCATGGGGTTTCCTGTTTATACCATAAACAACTTAATAAAGGTGGTTTACTAAGTTATTTTTCATAGTGAATGCAATTTTACTTAGGGTAAAATTGGTCTTACATGGTGTACTTGGGTCCATCTAATAACAATATGTTAGATGACCCAAAAATGGTGTAACACATCTAGTGTAGATCATGCCCTTTTGGCAACCTGTGCATCAAAAGAGTTTCTGCTTTCTATTTTGATCATACTTTTAAAGATAGAAGTATACTACCTGCAACCACATGGCATGACTTCATAGCATCCAGTGTCGACATATATATACATGTACCTCATTCTTTTCCTTTTGATTCATCCTGCAGTAGGTTTCCTTAGAATGAAATAGTTTCACTTTCTTAATCTGATTCATCAATATGTCATCATATTATAATCCCAAAATCTTTGTAAGTTAGAATTCTTGATGACACCTTTTGATTTCTTCCTAACTAGTGAATCCAAAGACGATTACATTAGAAAATGTCAACACCTATTTTCATATTGATTATTGAAAGATGACCCTTGATCTAGATGACTGCCTTACATAAATATTGTTTTTGGTGAGGTTCCTAGGAGCCAGTTCTTTGATGGCACTCTTGTTCACTGTTGTTGTCTTATTCCTTGGAAGGTTTTATCAACACAATTGCCATGCAAGCTATTAGACATTGTCTTGAAACTTCCCTATTTTTGCATAGAAGTTAGCGTCATGCTAGTGAATACTTTGAAATTGTATTTTAGTGGAAAAATTCACTTTTTTTGGTGGAATAGTTCATAATTTATTCTGATCTTTTTTTGCAAGTGTACATGATAAATGTGTGGTTTACTTCAGAGGGTTCTCAGTTCTTTCTAAATACACTTTTCATCATTTTCTTTGAATACTTCTCTAGTGCTTTACCTTCATATTTTAGCCCCTTCACAATTTCTCCTGAGGTCCATGTTGTTATGTTTTTTGGTTGTTTCTGTGGAAACTTTTTCTTGCGGTTCTGCAAGGTAAATCCAAATGAAAAAAATACTATTTTACATATTGATATTTGTGATACTTGAATTTCATAAATATAGATTTCTATTTCGTTATCTATATCAATATATAAGGACAGGCCCATGGATTGTTCATATTTCTCAAACTATGGAGTTATTCCTTTCCTGTTATATGTTCTTTTATATTGTTATGTTGTGATTCAAATTTCTAGTTGTGCTTTCCAATTATTCTCCTACATAGTACATGCTTTGTTAGATTATATAAAAAGTTATTCTTATTTTCTTTTTATTATGTATATTGAACATATTATTTCTAGCAACTTTTGATCTTCCTAGATTTTCTGTTCCTTTGGTGTATCTTTGCACCTTTAGGGGAAATTGCTAGTTTAAAGTCTAATTCTTTAAAGGGTGCTAGCTCAATGAAAGAACACTTGCTTTACAAGCAGGAGGTTGGTGCTTCGGTTCCATCATGCCCTGATAATTATAGGGAATGAGGACGATCAGTTTTTGGTGACGGATGATCTTTTGACCATCACCAATGAGCTTATGGTGACATTTTTCAACCCTCACCAAAGTATGAAATGGTGACGGCCAATGAATGCCACTATATATGCACATCAATAGTGACGACTATTAAAGTTCCATCACCATAAATATTTTTTGTTGATATGAAATGGTGATGGTCATTGTTTTTCATTATATTCATTATTCGTGAAGGACCTTTATGTCACCAATGAGTTTATGGTGATGGTCAATGAAAATTTCCATATATATGCACCAATAATGACGACCATGAAAATTCAATCACAAAAAAATTATTGTTGTTCATATGAAATGGTGACAGTAACTATCCTTCATTATAATCAATATTTGTGACGGACCTTGAATGTCACCACAACACATACTTTTGGTGACGCCACCTTTGGTGACGTTTATTTTTTTGGTGACGGAGGCTATTGTCTATCACAATTTCTCATATGAAATGGTGACGGTCACTATCTGTCACTATAAATCATTATTGGTGACGAACCTTGAATGTCACCACAACACCTATACTTTCGGTGATGCCACCTTTGGTGACGTTCAATTTTTCGTGACCAAGGCTCTTTTGACCCTCACCAATGAGCTTATGGTGACCATTTTCGCCCCTCACCAATGTCCTTTTTTCTTGTAGTGTATGCATCATATTGGAGATGATCATCATACTAAATTAGAGATACCATCATCAACACACCATGTCACATAGATATAATCATTGACCCTCAATCATGCATCTTCCCACAATATTTGAATAGGGGTCAGAGGCATACTCTATTTTTCCAATACTTAGACCATCACATTTCTCTCAAGCTCCTAAACACACTATAGGACCAATGATATAATCCTCAGGAACCAATTTCTATCACTACTTGCATCACACTAGCTTAGAGCAAAGAATACTCCATTAACTTGATTGATTAATTTATATACACGACACCATACATTGGTGCTTACATGTCATAGATTATCATAAGTTTGGTCATAAACATTCAAATCTCATGGATACATTATTCGCACCATCTTAGATATAAGGAAAAATTAGTATCACTCGTTCTAGATGAATTATACAACCACAGAGAATATGACTTGAGCTTTTGAACAAGTTCATACTATATTAAGTCAACATCATACTAACCCCCGCAACATGTTTCAATTCCACTAGCACATCACAGTTATGATGATGATTCCTAGTACATATGGCCATATGGCCTCTCTCATACTCTTTCCCACATGCAAAAGTTTTGTGATATATTCTTACTTTTGGAATAATCCTGGATGGTTCAAGTGGATGTATGTTTCCCTATGGCAAGTTCATTATATATTAATTGAAAGTTATAATATTGGAATATGGCTCTTAGCATGCATGGGAAAGGGTGGTTTATTGAGGAGGTGGTGTTTTATTCTAGACCTTCCATGGTTCTTTTATAGTAGCTCTATCATCTTGGAATTTCCACTAGCCACACTCATGTCTGATATTATGCTACTAGTTATCATAATTTCCATGTATCCGATGGTTTTCCCAAAATTTGGTTTATTCTATTCTACAAGATGATGGTGGATTGCATTTAATTTATCCTTATCATCAAGTCCTAACCTCCCATCCACAATGGTTTGGTGTCTCTGGGGCTACAGGTGGCCAGTTTGAATCCTTGTTCTGGCTCATTTTTCCAGTTGTATTTTTTGTCTCTTCTCCATCTATTGACTAGTTTAATTCAACAATATGATTTCATTCGTCTTAGGCTTGCATTAATGGTGGTGAGGTCTAGTGAATTTAGGTTCATTCCTTAGATTGAAGGTTTCCCTCAATTTCTTAAATGACGATCCCATCCTCTTCATAACTACTTCGTCTATGTTGAGATGGGTTGGGGACTCTCAAATATGTGGGGTTCGAGGAGGCATTCTATGGTTCAAACTTATGGCATTGGGGTCTTCAATTTCCACCTCTCAAAAATGTGGTCTCTAGGTGTGCCTTACTACATCCATAACAATGGTAAATTATCACAATTGGAATGGAAATCATGGTTGTTATTGGATGCAAGAAAATGATATACAACTCATATCTCTCTTCAAGAAGCACGGTGTAGATCCAAGCATCTATGGGTCTGGGTAATTCATAACCTCCATTGTCTTTACGATTCAAGTGTTGCTATAGATTAGTCTTTTTGTCTCTCATAAAATGTTAGGCTTTCGTTTTTGTTATGTTGACTCATCAAAATATGTGTTACAATCCATTTTGTCACATTTGGTGGCCTAAAAACCGGATCGATCAACATCCTTTTACCCCTTGTCATCATCCTTGCTAAAATCCCTAAGCATGACTCTTTCCAATCCCTGATTTTTTTCCTGAAACTGCTTCATTTCATTCATTTTAAGTACCAATGCACTTTATTTCCTTGGAGACCTACGTTCACCTACAGGTTGTCCCTTACTAGGGTGGGATGATCACCTACAAGTTTCCCTACGTTGGGGGTGCATTTATTCTATACATTCGAAAAAAATAAAAATAATCTTGAAGCTTCCTCTTCCATAAGATTCCCAGAGTTGTTATAACTATTTACCTCAGATGAAAGTCTCGAATCTTATCCTATCCAAAATTGGAGTTTTCATCCCTTATCCCTTGAGATCATCCTCCCATCAAAAGTGGATCTCAAGCCTAGATTGGTAAATGGATAAGAACTCCCAACTTACCATCCTCTTATATATATTTGTGGCCATACACAAGGTAGGGGTTGGATTTTGGAGAAAGATTCTACCCTCATGCTTCTATTGTGAGAGTAATTATTCCATGCATTAGGGTGACATATAGGTACACTTTTTGGTAAAAAAGGACATGACAACTTGGAGGATCTCTTCTACAAGATCAAATCCTATATTTGGTTGTAAATCACTCCATTTCTATTAATGCAAAGAGTTATTTTTTTCCTATATGTGATGTTATGATTTTTCATGTATTTCTATGTCATGTTGATCCATTCAATGAAATGATTAGATGATGCTACATAAATGGCATAGATTATTGGCTTGTGTTGCTTGATTGTGCAGGTTCTAATTATAGCGATCAGAGCTAGGATTGGATCATACAATCTAAGAGAGGAGTGAAGAATATGATGGATTATAGGTAGGCTTCATCCCATTATCTATTTACATTAGCTTCTTTGTCTTTCTGTTGTTCTAGGCTAGGCCACCCAGTCTAGGGAAGATACTTCTGTCTATAGTCATAGATTTTGTAGAAAAAATTGCGACCATACTGTGGATAGGTGTATTCGATTGATGGTTTATTTGTCCTTAGTGCATTTTCTACCTCTTCTTCGGACTTTCACTGTCATACTTAGTCAATAAAAGAGCTACGAAGACCCTTCATTGTGTTTTAATTTCAATTTTTGTGCTGGAACTTTCTAATTTTTAATCAACTCTTCATATGGTCTAGGTACACAATTTTTCACCCCTGCAGAGCCTTCTATGTTCCTTTATTGCATAGCACTAGTGCCTATGTTGCAGCTGCGTTGGCCCATGTTCATGCACAAATTTTATTTTGTTTTTATTATCTCTTTATCCAAATTTGTTCCAGATTCTCTTCCTCTAGTCTTTGAGTGTCTTATGGTCCCTCTAAAGCCTCCATTTGGTTTGATTTTGTTTTTGATTTCCTTTGATGAGGATTTATTTAGATTTTCCTTTGTTCTTATCATTAGGTTATTAGAAAACTGATTTTGTTTGATCATTTAGTGTTTGTATGAATTGGTGTTTTAGTCATCATTCTGAAAATTTTGTTTTAATAATTGATTAGACATGCATCTTAGTTTTCATCATATTTGAATATAAAGAGGAATCGAAAAGAAAATATTTGCATTGGCATATAGGGTTTTGTGTGTGCATCAACACTAGGAACAATCACATTGAAAGGGAATTTCAATTTACATATTGTTTGCTGCATTTTTTATGTTGCATGCTTTGTCTCCTCCCTCCAGATAGATTTTCATTGAAAAATAAATATTTCATTTCTTCATGCTATCTTGAATTTTAGGGGATTCAGCTGAAACTCCTGGTGATCCATAAAATTGAAACTTAATTGAAGGTAAACATTAAAATTTATTGAATCAACCTAAGGAGCATTTGTAACATTAACACAAACATTTAGAGTTCTATGATAGAGACGTGTTCCGACGTTATTAAACGTAGGATATGTCGTTGTTTTCCATCGTTGTATCCAGGGGGTGATATCTTGTTCCACGTATGTAAGTGTATCATATCATATTCCATATACTTTTGGGTATACTGGATGGTGATCCATGCGTGAAAAGTTGATGGGAACACTCTCATTGAATGGTTATGAATTAGAAAAAAATACTACAGACTACATTCCACGTACCGTCGAGTATATTTTGGAAGTACCCTATAGGTTTCTATTGTCGCCATAGGTAACCAAATTAGACACCTTGTATACCATGATACATTGAACACAACATTTAGGGACATTTCCTACACGTATCTTAAGTCCTTGGTTCGCCAAGGTGTGTATAGTCGTTCATAGTTGTTTGGTAAACCTTTATTCCTATTTTTACCCATTTTCTGATTTATTTGTGTGTTAATTATTAAAATTTATTAATCCAACATGGAAGAACATACACCCACTCTTCGTCGTCCATGTAGAATTCAAAATAAGCCTCCTCTTCTACTAGAGGCAACTATTGGCCATTGTCAGAAGCATAAGAATATGGAAACTATTGGATAAGGAACTTCAGGAACTACTTCTGGTCCACCTGCTGAAATTGATCCACCAGAATCATCCTTCCCTTTGATTTCTCAGCTTGAGATTACATCTACTCTTGCTTTTGAATATGACACAACTGAAACAAAAGTACCTGAACCTTCATTGCTTGAGGACATTGAATTATTCTTCATTGAATCTGATACCTTATTGCATGAGGTACCTCATTCATCTTCACCTGTTACTTTTAGACCTTCTTCATCTCTTCCTTTGTCTTAGACACAACTGCAGACTATATATCTTAGACCTGCCAGTGAAACCCTTCCATATGATATTGTGAGTATTGAATAGATTTCATTGGAAGAACCTCATCAATCATCTCCTGTTAATTTGAGAGGGTTAGAAACTTTGCCGAATCTTACTAGTCCCTAATATGAAAATTGTAAAATGTTTGGCAATATTTTTGTAATTTTTTTTAGATTTATAATGATTTTATATTAGTCTATATAATTTTTTGGAAATTTTTAAGGTAAAATAATTTTGTACTATAAAATGTGGGTGAATCACTTTTAAAAAAATGGAAATTGGCGAATATTCTTTTTGGAAAAAAACATGGAAAATTAGCCCAGCTGCGAATATTATCCCCTAAAATTTTCCCTGGTTACATTTTTATCAAGATCATCCTTTTCCTCCTCTTCAAACTCCATCTGAAGTTCCTTTATATGATTCTCTTCCTTTCAGTTCACCCATGAGTTTCTCATGAAAATCATCTTTGGGATCATTAGCCATGAATGATTCACTATGGCTTGCAAACGTGTCTCCACTATGGCTGAGACATCAAATTTCGCTTCCTCATCCATGTTTTCAACATCACCAAAGCCTCATCTCTATGGTGGCCCGTATATCCCACCCGGTTATCAGACATTGTCTAGTACCTTCTCTGGTGCAACATCCAGTCCTTGGACTTCTCCCACGACATTTTTTTAATGGAATTAAATTTGGAACTTCTCTAATGAACACTATAGAGTATGCTCCTTCTCCTACACTTACACCTACAATCGAACAACATGACGGTCCTTATCTTAGTGGACACCTTCAACAACCCAATTCTCCTTATATTGGGTACTCTCCATCTGGTGGGAAGTTGCCTCCATCATCCCCTTCTCCTTTGGAAGGGGGGAAACCTATCATATATGTACCTCAAGTTAGTGCTCAGCCTTCGTTAAATATTCCTTATCATGGTTTGACTTCTAATGTTTGGTGATCTACCTTGCCCGTCCAACCTGGTTCGGTTGTGGGTACATATGTACATTAACAACCTATACCATCTGCATCCCAAAATTCCTACTCATCAATTTATACCTTTAAAAGCTCAAATAAATGTAAGCCAACCTTTAGAGGTTGCTACTATGGCTCAATCAGTTCCAATGGTATCTGATAACTCCCATATCTCGGCCACTCATCATTTACAAGGTAACTTATAGTCTCAACAGCTTCGACAAGGTATCCCTCAAATTCTTGTAGAAAAAATTGCATATGGTATTGCACAACCCCCACCGACCTCACCTTATGTGGGTATGATGCACAATCCCACAAGGAAACAATATCGACCTTTACAAGGTATCCCTTAGACACCTTATTTAGGCCAAAAAATCAAAACTCATCCATTCCAATATTTGCAAGTTTATCAACAAGGATATGTGTATACTGGTTATCAGCATCCTCCCTATTCTGTTACCTAGGATCCTCTTTATCATAACCCTCCTTATTATGGAATGAAATTACGTGTTGTTAAGGCTATCCCATATTATCCAAGTTATCCTCCTTCATATTTAACAGGAATTTTCCATCTGTGGCTACCCTTGAACTATCATATTTTACTTGACTCATGAATGACCCCTTCGCTCATTCTCCTTAGTGGCCAATTATTCGTACCAAATTTCCTTCTGATATTCCAAAATTCAATGGGAATCCTAGGGAAGACCCTTCCACGCATGTAATGACATTTATATATGATTTTATTCAAACTCCATTAATGATGATTCCATTTGATTACGTATTTTCCAACGTACGCTTACAGGTACCACAACCAAATGGTATATTGAATTACCTAGAGCTTCGTTCTACGATTGCAGTTCCTTAACCACTACCTTCCTCACACATTACCAGTTACTCAGAAGATATCAGATTGGTGTTAGTCATCAGTAATTTTTCTATTTTTTAGATGAATAAATGCTTATCCTAGATTTCTAGAAGAAAAATTCATGAATGTTGTAAGTTTTAGAAATCTCACTGCCTTCATTATCCTTAAGATAATTTTTTCACTTTTTCACTATCCTATCATGTCATGGTCAGCTTACCACTCTTAGAAGACCCACCATGGGCTCATGCCACTCATTTTAACTATGTTTTTCCACCTCTAACCTTAGCTCTCTGTTTTGACTTGCCTAACCCCTCCACTTGCCACCTAGGATCACCAACCAACCTACTCATTCTTGTGTTTTCCCGGATACATCAAGCATTGATGGTCTCAAAACTATCTCTATAGGCTCTTTAGATAAATCAAGTACATTGGATTTTGGATCCTGAATACATAAAAATATCAAAAAATCTATTTTTCATACTTGAGGACCTTAAGCCAAGTTTTTAGTCAAGGAACAAAGTCTAAAGAGCCTCCCATTGGGTCACTAGGGTTTCATAGGTTATAGGTCTATCTTTGATGTTCTAAAAACACTATTTTTCTTATGCCAAGAATATGAAACCAAATGTGAAAGAAGGTAAAGTAACTGTTTGTCCAAATTAGATCAGAAAGACCTTCAAGAAAGATTACGTTGCCAAAGACAACATTCTTCCAGAGGATAACTGTGCATCTTAAACATTTCTGCAGGAATGATTGAGATGGCTATCATGCAGAAAATGAGGTAAGATAAGAGGACAGCTCCTCACTAAAGGACATTCACAACAAAGAAAGGGAAGCATGCCTATGTTCAAATAGAATCAGTGTTTTAAGGACTAATTGGCTAAACAATTTTTCCAAGCAAAAATCCAATGCAAAAAACCACAACGACATAGGTACATCAACACAACCAAGGACAAATTGAAGATTTTTATAAGTTATAAATGAAGAAGGGAAAAAGGTGAGGTGAACTGAACAGAAATGAATTAACTTGAAAGGGCTATAGAGAACTTAGAAGACAACACTAATTATTCTACTCTAACAACCCTAAAACCTAAGATTTTGGAAAGATAGGCAAAGTAGGTAAAATGAAGGTGATGGGCCTCCATCATGACAGCAAAAAGTTTCCAAAAATTTGTTAAAGGTAATTTATAGGGTTTTCCAAGGCAATGGTGTTTCACTACATCAAAGGGAGAAACTGCAAGAGTATCAATGTGAAAGAGTTCAAGCCTCCATTTTCAGTCAATTTCCCTCAAAATGGTCAAAGGAAAGAAGGCATAGGGTTAAGCTTCAAAATGGAAGACCAAGCTGAGCATGAGTTTACTATTGAGTAACTGAGGTTGTCAAACTCCAAAGAATGACAAAGGAGACCAAAAAAATTGTGTCATGGCACCTACAACAAATCAGAAATGGCCAAGAAGAGACATAGCAGACATGATTTTTAGCCTTTTTCAAATTGGATATATCATTGTCAAAAATCAGTAAGAAGGTAAAGAAACATGTTTTCACGTCACTTACACTCAAAAATTCAAAAAAGGATAAAAACATGTTTTCAATTTATTAGTGCAAGCAGAAAAAGGTTTGAAAGTGATCAGGCCTTCAAAGTTAAAAAGAGACCTTTCTATTTCTCCAGCAGGCTACCATCAAAGGAAGAAAAGATATGTTGTAAAGTTTTCAAACCCCCTGCAAAATATTAAAAAGATATCAGTCAAAATGATAAAATGACAAAAAAATTAGCAAAAGTGGGTTTTTATGGCTTTAATTTATTTTTAAAAAGGGTATAAAAGCATCTCAGTCATCATTTTTTTATCTCACTTGTCATTTGCAACAAGAAATAAGAGCAAGAAAACCTTGCTGCAGAAATTTCTGAGTTTTTGGAGGAATCTTGGGCCAAGTCACTAGCGCTACGCACAGGCACTGGCGCTGCGTGAATAGAATTTTCCGTCGTTCATTTTTACTCAGTGCTACACGTATAGCTGGTGGCGTTGCGCGAATAAGTTGGCACTACGCACAGGCGGAACCAACACGGACAGGGGCTTGATGCTGCACCCACAGGCCGACCCGACAGCCTGTTTCAAGCTCAGCGTTGTGCGCAAAAAGCACCTGACAGGCCCGGTGCTATGCTCAGAGGTCATGTAGGGCTACACAAGATGACGCTATGCTTAGAAAGGGGCCAGACCTGCCCGATGCTACACACAGAAGGTGACCCGACAGTGTGGGTAGGGTGCTACGCTCAGAAAAAAAAACCTCCAAATTGCAGAGAAGGAGCCAAGGATTAAAAGAAAGTCCTCCAAATTGGTTTCAAAACCCTGCAAGAAAGAAAAATGTGGTAGGTGGCCTTTTCATCCTATTCTCCAAGCATTTTCATGATTAAGTGATTACAAAATTTATTAAACCCTAATGTTCAGAAACCCTAGGTCATCATAGCAAGAAAGCCTCTATTTTGACCTATGAACAATTAATTGTCATTTGAAGAGGAGTAAACTAAGGTAAACACAATCATTTCATATAAAATCCCTAATCAAGCTCAAGGCAAAACAGTCATACACTTGCCTCCATATCATTAATTTGCAAAGGTTTCCCTCACCATCATTTTTCATTTTACTCCTCTTGCCTAAGTTTTCCCAGCATCAGCCCTAATCACCATGTTAGGAACAGAAGATAGTAGCAGCAGTGAAAGAGGCCAAGGACCTATGAGGCCAAACCACAAAGGAGGAAAAGTGAACAGATTTGAACCCCAGAGCACAGTGACTATCACCTCATCTCCCATGATCCTCTCATGTTTCCAGAATGTAGGGTGTTTCCAATTTTGTGAGAGAGTCAAACAAGTATAAAGCCATCGAGAGCTTGCACGACTTTTCATTCTTAACCTGCACAACAAAAATTCAAGCCTTGCAGGAGTGGACTTTGAACTATCAACAGATGCCATCTCTATTGCTATAGGTAGCCATGTTGTTGGTGAAAATTGGTTTAATAAAGCCAAAGTGGACAAGACCTATTATGAGCCATTTGTCAAGACTAGGTACAGAGAAGGCTACAAGGCAATTTTCCCTTTCTCACACCTCAAACAGAGATTTTCACCCTTGATGAAAGTCATTATGAAGTAATTTACCTGTGAGGGTAGATACTCCAGGCTTTACTCCTACCATGTCAAACTCTTCATGCATTTCACAAGGGTTAAAATGCTCATCTTTCCCTATTACCTCTATAGGAGTATGGAAAAAATGTCTTCTGTTTTCCAGAGAAGGAGTCCTTTCCAACAAATGAAAAGTCTGTTTCACCATTCCTTGATCAAGATGGTGGTTCTAAATCAGTTGGAATAGAAGGGCATACCTTGGGAGGTATTCATAGCACATGAAGTCTTCACAAGTCCATAGCTCCCTCATCAGCCTAACTATCCCTCATCATCCACACAAGTTTCCTCACCTCAAGAAAACCTCCCTTATTCCCCTTCTCTTGATGCATCAAATGAAGAAGAGGTAGATGATGAGGAAGAAGAGGAAAATGATGAGGAGAAAGAGGGAAATGATGAGGCAGAGACAGAAACTGATGAAGAGGAAGAAGAAGGAAATGATGATGAAGAAAAGGGCAGTGAACATGACAGTGATAAAGATCAAAACAATGAGAAAAACAATGAGAAAAATAGTGAAAAAATGGAAGAGGATGATGAAGAAGATGAGGAGGTTTAAAGTGGAAATGAAATGAGCATTGATTAAGGGGAGATCAACAATAAAACAGAGGATATAGAGGTAGATAATGAAGAGGAAAATGATGAGGCAAAGACAGAAAATGATCATGAAGCAGAAACAGTTCATGAAGATATGGAAGAAGATGACAATGACAAAGAGGATGACAGTGAGGAAAATGAAGAAATTGAAGGCAGCAGTGACCAAAATGAAGGAAGCCTCAGTGATGAAAAGGAAAGTAAAGAAGAAAATAGTCATGGTAGTCATGACAACTGTCATGACAAAAATCAGCCCCTCGATGATAATGAAAATGATGACAGTGCAAAAAACAAAGATGAAAGCAGTCCTAGTCATGATGATAGTGAAAAAGGGGATGGGGCTGATAGTCTAAATGATGATCAGAGCAAGGAAAAGGACATCAACTCAAATAAAGAGAAAAATGGCAATTCAGAAAACAATGATGAGGCAAAAAATATGATGACCGATGATACCAATAATGAAGATGAAGAAGTTGATGACAACATCAAGGATCGCAGTCATGATCAAGACACCAACAAGACCACAATCACTCCCTTTTCACTCACATACTAGAGAGGGTCATGGCTTGTGTTTACTGTCTCCAAGAGGCAAGGGACCATGTTATCTACCTCAACTCAGCCATTGGACAAAGGCAAACAAAAGGTAAAAGAAGAAGAAGATCGTGAGGTGGAAAGGGAGTTTGAGATAATTCAGGTAGACAGTGATGAGGAAGATGAGCCAAGGATCTCAAACTTCCTCATCCAAAACAAAAATAAACTCATTGAATACCTCCAAGCCAATCTGAATAGGGCCAAAAGTGTAAATTATGCCCTTGGCTTGGAGAACAGGCAGCTAGGAGTACAAATTGAAATATATGAAGCTAGAGCCATTAAGGCCTAGAAAGAAGCCCAAAGGGCACAGGTGAAACTATAATATTTCATGGGCACTTATGAATAGAGTGAGGATTAGGAAGTTAAATCTAGGAGGAGGCCTAAAACCATGGGGCTGAAGAAAGAATTGGAAAAGAAAAGAGAACAAGAAGTAGCCCTAACAAAACAACTCCCCCTTGATGAGATTTTGGCCATGGAGATAGCACATGATCGGGAGCCTTGGTTGGAAACAGCCAACATACACTTGGAGGCTAAATTGGAGGAGGCTAACAAGAATCTTGACCTCTAAAGGAGGATGACTAAGCATTATGTGTAGAGAAACCAAGTTGCAAGGGCCAAACTGAAGAAGGCCCAAGCCAAAATCCAGGCACTAAAAGAACCAAAATGAAAATATAGACTTTGAATTTTGGTACAAGTTTCTCTACAATTCTCTCAAACCCCTTGAAGGAGACATCCACCAATTTTGAAGAAATTTGGACAAGTTTTTGTTTTTTGAGAATTTGGAGGCCTATAAGCGCAACGCCACTAGTGCTATGCTTTTCCCTTAGGCACCTTCAGAGGGAAAAATTTACATTTTTGGATTTATCATGCCTATTACACTATTCTCACCAAATTTCATAGCATTTGGAGCATTTTTGACCCCTCAAAAGGTCAGAAAACACTTCATTTTTCACCATTCTGCCTCCTTTTCAGCACTAGCGCTCTGCTCAAAGTAGTGTTGGAAATTTGACTTTCTGGACTGGTTACAGAGGCTCAATCATAAAAATAAATTTAGATATATAAATAATACTCAATAGGCTTTCCAACGGGCCATCACGGAGCAAAATCTGATATCGGGAAGGCCCCCAAAACTTGGCTGCAATGGGACCCATTTTGGGGTTGCGCTTATAGACAACACTGTGTATTTTTGGCCAAAAGTCAACAAAACACACTCATTTATTACAAAATCATATTTTAGTGTTTTTTGAGGTAAATCACTCTAGAATTAGGTGCTAGAAGTTATTTTGGCATTTATTTCATGGGATATTTTGTGCCTTGGGCCTTACATGGTCTCTTGGGCATTTATGACATTTATGAGTGATTTTGACATTTTCCAACCCTATCTATGTTTTTTTCCCTCCTTTGCTAAGATAAATAGAACATGAGGGCTTCATTGTAAAAGGTTGGAATTTGATGAGTTTTTAGAGCAATACATGGTTTTCTTGAGTTTGAAGAAGAAAATTGGTCTTGTGGAGTTTCTGAATGGCTTGTAGGATCCCTGAGCATGATTAATGGTGATGTGCCTCTATTATTTATTGTTTTCATGTTTATAATTATGTTCATCTTTCTATGTTTCAGTAAAACATAAGAGTATAGGCTAAGAAATGTTGATTGAGGCTTCTTAGTCCTTCCTGTTTTCTATTGCCTTTATGTTTTCCTCTATTGGGTTTGTTTAAGAAATTATTAGTTTCTTCTTAGACCTTCCTATGCTTGTTTATTCCATGAATGGTTCAATATGGTAGTTTTCAAATATGTTTTATGGTTAGCCCTACTTATTTTATGCTATTTAAACTTTGTTTTGGAATCTCTCTTTAAAGTATTACTTGTTAGGTTTTAGCCAAAGAGGCCATGTTGTGATCATGCCCTTTGTCCATGCTTGAGAAGTTTCCTTAAAGTTATTTGTAGCTTGATCATAGATGTTTAGGAGTTCCCTCTTCTTTGATTAAAGTTATATGTTATCTTGTATGTTTTCTAAATCTTGAAGGTGGAATCACTAAAAGTTAGATAAGTTTCTTGCTTTCTATGGTTCACTGAATTGTTCATCTTGAATGCTTATTTGCTTAAGTATAATAAAAAAGTTATTGGTTTGCCCTATTTTATGATTATACCCTTATTTTTATTAGTAATTGAGACCATCTTGTTTAAAAAGTACGTGTTTAAGGATTCTTCACTGCCCTTACACACCTACTATGCTCACAAACTTATTGTTCATTTCACTTCACACACGCCTTTTAAGATCCATTTGGCCATGCTAGATTTTCCCTGTTAGGCATCCTGTTTCATTGTTGAGATATATATGACTTTCATAGACTCCATAGCCCAATTATTTGAAAACCTCTCACTCCACCTATTCTACTGGACCATATTACCCAACCAAACAAACAACAAACCCTACAATTAACAACTAGCCTAAAATCAAAACCCTAGAAGCAAGCAAGTTCACATCCTTTGCATACAACAGAGAGAGCCCTCTCTGAGTCCATGAAGGCTATGTCCTAGGACTCCAAATACTGGTCTA
Source organism: Pinus albicaulis (assembly GCA_034641835.2). Classification (NCBI taxonomy): domain Eukaryota; kingdom Viridiplantae; phylum Streptophyta; class Pinopsida; order Pinales; family Pinaceae; genus Pinus; species Pinus albicaulis. The sequence goes on from CM076582.1 coordinate 483,709,771, forward strand.
ATGTTACCCTATGCATTTGGTCTACCAATATGCTAAATCACGGGACACTAACATAATGGCGATCATGGTGGGACCTTTTGAGTAAGTCACAAGCTGAAACATTCTATATCCATTGATTCAATGCCACCTCATCACCATCACTAACATAATGGAAATCACAGTGGGACCTTCTGAGTAAGTCACAAGCTGAAACATTCTGTATCCATTGATTCATTTCCACCTCATCACCGTCACTAACGTAATGGCAGTCACGATGGGACCTTCTAAGTTAGTGACAATCTAAGTACTCCTTAGAACTTCAGAAACCCTTATCAAAACATAGAAAACTCGAACTGATAGCCAAGAGTAGAATCTAGTTGTTTCACCATCCTAGAAAAATGATGACTCAACCAAAAGACACTCATAGAAACCTTAGGGCTACATAAAGGAACTCAGAAAACCCCAAAACATCTCTAGATTGGTTTTTATAAATTGTTGGTGGTGGACCATAAGTACATATCCTCAAAACAGCAAAAAACATCCACCTGACAACTCAACTAGCCTCCAGTAGGCCTAATACCCCACTAGTTCTCAAATAATCCCCTAGGAATTCCTTTAACAATCATAATACTGCTGATGGTGGACAAAAAAGTTGAAACCTTCCACCTGGAAACTCTACAACTCTCAATAGACCTAAAGACTCCACTGGTAGAGAACTCTAGACTGGTTGAAAAGATTCAGTGATCCTTTCTTATTTAAAAACATGGATCCAAGGATACAAAGGAGATATGCTCCAATGAATAGATATCACATCCCTAGAATTCCCACACAAATTGGCTCAGATAAATTGGGACAAGAACTTGCCTATGTTTCAAGATGAAAAATTTGATGACCCTTTGTTACACCTCATCAAGTTTCATATCCATGTATGGGGGTTAAAGGTTGAATGGCATGAGGATTTCCTTATGAAGATGTTCATGTTAACATTAGAAGGGAAGTCAAGAGAATGGTATGAAGGTCTAAAACCTGGTAGCTTGTTTTCCCTTAAGGATATCCACAAGGCATTTTATGAGCATTATAAAAAAAATTTCCCGTATTTATCATTGGCTAAAAATTGTTGTGATCAATCTCAGGATATCATACAGTGCCTTATAGATAATGATGAATATTTAGGAAATTTTCATTGTAAAGATCTCTTAGGAGAAATCCATGAATTTCATTCTCAAGATAACTATCATAACAACCTAGAGGAGTTAGTTGAGGAAGAAACCAATAAAGAAATAGAAGGAAACCCACAGGATCAATCTAAAGGCACAAGTGATGATTCACCATCTCTTCTAGGTGAGGCTCAAGAAAACATTCAGCCTCAAAATCAGCCTTCACAAGAAAAAGAGAACTGTTGTACTTCTATCCAAAGAAAGAGAAAAATTCCTCCTCTTTTGACTAAAGAGGAAATAAATCAGATGCTAAAAATTCACCTAGCCTCTAAGCCTTCATGTGAACAAAAAATTTATGTTCATTCTCCTGCTAATCATGTCTACCATAAGTCAGAAAGTGAACTTGTAGATCAATTCAAAGAAGAACAAACTGGTAATCCAATATGTTTAATTGGTGAGATTATTTATTTTGATGATTCTCAAAATTTTGATCAGTCTGATGACGATGATGTTCTCCAAAAAGAAGCTAATCATGTAGAGCAGTCAGCATTTGATTTATGGAATGAAGTTCACTATCATCAGCTTGAAAACCGTAATTAGCCAATATAGGTCACCTATGACACTGATGAGGAAAGCCTTGCAATTTTAGAAGTAAGTGAGGGATCTTTGACTCTTTTCTCTACTTCATTTCAGTCCATCAGAAATAACTTTCATATAATTGGAAATCAACAGTATTTTAGTTTTGATGTTGAGGTTGAGGAGGATGAGGAACTTCTTGATAAAGTTGTCAATGAGAATCCTTCTCCTGAAATGGTTGAGGAAATCATTTGGAACATGGAATCCTCCTTATCTCCAGATCTATAGCCACCAAGTTCCCTTGAATTTCAGATTGCAAATGAAGGCTTAGAAATGGATAATCACATAAGAGTTTCTGCACTTCTTTCTCAAGAAGATTTATTGCCAAAGAGTGCTCCTGCTCATCAACATGATGTCCTTCACATAGAATTCATTCCACTCAGTCAAAGCATATCGGGATTGCAAGAGTAAAACACTGCAATATATGACGAGTCTACCAGTTCAGATGATCATGAGGAAGAGGAAGAGTTTCTTTCCAAAAAGAGTTCTAAGCTCAGCCAAGTGGAGGAAGAAGCAGTCCTGGATCAAGCTTATCTCCCAAATCCTCTAAGCCAGGTATTGTTTCAAGATCCCTTTGCTAATTTGTTAGAGAAATTTTAAGAGGGAGTAAAACATGTCAAGAGCAGTTTGATGCAGAGTTTCAAGAACATTACAGGCCCTACTGTTCAAGCACAAGTGAGGTGGGAGTGGCCATTTTATTTTTTCAAAACACTCAAAGAGCTAAACTAAGATCCCTCATGGAATCATTTGCTTGATTGGCTGTATTGGAAAATAGAGTTCACCAGCTGAATTTATATCATGTATAGGTTATATTGGTATAGATAGAAGCAAATAAGCTCAGCACTATGAGCATCTTTCTACCTTTAGTTTTAGATTGTTTTGACCAAAAAGAGAGAAAAAATACAAAATAAAGAAAAAATGAAAAAGAGGGAAAATTTGAAAAAGAGGTGCAACCCCATACCCAAAAAATAGTAGTACTGAAAGTGTTCAAGCCTAAATGCCACTAATAGTTAAAAAGAGACTCTTATTTAGTCATCTAGCCTAATCATGGCTGAACATTTTTTTTGAATTTCTGTTGATAGGTCAGTGAAAGAATGCTTGTCAAATCATTTAAGCTTGACTTGTCAGTAGGGATAGATTATGAAGAAAAGATGTTGATTCCCCATGCTCAAATCTGAACCAAAGAGAAATATGAGAGGCTTAACAAATGATAGATCATAGCCCTCATGTTTCTAGTTTTGTTTGTACAAAAATAATGTTTGTGTGCAGCTTGTCCTAATGCCACAACCCATGGTAAATTAGATTTCATAATAATGTTTGTGTGCAGCATGTTTCCAATTTCATGTCAATAGATTAGAGAATGAAGTCTGTCAAACAGTTTAATCTTGACAGTCAAATAGTCTAGGTACAGAATAAAAAGATTTCACTAGCATAATATGAACTCTTGGAAGTGATAATAGTTGAACTAGATAGTTTGTTTTTCTTTCAAAAGAAGAAAATGTCAAGGGTTTTCTAGTTCAAGTGAACCCAAGGAAGAAAAAATGCTAGGCCAAGTAGACTGAGTAGGTAGAGACGAGTTTGAAGTGATAATTTTTTTCAGACTCTTGAGACCATAACTTCAAAATAAACATCATCCAATGAAAGAAGAAAAATATGCCCAATGGATGAGGCACTGGTCTTCATAAACCCAGAGATTTGAAGTTCTCGACACCTCCTGAAAAGGAGTTGTCCTCACCGAGTGGAGCCACTGTTAGTCATCAGTAATTTTTCTATTTTGTAGATGACTAAATGCTTATCCTAGATTTCTAGAAAAAAAATTCATGAATGTTGTAAGTTTTAGAAATCTCACTACCTTCATTATCCTTGGGATAAATTTTTCACTTTTTCACTATCCTATCATGTCATGGTTAGCTTACCACTCCCAGAAGACCCACCATGGGCTCATGCCACTAATTTTCACTATGTTTTGCCACCTCTAACCTTAGCACTCTGTTTTGACTTGCCTAACCCCTCCACTTGCCACCTAGGATCACCAACCAACCTACTCATTCTTGTGTTTTCCCGGATACATCAAGCATTGATGGTATCAAAACTATCTCTATAGGCTCTTTAGATAAATCAAGTACATTGGATTTTTAATCTTCAATACATCAAAATATCAAAAAATCTGTTTTTCATACTTGAGGACCCTAAGCCAAGTTTTCAATCAAGGAACAAAGTCTAAAGAGCCTCCCACTAGGTCACTAGGGTTTCATAGGTTATAGGTTTGTCTTTGATGTTCTAAAAACACTGTTTTTCTTATGCCAAGAAGATGAAACCAAATGTGAAAGAAGGTCAAGTAACTATTTGTCCAAATTAGATTAGAAATACCTTCAAGAAAGATTACTTTTCCAAAGACAACATTCTTCCAGAGGATAACTGTGCATCTTAAACATTTCTGCAGGAATGATTGAGATGGCTATCATGCAAAAAATGAGGTAAGGTAAGAGGACATCTCCTCACTAAATGACATTCACAACAATGAAAGGGAAGCATGCCTATGTTCAAAGAGAATCATGGTTTTAAGGACTAATTGGCTAAACATTGTTGCCAAGAAAAAAACCAATGCAAAAAACCACAAGGACGCAGGCACATCAACACAACCAAGGACAAATTGAAGATTTTTATAGGTTATAAATGATGAAGGGAAAAAGGTGAGGTGAAAAGAACAGAAATGAATGAACTTGAAAGTGATATAGAGAACTTATAAGACAACACTAATTATTCTTCTCTAATCGCCCTAAAACCAAAATTTTGGAAAGATAGGCAAAGCAAGTTAAATGAAGGTGATGGGCCTCCATCATGACAATAGAAAGTTTCCAAAAAGGTAATTTCTAAGGTTTGCCAAGGCAATGGTGTTTCACTACATCAAAGGGAGAAACTGCAAAGAGTATCAATGTGAAAGAGTTCAAGCCTCCATTTTCAGTCAATTGCCCTCGAAATGGTCAAAGGAAAGAAGGCATAGGGTTAAGCTTCAAAATGGAAGACCAAGCTGAGCATGAGTTTACTGTTGAGTAACTAAGGTTGTCAAACTCCAAAGAATGACAAAGGAGACCAAAACAACTATGTCATGGCACCTGCAACAAATTAGAAGTGGCCAAGAAGAGACATAGCAGACATGATTTTTAGCCTTTTTCAAATTGGATATATCACTGTCAAAAATCGGTAAGAAGGTAAAGAAACATGTTTTCAGGTCACTTACACTTAGAAATGCCAAAAAGGATAAAAACATGTTTTCAGTTTATTAGTGCAAGCAGAAACAGGTTTGGCAGTGCTCAGGCCCTCAAAGTTAAAAAGAGACTTTTTTATTTCTCTAGCAGGCTACCATCAAAGGAAGAAAATCTACCTTGAAAAGTTTTCAAACCCCCTGCAAAATATTAAAAAGATATCAGTCAAAATGATAAAGTGACAAAAAAATTAGCTAAAGTGGGTTTTTTCTGACTTTAATTTATTTTTCAAAAGGGTATAAAAGCATCTCAGTCATCATTGTTTAGCTCAATTGTCATTTGCAACGAGAAAGAAGAGCAAGAAAACCCTACTAGAGAAATTTCTGAGTTTTTGGACGAATCTTGGGCCAAGTCACTGGCGCTACGCACAGGAACTGGCGCTACGTGTTGGGTGTGGAGCCTGATTATCTTGTTTACTTTGTATCACAACATTGGACCCCTGTACCTTAAAAGGGGCGGCAACGCCGCCCGTAATTAATCGCTGCCGCCCCCCGAAAAGCCCCCCCTGGCTGGGGTTTTCGGGGGCAGCGCCCCCGAAGCTAAAAATAGATGTAAAATTTCCTTGTAAAAGTATATTAGTTTCTAGTTAATATAGGCCATTCATTAGGAAAATGATCTGATGGTAGAAGTTATGTTTAGATTAGGGTTTTTTTTCCCTAGAAGGTAACCCCTCGCTTTTATGAGGGCATTGTATTGCGGCTGTGTATTGTGTGTGTATTCTCGAAGCGAGAAACAGAGAGGGAGACTGTGAGAGAGAATAGAGGATATTACAGCGGATCTGCTGTAGGTTTTGTCTCTTCATTTTTGCTGGATAATAGAAAGGAAGGACTGGCTATTCGGGGTGGACGTAGCCCAAACTGGGTGAACCACGTATATCTGTGTCTCTCTGGTTTTATGTGTTTTGTGTGCTTGTATTTTTCCGCATATTTTATGTGTTTCATTGCTCTGTAATATTTAATTTTCTAACAACTGGTATCGGAGCCGAAGGTCTATTTGGCTGATAAACTCGCAGGAAAAAAGGGTTCCGGGTTCGAGTGGGAGCAATGGCTTTAAGATGGTAAGTTTAGGGTCGAGAAATTTAACGGCCAAAAACTTTCCGCTGTGGGAAGATGCATGAAGATTATCTCAGATTTTAAATATCTATATACCTACCATTGAGCCGAATGTAGCAGAAGTCAAGGCCATGATAGACTTTTCTAATGGAACATTATCAATAGAAAGGCACTCGGAACAGTACGGTTGTGTCTTGTGGCGTCAGTCGCCTTCAATATTTCGAAGGAAACAACAACAGAAGGTTTGATGCAGACGTTGGCGAAACTGTATGAAAAGCCCTCGGCCTCAAACGAGGTATTTCTTATGAAACGACTATTTAATATGAAGATGTCGGAAGGTGGATCTGTTGCAGACCATTTAAATGAATTTAATACAGTTACCAGTCAGTTAAGTTCTGTAGGGGTAAAATTTGATGATGAAGTTAGAGCTTTGTTATTATTGTGCTCATTGCCAGAGAGTTGGAATGGTTTAGTAATGGCCATTAGTAACTCTGTCTCTGGATCTAGTACTTTAAAGTTTGATGATGTTGTTGGTGCTATCCTTAGCAAGGAAATGCGACGGAAAAGCTCTGGTGAAACATCGGGTAATGCTTTGAGTGCAGAGTCTAGGGGAAGAAGAATGGAAAGAGGAAAGAGCTCGGGATATCACAGTAAATCAAGGAAAGTCAGATCCAAGTCTAGATCGGGGATAGTGTGCTGGAATTGCGGAAAGAAAGGACACCTAAAGAAATACTGTAGATCTCAGAAGGGAAAAGAAGGAGACACACAGCAAGGAAAAAATCATGAAGCAAATGTGACAGGTGATGCGTTACAAGATTCTTTGATTCTTTCTTTCGAAAATGTTATTGATTCTTGGGTTGTAGATTCAGGGGCTTCATTCCATGCCACACCTGATAAGAAATATTTTCATGATTATGTTCAAGGAGATTTTGGACAAGTTCGTTTGGGTGATGATAAACCCTGTAAAATTGTTGGAATGGGTAAAGTTCTTATAAAACAACAGAATGGAAACCAATGGCTACTAAAGGAGGTAAGGCATGTTCCAGATCTGAAGAAAAATCTGATTTCAACAGGGCAGTTAGGCGGTGAAGGTTGTGTGACAACTTTCACAAATAAAACTTGGAAGGTCACCAAAGGAGCCCTGGTAATAGCAAAAGGTGAAAAGGTTGGTACATTGTATTTATGCAATGGTATTTCTAACTCTGTTAATGCTTTAACTTCCAAAGGAGCAGATGCAAGATTATGGCATCATAGGCTCGGACACATGAGTGAGAAGGGAATGAAGATTCTTCACTCAAGAAATTTGTTGCCAGGTTTGAAGAATGTTGATTTGGATTTTTGTGAGAATTGCATTTATGGAAAACAAAAGAGAGTTAGATTTCTCAGAGTTGGGAAAGAAAAGAAGAGCGAAAAATTGGAGCTTGTGCATACAGATGTATGGGGACCTGCTCAGGTATCATCTCTCAGTGGCTCTCGTTATTATGTTACTTTTATTGATGATGCAACTAGAAAAACATGGTTTTATTGTATTCAGAATAAATCTAATGTATTTGATACTTTCAAGAAATGGAAAGCTTTGGTTGAGATTGAGACAGGAAACAAGTTGAAGTGTCTCAGATCAGACAATGGAGGTGAATATTGCAGCAAAGAGTTTTATAGGTACTGTTCATAGCATGGAATTCGTAGAGAGAAGACAGTTCCAAGAACACCACAAGAAAATGGTGTGTCAGAAAGGATGAACAGAACAATCATGGAGCATGCAAGGTGCATGAGATTGCATGTAGGATTGCCTTTACAATTTTGGGTAGTTGCTGTAGATACTGTTGTTTATCTAATAAACAGAGGGCCTTAAAGTTCCTTGGATGGTGGTATTGCAGAGGAAGCATGGACAGGTAAAAAGGTAAACTACTCTTTTTTAAATCCTTTTGGTTGTGAGGCCTTTGTCCATATTAATAAAGAAAACAGAACAAAGCTTGAGGCAAAATTAAAGAAATTTACCTTTATTGGATATGGTGCTAATGATTTTGGTTATCGCTTATATGATTATGAAAATCACAAAATCATTAGGAGCAGAGATGTAATCTTCAATTAAAAGGTCTTGTATAAGAATCAGTTGCAGGAAAAGAAACAGGAAAAAGAAAGCAAGGAATACAGGGTTCTTGATGAGATAACTGAAAAAGTAAAGGTGCCTGAAAATAACAATAATCAACAACCACACCAGCAGCAACCACCACAACAGCAACAGGCACCTCAAACACCTAAAAGTGGTGTTAGAAGATCTACCAGGATAAGTATACCCCCTGAACGATACTCTCCTTCATTATATTATTTATTGTTGACTGATTCTGGTGAACCTGAATGTTATGAAGAAGCAATGCAGGTTGAAAGTAGGAAGAAGTGGGAGCTAGCCATGGAAGAAGAGAGGGACTCCTTAATGCATAACCAGACTTGGGACTTAGTCAGGTTGCCTGCAGGTAAAACTACATTGCAGAATAAATGGGTTTACAGGCTGAAGGAAGAAGATGGAGGAAAACATAGGTACAAAGCTAGACTTGTGGTGAAGGGGTTTGCACAAAATAAAGGTATTGATTTTGATGAAATATTTTCTCCTGTTGTTAAGATGAATTCAATCAGAACTATCTTAATTCTTGTAGCAGCGGAAGATTTACATCTTGAACAGTTAGATGTAAAGACAACATTTCTCCATGGAGATTTGGAGGAAGAGATATACATGCAGCAACCAGAAGGATATGAGGTAAAAGGGAAAGAAAATTTGGTGTGCAGGTTAAAGAAGAGCTTGTATGGCTTAAAACAGGCTCCAAGGCAGTGGTATCTAAAATTTGACAAGTTTATGTCTAAACAAGGTTATACTAGATGTCACTCTGATCATTGTGTTTATCTAAAAAGGAAAAATGATGGCAACTATATTATATTGTTATTGTATGTAGATGACATGCTTGTTGCAGGATCTAACATGCAGGAAATAAATGTGCTCAAAAGAAAATTGGAAAATTCATTTGCAATGAAGGATTTGGGAGCTGCAAAACAATTCCTTGGTATGAGGATAACTAGAGACAGGAAAAATCGTAAATTAACACTGTCTCGGAATGAGTACATAGAAAAGGTGTTGAAAAGATTTAATATGCACAAAGCAAAACTAGTTAGTACACCTTTTTCTAGCCATTTCAAACTTAGTAAGGAGATGTGCCCAAAGACCCAAGAAGACATGGATTATATGTCTAAATTTCCATATGCATCTGCAGTTGGAAGCTTAATGTATGCAATGGTCTGCACAAGGCCTGATATTGCACATGCAGTGGGAGTTGTAAGCAGGTACATGAATAATCCAGGAAAAGAACAATGGATGGCAGTAAAATGGATTCTCAGATATTTGAGAGGTACCACAAATCAAGCATTATGCTTTGGTGGTTCAAACATTGCTCTACAGGGATATGTTGATGCAGATATGGCAGGTGACAAAGATAACAGGAGGAGCACTACAGGATATGTATTTACTGTAGGTGGAACAACTGTCAGTTGGGTTTCAAAAATCCAAAGTGTTGTTTCACTTTCAACAACAGAAGCAGAGTATGTTGCTGCTATAGAGGCTAGTAAAGAAATGATTTGGTTACAAAGGTTTATGGATGAATTGGGTAAGAATCATGATATGGGCACGTTATACAATGATAGCCAAAGTGCCATTCATCTTGCAAAGAACTCAACATTTCATTCCAGGACTAAACACATACATCTCAAGTACCATTTCATACGGTCAGTATTAGAAGATGGAGAGTTGAAGCTGGAAAAGATACACACTAGCCAGAATCCTGCAGATATGCTAACAAAAGTTGTAACCAGGGAGAAACTGAGAATGTGCTCAGTTTCAATTGGTCTTCAAGGATGACGATGAAGATGAGAAACATCCAGGTCCAAAGAGGAGTCATTATCCAGCAAATGAAGCAGCGGTGGAGTTTCTACAATCAGTCTCCAAGTGGAAGATTGTTGGGTGTGGAGCCTGATTATCTTGTTTACTTTGTATCATAGCATTGGACCCCTGTACCTTAAAAGGGGCAGCAACGCTGCCCGTAATTAATCGCTGCCGCCCCCCGAAGCTAAAAACAGATGTAAAATTGCCTTGTAAAAGTATAGTAATTTCTAGTCAATCTAGGTCGTTCATTAGGAAAATGATCTAACGGTAGAAGTTATGTTTAGATTAGGTTTTTTTGCCCTAGAAGGAAACCCCTTTCTTTTATGAGGGAATTTTATTGCGGCTGTGTATTGTGTGTGTATTCTCGGAGTGAGAAACAGAGAGGGAGACTGTGAGAGAGAACAGAAGATATTACAGCAGATCTGCTGTAGGTTTTGTCTCTTCATTTTTGCTGGATAATAGAAAGGAAGGACTAGCTGTTCAGGGTGGACGTAGCCCAAACTGGGTGAACCATGTATATTTGTGTCTCTCTGGTTTTATGTGTTTTGTGTGCTTTTATTTTTCCGCATAGTTTATGTGTTGCATTGCTCCATAATATATAATTTTCTAACACTACAATCACAAACCCTGGCGCTACGCACAGGCACTAGCGCTACGATCACAAACCCTGGCGCCGTGGGAATATCATTTTCTTTCATTCATTTTTACTCAACATTGTGCGTATAGCAGGTGGCGTTGCGCAAATAAGTCGATGCTATGCACAGGCGGAACCAACATGCACAGGGGCCCGGCTCTGCAACCACAAGCCGACCTGAGAGCCTGTTTCAAGCCCGATGCTATACACACAAAGCACCCAATAGGCCTGGTGCTATGATTAGAGGCCAGTCAGGCCTGCACGAGACAGTGCTGCGCTGAGACAGAGGCCCGACCTACCCAACATTGCGCACAGAAGGCGACCCGACAGTGCGGGCAGGGCGCTACACTCAGACAAAAACCCTCCAAATTGCAGAGAAGGAGCCAAGGATTCAAATAAATTCCTTAAATTGGTTTCAAAACCATACAAGCAAGAAAAATGTGGTAGGTGGCCTTTTCCTCATTATCCTCCAAGCATTTTCATGATTAAGTGATTAAAAAAGTGATTAAAACCTAGTGTTCGCAAACCCTAGGTCATCATAGCAAGAAAGCCTCTTTTTTGACCTATGAACAATTAATTGTCATTTGAAGAGGAGTAAACTAAGGTAAACACAATCATTTAATATAAAAGCCTTAATCAAGCTCAAGGAAAAAAAATCATACACTTGCCTCCATATCATTCATCTGCAAAGGTTTCCCTCACCATCATTTTCATTTTACTACTCTTACCCAAGTTTTCCCACCATCAGCCCTAATCACCATGTCAGGAGAAGAAGATAGTAGCAGCAGTGAAAGAGCCCAAGGACCTATGAGGAAAAAATTCAAAGGAGGAAAAGTGATCAGATTTGAACCCCAGAGCACAGTGGCTATCACCTCATCTCCCATGATCCTCTCATGTTTCCATAATGTAGGGTGTTTCCAATTTTGTGAGAGATTCAAACAAGTGCAAAGCCACCCAGAGCTTACAAGGCTTTTCATTCTTAACCTACAAAACAAACAATCAAGCCTTGCAGGAGTGGAATTTGAACTATCAGCAGATGTCATCTCTAATGCTACAGGTATCCCTGCTGTTGGTGAAAAGTGGTTTAAGAAAGCCAAATTGGAAAATTAGAACTATTATGAGACATTTGTCAAGACTAGGTATAGAGAAGGCCGCTAGGCAATTTTCCCTTCCTCACACCTCAAACATATATTTTCACTCTTGATGAAAGTCATTATGAAGTACTTTACCTGTGAGGGTAGATACTCTAGGATTTACTCCTACCATGTCAGACTCCTCATGCATTTTACTGTTAGAGTAATTACAACGGAAACATAAAACAAATAAGACACATGCACAACATTCAACCATGAAAACACAGAGATTTTAACGTGATTCACCCAACCAATCTAGGCTGCGTCCACCTAACAAGGCATCGACAATCTCATTCAACAACTGGAGAAATACAATAGCAGAGCTTCTCATCTGCTCATCTCTTCCACTCACTACACATTCCTCATCATGATCACTTGCCTCTACGGGCTTACATTTTATAGCTGTGAATGAAAAAAGACTCATAAATTCTCTCACAACAAATATAGGATGCATTAACTCCTCATCAAAAATTGATGGAGTCAATGTAGCAACAAATCCTATTGTTGTCACCTACATGAGATTTTCTCCAAAAATAATAAAAAATAAATCTCAACAATCTCCACCTTGACAACAATTAGTCTGATACCCTGTTTCATTATTATTATTATCTTTTATGCAAGCCAAGAGAATCCAGACACCATCGTAGCTTCTCTAACAAAACTGGTTTCGTGAACATGTCTACACAGTTTTCCTTTGTATGAACCTTTTCAAGAGAGACTCCCCTTTCAGTGATAACCTGTCTTACAAAATGGTATTTGATAGGTGTGTGCTTTGATTTACTATGATAGGTGGGATTTTTAGCCAAGTGAATTGCACTTTGACTATCACAAAATAACTTGATGTTGTCCTGCAACCTACCAAACTCACCAAACAAACCTTTCAACCAAATTGCTTCTTTGCAAGCATGTGAAGTAGCTATGTATTCTGCTTCTATAGTGGATAAAGCAACAATGTTCTGTAGCTTTGACATCCAGCTAATAACTCCACCTGCAAGAGTAAATACATACCCTGAAGTTGACCTTCTCTTATCCAAATCACCTGCAAAATCAGAATCAACATATCTGCAAACAAATTCACTACTCCTGTTATAAGTGATACAGTAATCACTTATGCTTCTCAGATATCGAAGCACCCATTTCACTGCTGACCAGTGTTCTTTTCCTGGATTTTCCATATACCTGCTGACAACCCCAACTGCATGTGAAATATTTGGTCGAGTACAAACCATCACATACATTAAACAACCTACTACATTGGCATATGGAATTCGAGACATATATTCCTTTTCTTCATTAGTGTTAGGACATAAACTTGAAGAAAGCTTAAAATGGGAAGCTAAAGGAACTGAAACAGGCTTCACATTGTTCATACCAAACCTCAAGAGTATTTTCTCAATATACTTCTGTTGTGATAGCCACAGCTTACCATTACTCCTGTCTCTGAAAATATCCATGCCCAAAATCTGTCTTGTTGCTCCTAGATCTTTCATATCAAACGTCCTAGCCATCTGAGCCTTTAACCTGTTGATCTCAGTTATGATTTTGCTTGCTAAAAGCATATCGTCAACATACAACACTAAGATAATGAACATGCCATTACTTAATTTCTTAAAGTAAACACAATGATCATATTCACTTGTTATATGATTTTGACTCATCATGAAAGAATCAAATTTCTTGTACCATTGTCAGGGCGACTGCTTCAGACCATACAATGATTTCTTGAGCCTGTAGACAAATTTCTTGTTGCGATTTTGAACAAACCCTTCCGGTTGTTCCATGTAAATCTCTTCATCTAAATCTCCATGTAAAAATGCAGTTTTAACATCTAGTTGCTGTAATTCTAAATCAAGTAAATCAACTAATGCTAACACAATCCGAATTGAAACAATTTTTACAACTAGTGAAAAAATCTCATGAAAGTCAATGCCGGCTTTCTGAGAAAAACCTTTCACGACTAGCCTCACTTTGTACCTGTCTTCTGTATCATCAACACCCTTTTTCAATTTGTAAACCCACTTACATCCCACATTTTTCCAGTCTTTAGGAAGTTCTACCTGATCCCATGTGGCATTCTTGTCTAATGCCTTCATCTCGTCCTTCATAGCCTCTTTCCACTTACCACTATTTGAACCTTCTATAGCTTCCTGATAGCACAAAGGTTCATCATCGTTAGCATTTAAAGCAACTGAAGTAACATAATCATTATACCTTTTAGGAAAACATCTGATTCTCGTAGACCTCCTTAAAGATGTTTCTGGTACTTCCACAATTTGCTGATTATTATCTGCAGGAACTTCTTCATGATCAGCATATGAAACACGTTCATGATCTGCATCTGAAACTTGTTCATGATCTGAACTATCATCAGTATTTAAACTAGTTTCAAACTAAATGTGTTGAAGCTTAGGTTCATTATCTTGTTTCAATTCATCATCTACATCTAGATTTTCAAGTGAAGATTCATTAAATTTAACATCTCTGTTAATGATGATCTTGTGTGTAGTAGGATCCCACAACCTGTATCCCTTAGTCCCATCACCATATCCAACAAAGATATATCTTTTTGATTTAGGATCTAATTTAGAACGCTGATGTTTCGGAACTAGAGCATATGCAGCACAACCAAAAAATTTTAGTTTAGAATAATCACATGGATAACCTTTCCATACCTCTTGAGGAATTTTTCATCCTATTGCAGTTGATGGTGATTGATTTACCAAGTAACAAGCTATAGAAACTGCTTCTGTCAACAATTCCTTCTGAAATTTGGTGTTACTAAGCATACTTCTTGCTCTCTCTAAAAGAGTCTTGTTCATGCGTTCAGCAACTCCGTTTTTCTGAGGAGTATATAGAGTGGTTTTACGTCTTTCGATCCCAGCATCCTTGCAATAATTATCAAATTCCTTTGAAGTAAACTCCCCACCATTGTCAGTTCTTAAACATTTAATGGTTCTTCCATTGATGTTTTCAACTAATGCTCTAAACTGTTTGAAAACTATGAATACATCAGACTTCTTCTTTAACATGTAGACCCACACTTTTCTAGAGAAATCATCAATAAAATATACAAAATATGACGATCCTCCATATGAGGTTGTAGGATATGGACCCCAAACATCAGAATGGATATAATCAAGGATTCCCTTACTAGTATGTTTCCAGTTTTAAACTTCTGCTTGCTTTGTTTCCCAAACAGACAATGTTTGCAGAAATCTAACTTAGAAGATTTTAAACTAGGAAGTAACTACGATCAAATAAAAATTTTAATCCTCTTTCGCTCATATGGCCCAACCTTTGATGCCATAAATGAATAGAATTACTGTCATTTTCAGATACTGTAGAAGCATGAACTGACTCTGTTCTTCCTTCTAACTGAAAAATATTTCCAACCTTCTTTTCTTTCATGACTAGTAAAATTCCTTTATAAACTTTCATTACTCCACCTTGAATAAAGGTTTTATATCCATTAGTGTCTAGTACTCCTAGTGAAATGAGGTTTTTTCTTAGTTTAGGTACATTTCTTACATCAATTAGAATTTTATTTGTCCCATCAAAAATTTTAATCTGGATGCTTCCAATTCCCACAATATTACATGAGACATCATTTCCCATGTAAACAATCCATCATTGATTGATTTATAAGTTTTAAACCACTCTCTATGAATGCACATGTGATTTGACACACCAGAATCTAACAGCCAATGTTGATCAGGATTAGACAAACTAACTGATAACACTTCATCACTCATACCTGAAATGGATGACGACCCTGTATCTGTCATGTTTGCTTCTTTCTTTTCTGTTGAAGAGTCTCCTTTGGATGTTTGTTGTTTCTTCCAATAGTCCTTCTTCAAGTGTCCTGATTTTCCACAAAACCAACACTTTACCTTACTCTTTTTCCCTTTCGATTTTGAACGCGAGTTTTTGTGCTTACTAAAGCGTCTTTCTTTAGAACGACCTCTAACCATCATTGCTTCTGATGTAGAGGTTTCTAAATTTGACCTCTTCCTTGTTTCTTCTGACAACAAAGCTCCAACAACATCATCAAATTCAAGGGTTTCTGATGAGCTAAGACTTATATAAGTAAAAAAATGATCTCGTGACTCGGGCAACGAGCATAATAAAGTCACAGCTTTATCTTCTAATTCAAATTTACTTCTATACTTTCTAACTGCACCAGGAGAGTATTAAAGGTATTCAGATGATCAGTTATTGTCGTACCTTCCTTCATGCGCAAACTATACAACTGTCGCTTCAAAAGAATCCTATTGGTTAAGGGTTTTGTCATGTACAGCTTTTCAAGCTTTGTCCACAAACCAGCAGTAGTTTTCTCTGACACGATGTTAAAAAAAACATCATCCTCCAAACACGGTCGAATGCCGCTCAATGCTCTTTCATCCAGCTCACTCCATTCATCATCTGTCATGGTGTAAGGCTGTTTGGATTTTCCCAACAGCGCCTTCACCATGCCTTGTTGCACAAGTAAATCATACATCTTCACTTTCCAGATCTCGAAGTTGTTTTTACCATTGAACTTCTCGATCTCAAACCGGGCACTTTGTGTTTTTTCCATGTTGTGTCACAAAAAACAATCTCCAATTGCAACTTTTAATAAATGAAGTTTTTATTTAAAAAATGCCCTTCACCTAAAATAAAAAGCCTTTCCCTTGTTACATATGCAAATAGCATTTAATATTCAAATCGATTTCAAAATGCCACCCTTTTTAATAAAATAGATTTAATTTTTAGAACCACCACTCAAATCGATTCAAATTGATTTATTGTTCCTTAGTTTTTAAACCACTTCAAAATCGATTCCTCACAAATCATTTTTTTTTTTTAAATACACATTGAATGATTGCGACTTCAATGTAAAACGATTTTAAAAAAAAAGGTCGTAGCAGATTGACACACAAATCGATTTATAACAAATTGACCTTTAAAAAAATTCAAAAAAAAACGATGGCTTAAAATCGACTCATGGCATAAATTCACGGCATTCAACTCAGTCTGCATTCAAGCTAACGGCTTGACGGCATTGTTGTCAAAGTTCAACGCACAGTTTAACGCACAGTTCACCTCCAGTTCAACGCTCATGGCTCTGTAAATCTCATCGATTCACACAAATATTTTTTCATCCATGGCCACACAGATCAAACCATTATGCATGCAATCACATCCACACTAGGTCGTACAGTCGTTTCTCTGCACTCAGCAATTCACTTCAGCGCGAACCTTATCATTAAAACTGTCCATAAATGCAGACATGGCCACTGTCTATCTCTTCTTATAGCATTGTGGGCTACCTCCAGCAGCCACCCAGATCAAAAACAGCTCACAGACTCATCCCTTACAGATTCGGCAACTTTAGTGTTAATTCCTATGCACATGAGATTAAAAACGGAACAGTGCTCCAATACCAAGTGTTAGAGTAATTACAGCGGAAACATAAAAAAAATAAGACACATGCACAACATTCAACCATGAAAACACATAGTTTTTAACGTGGTTCAGCCAACCAATCTGGGCTACATCCACCTAACAGGGCATCGACAATCTCATTCAACAACTGGAGAAATACAATAGCAGAGTTTCTCATCTGCTCATCTCTTCCACTCACTACACATTCCTCATCATGCTCACTTGCCTCTACAAGCTTACATTTTATAGCTGTGAATGAAAACAGACTCATAAATTCTCTCACAACAAATATAGGATTCATTAACTCCTCATCAGAAATTGATGGAGTCAATGTAGCAACAAATCCTATTGTTGTCACCTACATGAGATTTTCTCCAAAAATAATAAAAAATAAATCTCAACATTTACAAGGGTTAAAATGCTCAACTTGACCTATTACCTCTATAGGTGTATGGACAAAATGTCTTTTGTTGTCCGGAGAAGGAGTCCTTCCCAAAAAATGCAAAGTTAGTTTCACCATTCCTTGATCAAGATGGTGGTTCTACATCAGTTGGAATAGAAGGGCATACCTTGGGAGGTATTCATAGCACATGAAGTCTTCACAAGCCAACAGCTCCCTCATCAACCTAACTATCCCTCATCATCCGCACAAGTGTCCTCACCTCAAGAAAACCTCCCTTCTTCCCCTTCCCTTGATGCATCAAATGAAGAAGAGGTAGATGATGAGGAAGAAGAGGAAAATGATGAGGAGGAAGAGGGAAATGATGAGTCAGAGACAGAAATTGAAGAAGAGGAAGAAGAAGGAAATGATGATGAAGAAAAGGGCAGTGAACATGATAGTGATGAAGATCAAAACAGTGAGAAAAAAAGTGACAAAATGGAAGAGGATGATGAAGAAGATGAGGAGGTTGAAAGTGGAAATGAAATGAGCATTTATGAAGGGAATATCAACAATAAAACAGAGGATACAGAGGCAGAGAATGAAGAGTAAAATGATGAGGCAGAGACAAAAAATTATCATGAAGAAGAAACAGATCATGAAGATATGGAAGAAGATGATAATGACAAAGAGGATGAAAGTGAGGAAAATGCAGAAATTGAAGGCAACAGTGACCAAAATGAAGGAAGCCTCAGTGATGAAAAGGACAGTAAAGAAGAAAATAGTCATGACAGTCATGACAGCTGTCATGACAGTCATGACAACAATCAGCCCCTTAGTGATAATGAAAATGATGACAGTGCAGAAAACAAATATGAAATCAGTCCTACTCATGATGATAGTGAAAAAGGGGAAGGGGTTGATATTCTAAATGATGATCACAACAAGGAAGAGGACAATAGCTCAAATGAAGAGAAAAATGAAAATTCAGAAAATAATGAAGAGGATGAGAGTGTTGATGATGTAGAAGACAATGATGAGACAGAAAATATGATGACTGATGATACCAATAATGAAGATGAAGACGTTGATGACAAAAACAAGGATCACAGTCATGATAAAGACACCAACAAGACCACAATCACACCCTTTTCACTCACATACCAGAGAGGGTCAAGGCTTGTGTTTGCTACCTCCAAGAGGCAAGGGACCATGCCATCTACCTCAGCTCAGCCACTGGACAAAGGAAAACAAAAGGTAAAAGAAGAAGAAGAAGATCATGATGTGGAAAGGGAGTTTGAGATCATTCAGGTAGACAATGATGAGGAAGAAGACGCAAGGATCTCAAACTTGCTCATCCAAAACAAAAATGCACTCATTGAAGACCTCCAAGCCAATCTGAATAGGGCCAAAAGTGTAAATGATGCCCTTTACTTGGAGAATAGGCAGCTAGGAGCACAAATTGCAATCTATGAAGCTAGAGCCATTAAGCCCCAGAAATAATCCTAAAGGGCATAGGTGAAACTAGAAGAGTTCATGGGAGCTTATGAAGAGAGTGAGGATGAGGAAGGTAAATCTAGGAGGAGGCCTAAAACCATGGGGTTGAAGAAAGCATTGGCAAAGAAAAGAGAACAAGAAGCAGCCATATCAAAACAACTCCCCCTTAATGAGCTTTTGGCCATGGAGATAGCACATGATCGGGAGCCTTGGTTGGAAAGAGCCAACATACACTTGGAGGCTAAATTGGATAAGGCTAACAAGAATATTTACCTCCAAAGGAGGATGACTAAGCATTATGTGCGGAGAAACCAAGATGAAAGGGCCAAACTGAAGAAGGCCCAAGCCAAGATCCAGGCACTAAAAGAAGCAAAAGGCCGAGCTAGAATTCGAATTTTAGCACAAGCTTCTCTGCAGGTCTCTCAAACCCCTTGAAGGAGACATCCACCAATTTTGAAGAAATTTGGACAAGTTTTTGTTTTTTGAGAATTTGGAGGCCTACAAGCGCAACGTCACTTGCGCTACGATTTTCCCTCAAGTATATTCAAAGGGAAAACTTTACATTTTTAGATTTCTCATGGCTAGTACACTATGCTCACCAAATTTCAGAGCATTTGGAGCATTTTTGACCCCTCAAAAGGTCAAAAAACACCTCATTTTTCACCATTCTGCCTTCTTTTCAGGCCTGGCGCTACGCTCATAGAAGTATTGGAAATTTGAATTTTTGGACAAGTTACATAGGCTTAATCAGAAAAATAAATGTATATCTAGAAATAAGACTCGGCAGGCTTTCCAACGGGCCATCACGGAGAAAACTCTGACATCGGGAAGGTCCCCAAAACTTGGTTGCAACAGGACCCATTTTGGTGTTGCACTTATTAACATCACTGTGTGTTTTTGGCCAAAAGTCAACAAACACACACTCATTTATTGCAAAGTCATATTTTAGTGTTTTTTGAGGTAAATCGCTCTAGAATTAGGTGCTAGAAGTTATTTTAGCATTTATTTCATGGGATATTTTGTGCCTTGGGCCTTGCATGGTCTCTTGGGCATTTATGACATTTATGAGTGATTTTGACATTTCCAACCCTATCTAGGGTTTTTTTCCCTCCTTTACTAAGATAAATAGAGCATGAGGGATTCATTGTAAAATGTTGGCATTTGATGAGTTTTGAGAGAAATACATGGTTTTCTTGATTTTGAATAAGAAATTGGTCTTGTGGAGTTTCTGAATGGCTTGCTTGGATTGATGATGAAGGAGGATAGCTTGCAGGATCCCTGAGCATGATTAATGGTGATGTGCCTATATTAGTTCTTGTTTTCATGTTTATCATTATGTTCATCTTTATATGTTGCAGTAAAATAGAAGAGTATAGGCTAAGAAATGTTGTTCGAGGCACCTTAGTCCTTTCTGTTTTCTATTTCCTTTATGTTTTCCTCTGTTGGGTTTGTTTAAGAAATGCTTAGTTTCTTCTTAGACCTTCCTATGCTTTTTTATTCCATGAATGGATCAATATGGTAGTTTTCAAATATGTTTTATGGTTATCCCTGCTTATTTTATGCTATTTAAACTATTTTTTGGAATCTCTCTTTAAAGTATTACTTGTTAGGTTTTAGCCAAAGAGGCCATGTTCTGATCATTCCCTTTGTCCATGCTTGAGAAGTTGCCTTAAAGTTCTTTGTAGCTTGATCATATATGTTTAGGAGTTCCCTCTTCTTTGATTAAAGTTATATTTTATCTTGTATGTTTTCTAAATCTTGAAGGTGAAATCACTGAAAGTTAGATAAGTTTCTTGCTTTCTATGGTTCACTGAATTGTTCATCTTGAATGCTTGTTTTCTTAAGTATAATAAAAATGTTATTGGTTTTCCCTGTTTTATGATTTTACACTTATGTTGATCAGTATTTGAGACCATCTTGTTTAAAAAGTACTTGTTTAAGGATTCTTCATTGCCCTTACACACCTACTATGCTCAAAAACTTATTGTTCATTTCACTTCACACATGCCATTTAAGATCCATTTGACCATGCTATATTTTCCCTATTAGGCATCTCGTTTCATTATTGAGATATCCATGACTTTCATAGACTCCATAACCCAATGATTTGAAAAACTCTCACTCCACCTATTCTACTGGACCATCTTACCCAACCAAAAAAACAACAAGCCCTACACTTAACAACTAGCCTAAAATCAAAACCCTAGAAGCAAGCAAGTTCACATCCTTTGCATACAATAGAGAGAGCCCTCTCTAAGTCCAGGAAGGCTAGGTCGTAGGACTCCAAAGAACGGTCTGATGTTACCCTGTGCATTTGGTCTACCAATCTGATAAATCACAGGACACTAACAATTGGAACAAATTTTTTGACCATTTTCAAACATTCATATTCCACTCACAACTCATATTACATTCATGATTGGTAGCATCTTCGCTGGTTGGTGAAAACTTGTTAGAATTTACTGCAGAAATAAAAAATAATTTACCGAGAGGAATAAAAATAAAGAGCTAGCAACAAATCATTAACATAAACACATATGTTTATCTGGAAAAACCCCAAATCCAGGGCAAAACCCAACCAATGAAATTTCATTAACCATTGGCCAAAACCCTGGCCAATCCGGCCAAGTGAGCCTTCACTGCTCACCTCCAGGCGTACATTACAATGAAGACTTTCCATCCTTTTATAGGCTCCATTACATGCAATACCATGGACTGAAAAACCATGGGTGCACAATACCATATGCCCCAAAACAACTACCATATACCCTAGTCAACATTGACTCTATCTCGAGTCAAGTTTACCTAACAATTCCCCCCTTAAACTTGACTTGGGGATTATTGACTAAATCCAACCAAAACTGCTAAGTGAGACAACCCTTCTCACTATAGCCCTTCCCCCCCTCAAAATTTTTACCCAGGGTAATTGTTAACTTGACATCCCCCCTATCACCTAGGTCTAACCCAGACTTTTCTAGTGATTACCCAGGGGTACACATGCCATACCAGGTCTTAAAATAGTATGCCCATTTACATGCAAAAATTAACTCCATTATAATAATAATAATTTTTTTTTTGTTTCATTATTGTTGTGTTTGTACATATGACATCAATTTCCATATAAAAAGAACCCATCTATCGGATTACATGGGTCACCAGCCTCTGTAACCGCTAGTCCTCTAGGAGTTCTCTTCAGATACATGGTTCATCAATTAATTAATCCACGTGAAAATATCCTCTCTCACTTTAAAAAGCTCTCTTTGATCTACCAAAATCCCTGCTACTCCATACTCTCTTGAGCATGCTTTCCAAAGCTGCTATATTGCTTGATTATAATATCCTCTTTGCATTTAAAGTTACTCTATGCAACCTTACTCAAATTTACCATAGCCATTAATGTTGCCATTCACCAACACTTTCATAGGTACAAAGGTAATTCTTTCTTGGTTCTCACATTCAAAGCATGATAAGCACGATGCTAATCATCCTTAGCTCGTTCTCTCAACGAAATAAAGACTACTCTCGCAGAGAGCCCGCCATGCAAATCTGTGCACTCTGATCTCCACCTATAGTAGCGTTATCCTCCACTGTGGATCCTCTCCATGATGGTGACCCTGATTTGCTTCCGTTACAACCTACTGGCATAACCTCCACACTACTTACTTATGCATTGTTGCAGCTTTGCTTTCCTCATCCAGCAACATTTTCCTCCTCACCGTTGCTTTGACTCTAGCATCGACCACTGATGTACTCTTCACGACTCTCTCTTGTTGCACCTCTCACATAGTTACAGGCCCATCACATTGCATCATTCGTGCTGCTCCCGGTGACCTATTTTGAGAGTCTCTTCATTCGTTTCACACCTAGAAATGACTTCCAACAGTGGACCAACATTTTACCGTGCACTTCCAAAGCCTTGAAAAATCGACGATGTTGTGTTTATCCTGCACAGGTCGTCATCACGTTTAATTGAGCACTCCATGACACCATACAATCTTGCACCAGTCCAAAAAGCTTCTTAACAGCTACACGACTTTATGGTTTCAAGTGGCTTGGCCACTCAATACTGAGCGAGTCAATTGCTCCACCACAGCCTTAATTTCTCAAAATCCTCTTCTGTGATTCCTCATCCATGGCTGCCGATTTTATCTTTCTCAACTTAATCGGCAATTGTTTTGCCATTATAGTAATTTATATTTCTAGTTTACACGGGAAGGACCATATCACATGGGAATGGCTCTCTGGCACTGTGCAATACTGAAGTGGCTCTTCTTGATATTTTTCAAATGACTCCGTCCATAAATTTTCTAATAATCAAATCTGACCAAATCCGCCTTCTTCACACACATATATTCACTAGATCTATATTGATCGAGTACCTTCATATGCATATCGAGAGGAATAAACATAAATAATGAGAAACAAATCATATCTCCATTCATATGCCAATAAAACCCTTGGCTACAGAAGCGTCCCTTAGAAGCCAAATAGACCTTCGACTCGGATACCAGTTGTTAGAATTTACTGCAGAAATAAAAACGAATTTACTGAGAGGAATAAACATAAAGAGCCAGCAACAAATCATTAACATAAACACATATGTTTATCTAGGAAAACCCCAAATCCAGGGCAAAACCCAACCAATGAAATTTCATTAACCATTGGCCAAAACCCTCGCCAATCCGGACAAGTGAGCCTTCACCGCTCACCTCCAGGCCTACAATACAATGAAGTCTTTCCAGCCTTTTATAGGCTCCATTACATGCAATACCATGGGTTGAGAAACCATGGGTGCACAATACCATGTGCCCCAAAACCACTAATATATACCCTAGTCAACATTGACTCTATCCTGAGTCAAGTTTACCTAACAAAACATATGTTCCTGATCAATTATTAGTGGAATGGTTAACTAAGTCTCTATTGGCACCTATAAAAGAGGATGTGGATAAAGGTGGAGTTGTGGCTAAAGAGAAAGTGATTTCTTGTGCACAATATTTAGATCTCGTTTATACCCAAATGAGCATGCTTTATGATAAGATATTGAATGCTCTGAGACCTTCAAACACTATTCCTCAATTTCCTGGTAAATAATCTCATGCTATTGATGGCGTGATTGGTTATGCCAAATCACAGTTGGTGAGTAAACCATATGGTGTTTCTCTCACTATATCTACCCAAAACCCTCCATCCAATCCTCCTGGGGGTTCTACTTCCAAGATAAATTTCATTCATTCTGATAAAGGTAGATCTCAACAGGAAACAGGAAGTAAGAAGAAAAGGTAAAGGTAAAAATAATAAATATTATTCACTGCAAGATAAAAAAATAGGTCAATCCTATGATGAGAAACGAAAGTCTTGTTATCCATGTTTGATTTGTAATGAGGAGAAATTTAGTTGTGACTGTCCTCACCTTGTGGAAGTGAATCGGTTCTTGAAATCTTCCACTTTTCCAGCTATGTTGACTGACCCATTTCCCAATCAAGAGACTCACATGGTTGCTCGGGACCCTACTTCCTCTAACACAGTTTTAATGCTTTCATCCACAAAGCCTAAATACAATATTATGGTTCCTGCCTGAAGTAAGGACTAAGGTATTTTGAATCCCTCAAACGATCAAGCTACTGATCAACCTACCAGTTTGAAACCATCTCCATCAGATCCCACTCCACCTTCGATTCCTAAGGACTTAACCATTAAGCCTCTAAAGATAATTATTCATAACTATTTTTTCAACCCTCGCGCGAGAGCTTCCCAAAATTATAACGTAGTTGAATACTTGGCTCAGTCTCCATCATCTATGTCAACTCTCGAGGTGTTGCAAAATTGTCCTTCCTATAAGAAGGATTTTCTTTCTGCTATTGGATGTGTTGATCCTTCAGATTCCAACCTATTTGTTTTCAATCATGAGAACTATTCCCCTTGACTCCCGGCTCAATGAGATTTTATGATCCAGTTTTTCGTCCACAGTAAGAACATTCATCATTCTATTGAGGATGAGGGAGCATCCACTTGTATCATGTCTTTGTCTTGCTGTAAGGCAAATAGTTCTCCTCAAATGAGCTATTCACCAACTAAATTGAAATATTTTTATGGAAGAACATATAAACCTTGTGGTATTTTGAACTCCTTGCAAGTAAAACTAGGGGGGGAAATTCTATCCATAGAAGTTGAATTTATTGGTGGGCCACTTGATTATAATATTTTATTGGGTGGCACATGGGTATAATCCATGGTCGTTGTCATTTTGACTTATTTCCATATGATATCCTTTTCTCATAAGGGTGTAATTGTGGGCATTGGCCAACTCACCTTGTTTTCCTCTGATTCTCATGTTACAGGAAATGTCCCTCTTGTAGGTGAAATTGTACATCCTTATTACCATGTCGGGGTTGGACAGCTTAAGGATTCCTTGCTTATGGGAACTTTTTCTCTCCCTCCTCCTTTGTTCCTTGACAACTCACCTTTAATTTCTTATATCAATATGATACCTTCTTCTAATATTCCAGTCGATCCATGGATAGTACCAGATGAAACTAACATTGATATTTTTGGCGACTGAATGTCGCTTTGCCCCATCGAGCTTAATTACAAATTCATCTATTCGAATTGTGTGACTTTTTCTGATTCCTTCTCTTCGATCAATTGGGTCATTCATTCATTGGATTATGGCACATCTTCTAATATTTTCCTCCTAACATTTCCTATTTGTGGAAGTATCATGAAATTAGTAATGTCAATACAATACACCATGGGATGATCATCACCATCATTCCTCCTTAACAGATTCTGTTGAGGATAATCTTAATGACCTTTATATACCCAACATCGTCGAGTTTTCTACAAGTTTTGTTTCTATTCATGAAGTCGATTCTGAAAAGAAAATCTCGAATATCGAAGAGACAATATCTCTTGATATCTCTATTAAACTAGGTATTGTCAAAAAACTACACATTGGTGCATCTTGTTCTCCAGATGAGATTATGACCTATAAATCCCTATTTCAGGAGTTTCAATATGTATTTTCCTGAACTTATGAATAAATTCCAGGTATCGACCCAAATATAGTTGTGCATGAGATTAAAATTTATCCTGACACTAAAGCAGTCTAACAATGCCTTTGTCTGATCCATCCCAAGAAGGTTGCCACGATCAAAGTTTAGGTTGAAAAACTTCTTCAAGCTGGTTTCATATACTCTGTTGGTTTGACTGATTGGGTGTCAGATGTTATTCCTATCATGAATAAACAAGGGGAATCTATGTATGCGTTGATTATCAGGATGTAAATCATGCTTGTCCAAGGGAAAATTACCCGACCCCATTTATTGATTGGATTGTTGATGGTTGTGTTAGCTATAAGATATATTCATTCATAGATATTTTTTCTAGCTATAATCAAATCAACATTCTCCCAACGGATCAACCTAAAACTACATTTATCTATCCCTGGGGTACTTTGCTTATCGGAAACTCCCTTTTGGTTTAAATAATGTTGGGGATATATTTTAATGAGCCATGGATTATGCTTTCCATGAAATTAAACATATTGTGCATGCTTATTTGGATGATATCCCTTCTCATTCTAAACATCGGTATAATCAACCGAGAAAAATATATGAAATGATAAATAGAGACAAAATCACATTCTACACATCTCAGTGCTTGGAATCACCAAAAACATCTTCATTAATATTCAATTAAAATATACATCTCATAAGCTCCAAAACTTGAAAAATTTGTAGAAAAGTTAAATCCTTTGGAATAGAAAATAAAACCCTTACTAATGAGTTCTTCTACCTTTTTTTACAGGGAGAATCAAACAAGAACAACTTACCAAAATATATGGGAATAATACAATTGTATAAAGTAATTAGTTATGCAAGCGTGCAACTAGTCCAATTGTCCTAATTATTACATAACAAACTTGATTCCTTTCTTGAAAATAGAATACTTACAAAATTGAAGAAAATAAATGAAGGTGTTATGATTTCCCAAACATAATATCTTTATTGTTGTTTTCTCTAATCCCTTAAGGCGGACCTAGCCTCCATTGTTTGGACTCGTCGTGGATAAACAAACTAATCACATTTTTTCCATAACATTGGATATGGTGTAGGAGTGTGTACGCCATCCTTAGACTTGTGAGTTCAGTTTAATTTGTTGAAATTGCACCAAGAAATGGCACCCTAAAGTGGGGTTTCTAATTTAATTTTCCATTAATTAAATTGGTAAAGAAATTGTAATTTCATCTCATAACAACTTGTAATTAGTTAACTAAGTTATAATGACTGAGTTAGCTTATGAAATTTGAGTTGAGGGTCAAAGAGGATGCATGTAGAGTGATCCATGATTTAAGGGGGTTCAGTTGTAGTTATGCATGAGTTTTAATTAGTTAACTCAAGAAATCGAGTTAAAATCAGTTTAACTAGTTCTAACTGAGTGATGAGCTAGTGAGAGGTCCAGTGAATTAAATATTATTTAATTCACAATGAGTGATCAATAAGTTAACTGATAATTCAATATAAATAGTTGTTGCATGTAAGTTCTGAGGAAGACCTAGTTGAGACAGAGGTTAAAGGGAAGATAACTATCAGTTGTATAATTAGAAAATTATGCAGGTCAGTTATAGAGTCAGTTAGAGGCCTAGGAAGGGTTACATAATTATTCAAAGGTATTTTCCTATTTAATAGGGCTTTAATTTCTCAAGGACTGCATGAGAAAGGCAGACTGAGTAGAGGTAGAGAATTGGCTAAGTATTTGTCCGATTTTTTCTAGATCAGTGTGAGACAGTTGCCAGAGTGCAGGAGTTCTCTTATGAGAGAAAGCATTGTATTGCTTCATGATCCTTAACTTTATAAAATATACATATAGTGGGGTTTTAGGTAGAGTGATTTCCCTAGATAAATCTTGTGTTGTGTGATTTATTGTTTCTTTCTCTTACATTTTTATGTGATTGTGTGATCGTGTTTTGTTTCTGTAAATTGTAGAAGGGATTCAGTATCTTGTTTTAGTACATCAGAAGATCATATTGAATATTGTGGTTAGATTTTCTACATAGTATCAGAGCGTGAGGAATCATAATACGAAGAGAAGAAATTTTTTTTTTTTATCAAGTTCGAATTTGCAGATTATTTCTTCGGTATCCAACAGTAGATCAAGATGTCTTTCAATGGCTTGAGACTCGAATATGCACTCGAGGGAAATTCAAATTATCTTTCATGGAAGGAAATGATGGAGGAAGTGATTGAGGACAACAGACTGAAATCTTTCATAGGTGTTGATGTCTCGTCGCCCGTAGTAGCAGATGCCCAACTTCTTGATGCATGGAAGAGGTATGTTGCGAAAGCGAGAATAATTTTGTTAGAGGGAGTTCGAGACCATTTTGGCTCGAGCCTCCATGGAAAGGAAAATCCAAATGCAATGTGGAAGGCCTTGACAGATTTGTATCAGAATAGCAGTGACCATAGGAAGTCAACACTGAAAGACAAGCTCAGAAAGATCAAAATGGAGAAGGGCGACACGATCTAGAAATACATGGACAAGTTCACTCAATGTCGAGATGAGCTTAGAACTGTTGGGTTCACTGTTGACACGGATGATTTGGTGAGCCTATCTCTTCTAGGCCTTCCCAAGAGTGGGGATAGCTACCAGGACCCTGTTAATGAGAGGGAGAAGCTTCTAGAATATTGGGAGTGACTTTGGTCTGATTTGGCACAAGAATAAATTCGGTGGAGCACCAGAGATGGACCCTCGTCAAATACTGATGATGAGGAAAATTGTGCCTTGGCTGGTAAGGAGAAGAAAGGAAAATGGAAGGCGTCCCATTCCAAATCCAAGACTGGAAAGGAAAGAAAGAAGTGATACTTGTTAAAGGTGAAAATTTTCAATTGTCATGAACATGGACATTATGCCACAAATTGTCCACAAAATACAAAAAACTAGAAGGCCTTAAGGGGGGCAGCAGGTTAAGCATTGGCTTCGCAATTTGACTTGGAATTCACCCTCATCGCATGAATGGTGTCATTGGTGTTGGGATCTACGTGGTACTTAGATAGTGGAGCCTCATTCCACATTACCGGACACAAATAATTATTTAACAGTTTGGGGGATAAGGGTCTCGAGATGCACATCGATATGGGTGATGATGGGAGGTGTAGCGCTACTGGGATTTCTACAGTTACTTTCTAGAGAGATTCAAGTAAACCTCTCATACTAAAATATGTCATGCATGTACCTAGTTTAAATAAGAATTTGGTTTATGTTGCTATGTTGGAATATTTTGGATATCATGTGATTTCTAGTGAAGGAAAGGCATTCCTTCGTCACAAAGCCATGAGAAAAGTGAAAAATATTGGGGTTCGAGTGAATAACCTCTAAAAAATTGATGTGGATGAATGTGCAACATTAAAAAATAAATTAGAGAAGGTGGTGAGTCGATACATCAGTGAGTTTTGGCACAGGAGTTTGGGTCATCTTCACCACAACGCTTTGAGGATCATGCAGCGGATTTCTACATGGCTTCCAAAGGGTACTTGCACATAGAGACACATGAAAAGGTTGTACTATGGGGAAGTGTACAACGACTAGCTTTCATGATAAGAAAAGCCAAGCAACAACAATCCTTGAGAGAGTTCACTCGGACGTATTTGGTTCGTTCTCAATAGCTTCCATAACAAAGCGCAAGTATTATGTGACTTTTGTTGATGATTGTTCAAGAAAGTGTTGGAATTTCTTCATGCAGACGAAAGATCAGATGTTCTCCGAGTTTTGTGAGTTAAAATCACTTGTCGAAAAATATACAGGTAAGAAGATGAAGGCTCTGAGGGGCAAAAAATGGTGGATAATACATCTCTAATGAATTCAAGAACTTGTGTGCCTCAAAAGGAATTCGAAGAGAAATGATTGCACCTCATAACCCACAGTAGAATGGCGTTGCAGAGAGAAAGAAAAGAAATATTGTGGGAGAAACACGAGCTATGTTGCATGATCAAGGCCTACCATTGCATTTGTGGGCATATGCATGCAATATAACAATATTTGTGCAGAACATAAGTCCTCATCAAATACTTGGGATCAATACACTTAAGGAGGCTTTTTCAGGTAAGAAACCGAATGTTTCATATTTTAAAATTTTTGGCTCAGCTGTCTATTTCCATGTGGCCAAAGATGCTGAAAATAATCTTGAGCCAACAAAAAAGTTGGGGATATGTGTGGTGTACATTAATACACCTCATAACTATCGGGTGTAATTTCCAGCACATTGGATGATAGTGGTTAGAAGAGAAGTGAAGTTTGATGAAAACAAAGCCATGTGATTGTCCCTTGAGAGGGAGCTTGAGTTTCATACAGATGAGGATCTCTTAGCTCCAAAGGATGAACCTCAGGATGTGGAGAAGCCACAAACAGAGGAACAGAGAGTTGTAGAAATCACTCATGCCAAGCCATCCATCAGAGATGGAAGGAAGCACACCAAAGAGGCTGACATATTATTGTTGGATGCGAGAGATAAACATGATTGCAATCATGTTTTTCATGTATTTTTCATTTTTTTTGTAGTAGGATCCATCTAAAGTATGCAACATGGGTACTCCTTGGATGAGGAATCAATTTTTTCATCCAATGAGTACTCCCGCTTGAAATTTGAGTAAAAAATTTGGATATAAGTTGAAAATACAAGTTTAAAAAGTAGTTTTTTCTTTTTTCCCTCTAAAATTTGATGATTTAATCAAATATTATTTTATTATTTCCACTATTATTTTATAATTTACTTAGGAGGCCCATTTTAGACCTCAAAATTCCCCTAATGTTCTGCTTCCTCTCGATTTGCATTGTGTCCATTTGCAGATAAAAGGTGTGCAACATCTCACTTTTGAAGTCCTCCAACATATTTCCAATCTCATGCTTGATGGAGGTGGAAGAGGAAGGAGTGTTGGTCATGCTTTGGCTAGTTCTCCCTTTCATCCTAGCTACCCTAGAGTGATTCCTAAATACATTTTTGATGTCCTTAGAAGGTAGATGGTAGATATCTCCTCCTGATATCATATTAATGGTTTCTATCACCTCCTCCCTGATCCCTCAGAGAATCACCAACTTAATTGATCTGGGATCAAGGCTGCAATTGGCTCTTTTGTAGTTTAGCTGGAATATTTCTTCATAATCCTCTAGGGATTCATCAGTTCCTAGAGTCATCCTAAATATTTCCCCCTTAGTTTCTTTGGATCTACAGTAGTCCCTGTATTTGTTGTTAAAGGACTCTTGCATATGTGCCCAGGTAGTGATGTTGTTCCCAGGCAAACCCATGAACCAATGAAAGGTTGCATCCTTGAGCGTGGATGGGAATAGTTTCAAATTTTGGTCATCTGAGGCATATTCATAGGTCCTACAGACAACAAAAAATTCAAACATGAAGGTTTCAAAATACTCGGAGCTAATTTCATGGAAATTTGGAAGGGCTGAGGGATTTATGTTCTTCATCCTAGTTTCCCCAGTCATTTATCTGATGGGAAAGACTCCTTGGGTCCCAGTCTAAGCCATGGCTTGAATTAGTGAAGTAGGTTCCTCAGGTGAAGCAATTTCTTCTTCTTCTCCAATAGGTTCTTCAAAATTTTCAAGAGACTCACCTATGGTGTGTTCAACCTCACAGTCATTGAAGAAGAGTTAAGGGTGACTGTGTGGGGATGTGGGGGTTTTTGGTAAAAAAATCCTTGGTTATCCCTACTCCTACAAGGCATGAAAGTCAATTTTTTTTTGTATTTCTCAATATTTTGGAATTGAATGTAAAAGAAAAGCAGAAAAGAATGCTAAAAAAAAATCAAAGCATCTAATTAGACACCTCCCCGACAACGATGCCAAAAAGTGGTGAGCCCTGGTATTGCACTAAGAGTGCTGCAACTACTAGAGGTTACTCTACTTTACTTTATCAACCCGAGGTTTGTACAAAATTTGAGGTGAAAATGCTATATAGATATATTCCACTCATGTCATCGTCTTCTTAGACTTACGAAGGGGTGCTACTGTTAGGGCTACTTCTAGGGGATGAGGTATATCAAACTTCTAAATGAAACCTAAGACTGTAAATAACTCAAGGCCATTACTCTATCAGCAAGAAAGAAGCTAGTCTAAAGCATAATGACACACCTAGCTATTTGCAAGAAAAGGAATCAACAATTAGGCTAAAGAAAGAAATAGAGTTAAAATAAGTGGCATTCCTAAATTAAATTGCTGAATTAAACTTGCAGACAGGTAAATTGATCTAAGCACACATTTCTTGGCCAAATGGCTAATTAATGTCTAACTAATTCATGCTTGACTAATTTTTTTAAACAATGCTACTATTTAGCTAACTAAGCTTGTAAATGCTCGTTTTGCAACAAAATAAGGAGGCACTGAGGTGGCTTAAGAAGGTCTTGGACTCATGTATTCAGAGCTGAAGGTGTCTTTGAGGTTGTGTCAGGTCTAAGTGAGGTGAGATATGGTTTCTAGGCTAAAGAAGTGGTTGACTGGTGTTGCTACAGGATCTATTACAGGGTTTCTCGTAGTGCTATAAGATGTCCTGAAACGCTACAGGAAACATCTCGAGGGTATTTTGAGGCCAGAAATGATGAGGAAAGGGGTAGGAAAGGTGGGATGACGGTGTAATGAGATCGATGGAAGCTGGCCAAACCCTTGGAAAATCTCATAACTTCTTTAAAATCCCTTCTCGCACCTCTATGGTAGCTCTTAGTATTGTGGTGAAGATCTCAAAAAACAGGGCTGCATGTAGTTTTGTTGAAATTAGGTTGGTGGAGGGTGGTAATTGAAGGTAGCGATGCTAGTGGAGTCCTCCTCTGCTGCTCTAATAAAACCTACAAGAAAACTACCTATTCATGCAATTAACATTGACAAATCTATGTTGAAAATGGTGGAAAATATGAGTTGAATTTAATAAGAAAACCTACCTATGCAATTCAATCAGAAACCTAACTCAGCATTCGTAAAATGTTCATGATAAATACAAAAACCTATATATACTTTCCAAGAAATAATAAACTGAAAGCAATTTTGGGTTTGTGGTGAAGATCTGCCCTCCTCAAGCTCCAATGAAAGAGGTCAGAGAGGGAGGCTTTGACATGCATCTTTGGAGTTTTATATGCTATTGTACCATGATCTACAAGAGCCTAACTACAACAACATGAATTGGAAGTAAACTAAGCACAAAAAAATGAAAGGTAAGAAAAATAACTACAACACATGAAATAAAATAACTACAATGGCATGGAAAGTAAACATAAATACACAAGAGAGATTGAGGCCAATGGATTGAGCCCTAACCCATGAAATTATCTCTCTAAAACTAAATCAGTGAAGGATAAACTGAATACTCATTTGATTGCAGAAACAATATCATTACATAGCCATGAAAGTCACAAAAGTCTATTACAAGAGCTAAGAGTCTCCTAGCTATCTCCAAAATTCAAATCCTAATGAGCTCTTGCTATGCCCTATTTAACCTAAAGGGTAGCTACTAATAGCTCCCTAAAAAGTAGGTGATTTGTCCCCTTTGACTGCAAGAGAAGTGGAGCTTTTGTTCACTTGGTCTTCCACTTGCTTGGCTGCCTTTGATTTCAATTTGTTGGAGGGAATCTCGAGTATCCTTTGGCTGCCTTTAGGAGTTAAGGAGGTGGTCAACCCCCCTATAATCTCTCCTTGCTGTCTACTCCAAGATTTTATTGCACAATCCTCAATAAAAGTGGCATATCTTCGTGATTATCCTACATTTAAACCATTTTAGGCATTCAAAGTATGACAAGCCTTAATCGCCATATACACTAAGCAGCATATGACCATAATGTAATTAAATGCAATAAAGAGAGACTAATAAGGCTAAAAAGGTGACAATTAACCCCTCAAAATATAATTATGGTTCTCATCAAGAGCCACTTAGGTTATCCTACAATTATACAATTCCTGAGCTTCAATGACAAGTAAGTCTAGGACCAATTTCAACTACAAAACTATTTTATTTCGAGAGACTCCAGTATATTTATAAATAAGACTACATGGGAGTGCCTTGGGAACCAAAAACTTGGGTGGATATGTATCCTGCAAGGATGCAGAGCAAGGGAAGGGCTTAAATCCTCTGGATCGCCACAATACAACCCAGCCCCTTACTTTGCGGAACAAATGAAACAATTGTCTATCATGGAGGTTAATCTTCCAGAGGTAAACCATATTTTTTCTACACTCCAATATAGGGAATTAGTTTGCAGGTTCAATGACCTATGGCCTAAATATAATGCATTACATTAATCGGTATTCTCAACATGTACCCCAAACTTTAATATTTACTTAAGCTCCACAAGTTTTTTTATTGTTAATTTTATATTTAGGAAGAACACGAGAAAGTGTTGAATGATGGGAAGTGATTTTGGAGAACATTTGTGCTCTTCATTACCCCTTGTCTTGTTGATTTTTATGCCACAACAATGGTGGTATAAACTATGCCTGTATGGGTGAGATTACCAAACCTTCCTCTTCCTCTCTAGCACCACAAGGTTCTACAAGAAATTGAGAATAGTTTGGGATCATTCAAAAATATGGAACTCGAAATAATAGAGAAGGATTTATTCACCTTTTTCAAGAATATATGTAGAAATAAACCTCAATAAAGTTATTCTAGACTGTATTTAGTTGAAACATAATAATTTTCAGTGTACCCAAGGGTTGGACTATTAAAATAAGACATTTAGATGTCGAATTTTCTACCAAATAGGACACTTGTAGAAAACAGTCCTACAAGCAAAAAAACTCCCTAAAAGGAAAAAGGGGCAGACCCACAAAGAAAAATAATGGAATCCTTCTAATCCTTACCTATTAGAGGAGGAATAAGAGGAAACTGTAGAGAATCCTACAAACCAAGCAAAAGGGGGTGCATCGATTCAGAATGGAAATGAAACCCATATGCATAAGGGTGCCTAATCAGAAGAATTCCAAACATAAAACCAATAGAAAGAGGAGGAACACAACAAAAATGGGATAGGGGGTTTAAAGAGAGCACATATTTTTGAGAGCTCAGGCTCATACAAGGAAAACCCACTGCATACATCAGGAAATGAATTGGCAATGGTTCTAGTTGATCACAACACAAGGGGTTTGAAAAAGGTCTAGAAAAAGAAAGGAAAAATGGATAAGTTAAGTGATTATTATCACACTTAACTTCGTCATTTATTATGTATTTTTTTTTTCCCTTCATATTGCTCTAAATTCGAGAGACTTTTCTT
Source organism: Pinus albicaulis (assembly GCA_034641835.2). NCBI lineage: Eukaryota > Viridiplantae > Streptophyta > Pinopsida > Pinales > Pinaceae > Pinus > Pinus albicaulis. The sequence goes on from CM076582.1 coordinate 483,745,115, forward strand.
ACCGAATTCTTTCCAAATATACAAAATGTAATTTTTTTCCTCATTTCAAGTTGAATAAATTTACGATTTTTTTCCTTGGAAAAAAATAACAAATAAATATATATTCTATATATATATATAACTAACTTATCTACAAAATAATTTTACATATAATATAAACCATCCTAGATCCATCTTAACTCTAATCTATGAAGCACCAAGAGGGATCAAATCTCTCGAGGTGAAAGCCTATTTTTTATTTAAAACTTGAGGAAAGATTTGAACCTAAATATATGTTGAAATTCAACAAGAAAATTCAGCACCAATGCCTAGTGCATTAAGCACCTACACTAGGGTGGGGCCCATAGGGCTATTTTTGGTGCATGTCTATTTTAGTTATCCCTGAATTAAGATGGAAAATAAAATGTAATCTAGTCTAAAAAATAACTTGTAATAGTTAACTGAGAGTGATAAACTTAGTTAGCTCAAGGATTTTGAGTTAGAGGTAGTTTGTGAGGCATGCAGAGTAATTCTAGTTGTAACATAGTTCAAACTGCAGTGGTGCATTAGTTAATGCAGGTTGTAATCAGTTTAACTCAGTTAAGTGAGTTAAAATCAGTTGTGCTAGTTGTAACTTCTTGATACACTAGTGAGAGATCAAGTGAATTAAATATTAATTAATTCACAATCAGTGATCTCACATGCAACTAAGGATTCACTATTATTCATTGCAGGCATGTCAGTTCCAGTGGAGACCCAGTTGAGATCTAGGTGAAAGAGAAGTTGAATATCAGTTGTAGGATTATTGGGTTGTGCCCATGCAACCAAACACCCATTGGAGTGTCCATGATAATTGCGCAGTCAAGGAAGGCCAAAATTCCTATCTTTTAGGGATTGCATTCATCGGGGATTGCACAAGCAAGGCAAACTATCTGGAGGTAGTAAATTGGCTAAGTATTGGTCAGTTTTATGTATGACAATGTGAGACAATTAGTTGAGTACTGGAGGGCTCTTGGGAGAAGAGTTTTTTATGTAATTTTTTCATGATCCATGTTGAATATACAATAAAAGATAATTTCGTTTTGAGCAGTAAAATTTCCCTGGGAAATTATCTATGTTTTTTTTATTTTATTCTTCTTTAATTCATGTGATTGGAAATTGTGTTTTTAATTCCGCAAAATATTTTTAGAATCGATTCAGTATTTAACTTTAGTACATTGTTAGATCAGATTTAATCCAATATATATATGCTTGTTGTATAATTTATACATGGTATCAGTGCACAAGAAATTACAAAAGTGAAGGAGGAGCTGAGTTTGTGACTGGATAGAATTTTAATTTGAAGAATGACTTTCTTGGTGCTATAGCTGATTTAGGATTGAAATGGATTTCAATGGCTTGAGGTTGGAGTATGCACTCAAGGGAAGCTCAAAATATATTTCTTGGAATGAAAATATGGAGGCAGTACTTGAAGACAATGGCCTGAAGGAATTCATTGATAATGATGTTCCTAAGTCCACTGTGACAGATGTTGCAAATATTGATGCACAATAAAAGAAAGTGGCAAAGGCAAGGAGGGTCCTATTGGATGGAGTATGAGACCATATTGTCTCAGGACTCCATGGGAAAGCCACACCATATTCAATGTGGAAGACTATGACAGATCTATTCCAGGGAAAAAACAACCATAGGAAATTGGCGCTCAAAGATAAACTCAGGAAGATCAAGATGGAGAAGGGTGACTCCATACCAAAATATCTAACAAATTTTTTCCAATGTCAAGATGAACTGAGGAGCATTGGTATAACTATTTCTAATGATGATTTGGTGAGTTTGGCTCTCCTAGGACTTCCCAAGATTTGGCACAGTTATCAAGACACTGTCAATGGAAGGGAAAATTTGCCATATTGAGAATGATTGTGGTTGGATTTGGTGCATGAGGAGTTGAAACGGAACACCAGATATGGATCTTCATCTAAGAATTAATATGAAGAATATTGTGCTTTGGATGCCAAGGTGAAGAAGGGGAAGGGGAATAAATTCCATTCCAAATCCGAGTCCAAGAATGGAAAGAAGAAGGACATATCCAAGGTGAAGTGGTTTCACTATCACGAGCATGGGCATTTTGTTACTCACTATCCACAAAAGAAGAAGAACAAGAAGGCTGGAGGATTTGCAGTTGGTGAGGCTTTGGCCTCACAATTTGATCTTGACTTCTCATTGATCACATTTATGGTGTCAAGGGCATTGGGATCTATGTGGTATTTGGATAGTGCCGCTTCCTTTCACATGACGGGAGACAAGTAACTTTTCAATGACTTGGAGGAGAAGGATCTCCAGATGCATATTGAAATGGGGAATGATGGGCAGTATAGTGCTACCAATATTGGTACCATTTCCTTCTAGAGGAAATCAAGTAAACCCTTTCAATTAAAATATGTAATGCATGTACCAAGTTTGAAGAAAAATCTAGTCTCACTTGCAATGTTGAAGGATAGAGGCTATGATGTTGTTTTTAGTGAAGGAAAAGCTTTATTGCGACATAAAACAACAGGACAAGACAAGAGGATAGGGATTCAAGTTAAGAATCTCTACAAGTTGGAGGTAGATGGCTGTGCATCAATGATTGGCAAGGTGGATCAAGTGGTGAGCCGAGATGAGGGTGAATTATGGCACAGGAGATTGGGCCATCTTCACCATGGAGCCTTGAAAGTCATGCAACAGATTTCTACTGGTCTTCTCAGGGGTACACTTGCGCAGTCGGACACATGCAAGGGATTTACTATGGGAAAATATGTAAAGGCCACCTTTCATGAGAAGGAGAATCAAACTTCAAGGATCCTTGAGAGAGTTCAAATAGACGTGTGTGGACCATTATTTGTTTCTTTGACAACAAAACATAAGTACTATGTAATATTTGTTGATGACTTTTCTCGTAAGTGTTGGATATTCTTCATGTAGAAGAAAGGCCAGACATTCTCTAAGTTTCTTTAGTTTAAGGCATTGGTGGAGAAATAGTTGGGGAATCAAGTGAAGGCTCTTAGGAGCGATAATGGTGGAGAATACATCTCTAATGAGTTCAAGAAATTATGTAACGAAGAAGGAATTTGAAGAGAACTGATAGCACCTCATAACCCATAGTAGAATGGGGTCACAGAAATAAATAACAGAACGATTGTGGGTGCAGCAAGAGCGATGTTGCATGATCAAGGCCTACCGATGCATATGTGGGAGAAAGCATGCAATACTGCAGTATTTGTGCGGAATCGTTGTCCTCATAGGATACGTGGCATGAGTACACATGAAGAGGCTTTCACTGGTAAGAAACAAAATGTTTCACACTTTAAGATTTTTTCTCTTCTATTTATATGCATGTGACCAAAGACGCCAGGAAGGAGCTGGAACTGACAGCTGAGATCAGGATTTTTGTGGGGTACACTGAAACACCCCATAATTATCGAGTGTATTTGAAAACAAATGGAATGATTATTGTGTGACAGGATATAAAAATTGATGAGGAGAAAGCCATGTGGTTGTCCCTTGGTAGGGAGATAGACTTGCATGTAGAGGAGGAACCATTGGTTCCCAAGGATGAACCTCAAGATGTGGATCAGCCACATGCGGAGGATCATGGAGTGGAGGAAAACACTCATGCAAATCCATCCATCACAAATGGCAGAAGGCGTACCACGGAAGCTGATAGATTGAGACTTGAGTCTGCAGAGAATGTAGGAGCCCCTACTTCACAGCGCAGATAGAGATAGTCTCCTGACCGATTTACTGGATACATGGCTCTTATGAGAAAATTTATTGTGATTGAACCATCTTCCTTTCAGGAAGCAGTGCAATAACCAACTTGGTTTGATGCAATGGTGGAGGAGTATGACTCCATTGTCAATAACAGTGCATGGGAGATTGTCCCAAGACTGGTCGACATTAGGGGAATTTTGAGGTATAAGATGGGCCTCCTAAGGAAATTATAAAATAATAGTGGAAATAATAAAATAAGATTTGATTACATCATCAAATTTTAGAGGTAAAAAAGTAAAAAGAAAAATTTCAACTCATATTTTCAACTTATCTACCTATGGGTTTACTCAAATTTCGACCATAAACACTCGTTGGATGCAAAATTTGATTCCTCATCCAAAGAGTACCCATGTTGCATAATTTTGATGGACTCTGTTACACGAAAAATTAGAAATACATGAAAAATGTGAGTGTAATAAATTGTTTTCATGTAGTTGGGTCCATCAAAAGTATGCAACATGGGTACTCCTTGGATGAGGAATTAAATTTTTCATCCAATGAGTACTCACGCTCTAAATTTGAGTAAAACGTTGGGGAGATAAGTTGAAAATACGAGTTGAAAAATTAGTTTTATTATTTTATTATTTTTTAATATTTTTAATTTTTTACTCGAAAAATGGTGAATCATCTCCCATGGTTGGCATCATCATCTTGAATCCTATTGGTTCTCATAAAATTTATTTTGGTTGTAGATTTTTCTTAGGAGGCCCATTTTATACCTCAAAATTCCCCTAATACAAATTAGTGGTTGGATCGAGATGGATCTACAAGTTAAAACAAGCTATTGATGGGAGTGTGGAGAAATACAAGGCTAGATTTTTGGTCCGGGGATTCTCACAGATTGAGGGGATAGATTATGATGAGAATTTTTCACCTGTTGTAGTGTACTCTTCCATAAGATCCATCCTTTCACTCTCAGCGCAGATGGGCTGGTGCATTCATCAAATGGATGTGAAAACGATGTTTCTCAATGGGATCATTGAGGAAGAGGTGTACATAGAATAGCCTGAAGGTTTCAAGATCTTCAACAGTGATTCGCATGTGTGCTAACTCAAGAGAGCACTGTATGGGTTGAAGCAAGCACCCCATGTTTTGTACACTCAGATATACAACTATTTCACTAGACTAGGCTTCACAAAAATGAAGCATATGAAAACCTGTACCAAATTGTGGTTGAGGGTAAGCTATTGATTATTTTTCTTTATGTTGATGATCTAATTTTGACTGGTGATGAGCAGCTGATACACTCATGCAAGGATGATATTCCAAGGGATTTTGAAATGAAGGACATGGGATTCCTTCATTATTTCCTTGGATTGGAAATATGGCATCGGGATGGTGAAATTTTTGTGTCTCAAGAAAAGTATGCAAAGGAGATACAGGGTAAGTTTCACATGGAGAGCTGAAAACCCATGTATACTCCTATTCCAAGAAATTTGAGGAAAGGAGATGCTACTTCTAGAGAGGTAGTGGATGCTACTGTCTACAGGCAGTTAGTTGGTTCAATGATGTATCTAGTGAACACCAGACCAGAAATTTGCTATGCAGTTAACCAGCTCAGTCAAGTTATGGTTAAGCCTACCAAGATCTTTTGGAAGGCAGGGAATCATGTCTTGAGATACCTGAGGGGCACATTAGAGTATGGTATATGGTACAGACAGACAGAGGGAGTTAATATTCAAGGCTTCATAGATGTAGACTGAGCAGGTAGTCCATCAAAAAGAAAGAGCACATCAGGCGGGATCTTCCGCATAGGATCGACAATAGTTTCTTGGTACAATAGGAAACAATGATCTATGACACTCAGTTCAGTGGAAGACAAATACATGGCAACAAGTTATGCTGCATGTGAGGCTATCTGGATGAGAAAGATCTTGGTTGGTTTGTTTGGTTCTTAGATGGACCCGACAATGTTTCATTGTGATAATCAGATTTGTATTAAACTCTCAATTAATCCCGTGTTTCATGATATGTCCAAGCACATAGATATTTGGTACCATCATATCAGAGATTGTGTGCAGAGAAGAATATTTTTTATTTTGTACATTCCCACAGAAGATCAGGATGTAGATATTTTGATGAAGGCACTCACCATGATAAAATTCAAATACCATAGAGACAGAATCGGGGTGAAGGATAATCCCTTTATTGTTGAGAGGGAGTGTTGAAATTCAACAAGAAAATTTCAACAACCAAACCTAGTGCATTAAGTACCTACACTAGGGTGGGGCCTGTTATCACTCTATAATTTCTCAAGGTTAAAGAAAGAAATCACCGAGGTAACTATCAACCACTTTTGGAGATTAGGATCTAGCCTTCCTAATGCTCAGAGAGGGCTCTCTCTTAATGATTTAACTTTGTTGTTTTAATTGATTTTAGGCTAGTTATGTAAGATTGATTTAGTTTTATTTTGATTTGTTGGTGGAGTTACTGATTTAGATGGATAGGTGTCTTTTTACTTTCCATCGGGTTATGGAGTCAATATATCAAGAAAACAAAACATAATCAAGTTCTAAAAGAATTGTTACAGGGAAAGGTAGATGATCAAAATCAGATCTTAAAGGCTGAATGGTGAAGTGGTTTTCAATCAAGATCAAGGAGAAATTAAGGATTCCTTAAACCAGATGATGAAGGAAGGTGAAAGAGGTCAATCAGGATTAGAGAGAAATTATGGATTCCCAAAACCAGATATTAGGAGAAAACATTAAAATGTATAATAGTTCAAAGAAGAGTGTAATTAAACAAATTCTGCAATAAATTCCTGTTATAACATTTAAATTTAGAAAACATGCAAGTTTATGGAATACTTAGAAAATAACATGAACATTTGAAATATACTTCACTGAAGTAGCTCAACACATGAATCCTGTAAGGAAATGCCTTTAGTACTTGTCCTGTCTGTCAACTTGAAAAAGGTACAATAAACCCTCAGGTAGTAGATCAATTCAACTATAGAAATATTCAGGAATCCACACTCAATACTTCGAATTGATGCAGTATTTATACAATTTATTAAAAAATATCATATCAACTCACTAGGATTTATTCTAGGAAATAAAATATCTGGATGCAAAAGGTAGTGACACCTTTCTAACTAACTGAAATCTGGCGTTGATTCTCTGATTGTTGTTATTTATTTGTTTCTCTTTCACGTTTTCTTCTTTCATTTATCTACTTTCATCTGTCTATTTCATCTCTTCTATAAATCACAATAACTCTCTTGTGTTTCTGTGTTTTTAGTAAAAATATATTTTACTAAAAAGACATATGTAAAATAAAAAATGTTTCATGGAGAGTAATTTGTATGTATTTTTGTTGTTGCTGGTGTAGATGTTTTTTATCTCTGTTTAACCATGATTGTCTCTATGTAAATTGTATCTTCCTGCTTTGTTTCTAGTTTAACTTGGTTTTCTTTCTGTACATAAAAATTATGCTGAGTGAAGCTTTGAATTCATATCCTGAGAGTCTGGAGTAAACAAGTTTTGGAACTAGTATCAAATTTTTTTATCCAATCTCCTGGTCTTGCTAATTACCTGCAAAATAAAACAATTGTTAAAGAAAATACAGGTTTGCAGGGAGGAAAGCAATGGCTTCATTGAACTGGGAGGTCTATGGAAAGAGTTTGGACTGTGGATGGCTTCAATTCTGGTTGGAAATGGCTTTTCATTTTTGCAATTAAAACAGAGATAGGAGAATAACGGTAAAATGGGGTTTTGTAACTTGAATGGTTTATCACATTGGCGCAAGGATTTATCACATTGTCTCGAGGGTTTATCATGGTGTATTACCACAAAATGCAGGAGTGGATAGGTGGTTTGTGGTTTATCACACACATAAAGGGTGGCTTGAAGGTTTTTAGCATGAGGGTGCGATAAGCTCTGGTTGCACCGCGTGGCAGGGGGGCAGTAGATAAAACCACCCATTTCGCACCCATCCCCCCCTCGGCCTTAAACAATGGACTTTCGGGGGATGTGAAATGGCTTGTGGGCCGTTAGATCTGATATTGGATAAGATTGGGGTGTTAATAAAAAGGGGTTAGATGAATACAATAAGTGGGATTAACTAAAAGTGGGACCCGAGATTATATATGCGGGGTTATGATATAAAGGGGGTTTTTAATATAAATATGGGTCGGGGAAATATATTAAAGTAAAAGGGTTAGCATGTAATGGGGGGGTTATTGAAATATATAAAGTGGGGGATATATAAATTATAGGTTAAAATATTATAAGGGGTATTGTATCGAGCAGGGAATTAAATCAGAAAGGGAAGTGGGGCCCAATAATACTTTAGAGCTTTCAAACTTTTGACAAGTGGGTTTGCATTTTTTATTTGAATGATGTGAAATTAGTAAAGGGGAAGGGGGTTTTAGTAATGGAAATGGGGTTTTAGCTAGGGAAAGGGCTTTTAGGATGGGAAAAGGGTTAGAATAAAGGGAAAATGAAGAGGGAAGGGGTTTTCAGAATTAGGAAGGGGAAATTAGTAAGACATTAGTGATAAGAGATAAACTAAATGATGCTTTCCATAATTCTTGAAAGTAACCTACATACCCTTTATTTATCCTAACATTTTTTATTTCTTTTATTGGGTGCATTTGAGCTTTCTGACCCTTTTATTTTATTTTAAAAAGAAAACTAACCTATATCTAACCTTATATCCTCCAATGGCTTAGATTAAACTGATGAGCTCATTTTTATTCTCTTCCTAACTATGGATCTTCCAATATTAAATGGTTTGGTTAGATCTTTATTCACTAACTATCATGACATGAAATTTAAAAGCATGAATGAATCAAGATTAAACTGTATGACCATCATGAATTGTGGCATTTTGGACAAGTTTCACACAATTTTATTTGCAAAAGTAAACTAAACTAAGAGTAGTGGCATTTGAATGTGCAACACTTTCAGGATTTATTTTGTTTCTTTTTGTGGGGTTCATACTTTATAATCTTTTTTTGATATTTTTTTCTTTTGGTCCTTTGATTATTCTTTTAGGACATACCCTCTTTTCAATTTTTAATATGGGAAAACATTTGCAGAAAGAAAAGGTATGTACAATATTACAAGATTTAACATAGTCAATTCAAAATTATGATCCCTATTATAATAGGACCCTAACAAGGCCCACAAGGCTATTTTTGGAGCATGTCTATTTTGGTTATACCTTGATCAAGATGGACAATAAAATTTAATCTAATCTCAAAAATAAATTGTAATAGTTAACTGAGAGTGATAAACGCAGTTAGCTCATGGATTCCGAGTTAGAGGTATTTGGTGAGGCACGCTGAGTAATTATATTTGTAACAAAGTTCGAAGTGAAATGGTGCATTAGTTAATGCAGGTTGTAATCAGTTTAACTCAGTTAAGTGAGTTAAACTCAGTTGTGCTAGTTGTAACTGCTTGATACACTAGTGAGAGATCAAGTGAATTAAATATTAATTAATTCACAATCAGTGATCTCACATGCAACCGAGGATTTACTATTATTAGCTACATGCATGTCAGTTCCAATGGAGACCCAGTTGAGATCTAGGTGAAAGGGAAGTTGACTATCAGTTGTAGGATTATTGGGTTGCACCCATGCAACCAAATACCCATTGGAGTTCCCATGATACTGGCGCAGTCAAGGAAGGCCAAAATTCCTATCTTTTATGGATTGCATTGATCAGGGATTATGCAAGCAAGGCAGACTATCTGGAGGCAGTAAATTGGCTAAATATTGGTCAGTTTTATGTATGACAATGTGAGACAATTAGCTGAGTACTGGAGGGCTCTTGTGAGAAGCGTTTTGTATGTAATTGTTTCATGATCCATGCCGAATATACAATAGAATATAGTGGGGTTTTTAGCAGCAAGCTTTCCCCGGGAAATTATATGTGTTGTATTTGATTTGATTCTTCTTTACATCATGTGATTGGCGATTGTGTTTTTAACTCCGAAAAATATTTTTAGAAGAAATTAAGTATTTAACTTTAGTACATTGTTAGATCGGATTGAATCCAAGATATACATTCTTGTTGTATAAATTCTACAATATATTTGATCCCTCTTGATGCTTGATAGATCCAGAGTTAAGATGGAATCTTTCCTAGTGCTATAGAGTGCTTCTGTTGAGTTGGATTAGAGCATTAGCTAGGAGTGAATTAGCCAAAAATTATTTTGTTTAATCATTCTCATCTCCATCTTATTGTCCTTTCACCCCAATAAATGAATCCTAGATGTGTGTATCTTTATGCCACTTTCCTTTTTGTCTCTATTCATTATGGGATAGAATAATATATAAAACTTCCTTTAAATTCAAGGACATATTGACTCAATATTTCTCCTCTATTTTCTTGAAGATTTGTTTCTACATTATTTATTCTTAGAACATGGAAAACATGAAATTTGACCAATTTTATAGAAAAACTCAAATTATATGCAAAATGATACTTCGTCATAAGTCCTTTAGAGTAGAACCAAATTGAATATGGTGAACTAAAATTCAAGAATCCCCCACAACTATTATTATGCTAATATTGAGATAGGAAGCTTGAAGTAAACCTTGGAATATGTTATCACTCTGTAATTTCTATAGGAAAAAGAGAGAAAACCAGAGGTAACCACAAGACCACTTGTGAGCTAGAATCGAACCCTTATAGCTCTAGAGACGGCTTCCTCTATCTAAATTGTTCAACTAATATAATATTAGGCTAGGTATGGTGCTCACTAAGACTTAAATTTTCAAAAAATTGCTGGTAGGAAATGAGTCATATCCATTGGGCATCGAGTCATATCTAGATTAAGTTTCCAATGATAAAATGAAGAGGAAGGGGATATTATACAAGGGAAGGGTAGGTAGTCTCTTTGGATTTTTCAATTTAGATTCATTGTAGGAGGGTGAATGGAAGACAAATGGAAAATGACAATAGAGCATCAAACACCAAGATAAATTCTAACTCTCATTTAGAGGAAAACATGGAAGTATAGAAAACTAAATCAGAGCACTATTTGGAATGAATTATGAAATTAATATATTTTTTTAGCTAAACCAGAAGACACATTTAAAGTATCATTTTCATATAATATAAATTACAAAGAAGAATAACACATATCCCAATCAAATTAACACAAGAATCACATTAAATTCCACTTATGTCTTCATTCACTATAAAAATATATAAAAAGTGTGCATTACACAATATTCTTTTCTCCTCAACCCAACCAAAATTTTTTTCCTTTACATTCACATCATAAATAGACTAAAACGAGTCAGTTCCCACCTATAGGGGTCGAATTCCTCATTGGTATTTATGTTTCTAACTTATGCAATGAAAATATAACTGATTTCTAAAAACTATGAACTGCTTAACTAGATCTCTTCTAAGCATTTTTACATTAAATACTCAACCCAAATTGAGTCTATGAGTCACTAGATGCTTCATTAAAATTAAAAATACCATAAAAACAAATTTCAGAATATTTGAATTGGGTAACTCGATCAAAATGATCACTGTGTGAAAGCACAACGTTAGTGTTGTGCAACCTCCTAATTCAACAGAACACAAAAATGCAATGACTGTATTTTTTTAATATCTCCAAAATGGTAAGACATATTGAGTTTATTTTTTTTATTTCAATTTAATATCATCGTAATGCTTCTCCACAAAAAAATTTGAGCCAAATCTGACTCACAGATCTCAAGAAACTCCAAAAGTGGTTGCGGATGATGGTGACTCATTTCTTGAAAATCGTGAAGCATTTTGACCTGAAATTAACTGGACTTATTCATCCCACCCCCATGCATATACTGTAAAAATTTCATGGAAAACAGGTATAGGGTTGAATAGATATGCTGAAAATACGACAACCGTGTGAAAGCGCAACGCAGAAGCGTAATGTTCCAAGCTTATACTATCTTCGGCCATCATCTGACATGCCGAGGGTACTCCAATGGCATGTAATGGTCCATACAACGTTTCAAACCAATGAGAAAACTTCTAGGCCAAAAAAAAACCTTCAAACCCCAAGCTTTCTTCTTGTAGCAAAAGCGCAATGCAATTGCATAGCACACCTCCATCCACATGACATGACCCAAAATTGATCTTCTTAGTGAGAAAAATGACTTGAAGAGGATTCAAAAATTCAAAAAACACCTCCTACATGGAAAAAAGTGCCAAAAATCTTGATTCCTCATCAAAATTTGATGCCATGGTAAAAGCACAACAGAGAAGCACAATGAATCCATGGTTGATGTAGCTTTGGTCACTCCCTGAGTTGCTTGATGATTTTTACACTTACAAAATGGCCTGGAAATCATCAAACTCCTCCTTAGAAACCTTCTGTCATTATTCAAAGATTCTATCTCTCAAACCTCCTTTGCCTCCCTTGCCTCCTTTGCATAACGACTTCCAATTACCATATAGAAAGCTTCCGATGGAGAAATAAGATGGTTATGAGCTATTTCAAAAAATTAACCATGCATTTGAACTCCCAAGATGGTTGAATGCGGGATTCAAAGGTGATGATTGCAACTTTTAACTTGAATGATGAATGTGCAACACTTTTCAGAAACACAATGTTATCCTCCTAACCATTGTACCATAGTGATGTCATGACTGATCAATATTTGACACTCTAGCTGACTCAATATACCCTTAAAATTTCTGGCCACGATGACAAGACATGACAACATGACTTTTCTCATGATATTTTGATGAAAATTGGCCCCTTGGAATATAAAATACCATCTTTGTGACTCTTGACACACTTTGACATATTTACAATGAATGAAAAAAAACATTATTCCAACCTAAGACCTAAAGCTTGATCTTCCACAAGATCATAGCCACACTTTTATACCTTGGACAAAATTTGAAAGACAAAATTTATTTCTGACTGCTATGACTATAGGGTACTAACGTAATAGACTATAGGCCTCAACCCTTATTATTAGAGGCATAGCCTAATCCCCTTGAATATAAAATTTCTAATTGTCTTGCTAAAAATAACCCCTTGGTCCTCCCACCCTAATTTAGAGAGATTTTATAACATTATTATGTGGCTGAAATTTATCTAAAGAATTTATGTCATTAAATACCCTTGTTGAGAGCATAGAGACTATAATGTGTTATACTAATTTTGTAGTTGCAAATTAATACATTGAGTTTCTATGAAGTGTGGATTTTTTCTCTTGAAATGGTCTTGTTTAGTAAATCATTATTTAATGGTTTTATGATTTTCTATTGTTCATTACTATATTAATGTTTTTTTTAGTTTTATGCACATTCTTCTTTCATTGGTTATTGTAGGAGGCATATTCTACACCTATAATTCCTTTCAATTAGTATTAAATATTTCTCAACTCAGATCTAAGGCATTATGGACAAATATATTTTTATCTAGTCTTGATTTGAGTGAGATCTTACACAAAAGGATATCTTATTGTAGGAAAATGTCAAGCATGCTTAGACTAGAAATGGAGAAGTTTAAGGGAAATACGTTTTATTTGTAGAAGCTCAAGATAGTGGATTTCATCATAGAACGAGATCCATGGGTTGCAATATCCATAACCAAATATTTTGATATGAAATATGTTGAATGGATAATGTTGGATTAAAAAGAGAGAAGACTTATGAAGCTTTTTTTTTAACGAAGTTTAGTGTTATATAACCTTTTTCAAGAAATAAATGTAACAACCCTCTAGGAGAATTTGGGGGATTTATATAGGAAAATGGTAAGGTCCTTGGGCTCCCATGTTAAGGCCCTAATAATATTTGTTTATTACTTTATTTTTAATATTATTAGGTTGGATATAACCTTTCATTGTTTCTTCTTTATAATTTGTAATATTCCTACTTAGCCTAAGCTAAGAGGAATATACATTTTTGTCTCATTTTCTGTTGCATGAATAAATGAATAAAGGAGGACATGTAAAACCCCTGAAAATAATGAATAAATCAATGCCCATATGAACAAGGATAAATCTGGGCCATGTAAACAAATGACTTGTAGGTGTGAAAGGGGTTTTAGATATGAGACTGGGTCAACCTTGACCAAATCTATAGTGTTGTCTAGATACAATGTACCTCATGAAGGGACAACGCAGTTCTAGATGGAGGCCCCTCATGTGAAAGGAGCTAATTCATCCAGGTGGTTTAGGTTTGCCAAGGCTTTTATCTTATAAAAGGAAGGGAGAGGGAACAAGAGAAGGTTATTGATTGTGCATATTTCTAAGTATCTTGTATGTTTAGAAAAATACCATTCTCTACTGTTAAGCTGAGAATAGTGCTGCTTATCACTTGGGAATTCCTATGCAGGGATCCCACCTCTTCCATTGAGGATTACTTGGAGGATTCTTACTGATTTCATCCAATATCATGCATTTGGCCAAGCTCTAATTCCAATTGCAATGCAGATCCAGTGAGGGTTTGGTTTCTTTTGTAAGCTGCAACAAGTAGAGACTAGATCTGCTTAGATCTAGATTGTACTAGTGCCTCTTCTCAGTGAGTGAGTCTTTTATCCTCCTGGAAGAGTGCATTAGTTGTTGAGCTTTAGATTTGTATCTTGGAATTAGGTCAACTCAGTGCTTCAAGCTACAGTGCAGTTTCCCTTCCAGGATTTTGTTATTTTTAGTGGAGGTTTTTTAGGGTGTTTTGACCCCCTTTTTGATGAGAGATCTCTGGTGCTGGGGTTTTCCTTTCACTTTGGTGATCCATGGATTAGCTTTCTGATCCATGTTCTGTATAAGATATGATATGTTCCTAATGTAAAATCATCTTTAGAAATTTCTGAATAATATTGCAGATCTACTACTTTAAACTCAGATCTACTCTTTGTATTGCATGATTTGGTCAAAACCCCAAGGGGATCTTGTATTAGAGCCTTTCTAGTGTACAAATCTAAAATGGATCTGATATTTTGTACACAGATCTTCTCTAGATATGAAGTGTAGCATTCACCTGCTGCGGCTCCATTAAATAAATTTTTTAAGCCATTTTTCAGTAAATATAAGTGTTGTAGCCCTATCTTCTAAAGATTTCCTTCCCTCTTATCTTCTATATTATGTTGTATAATGTAAGAGCATCAAGATAAATATGATTTGCTATTGTATATTCAAAATTTGATCTTATTTGATGGTCTCCTACTCATGCTCCAAAACTGCGTTATTTCTAAAGCAGTTTGTTGTACATAACTGCAACCCCTCTCTTTGGGGGTTTTTCAGCTAGACTAGGTGGTGGGAGATCTGTTTACCACACCTAGTTTGATTTGTTTTTGCTCTCCTTTTGGATATAGACCCCAGATCTACTGATCTAAGGGATACAGGAGATTCAAACTCATTTATGTGCACAAATTTCCCAGAAGTGCATTATTTCA
This sequence comes from Pinus albicaulis, assembly GCA_034641835.2. Lineage (NCBI taxonomy): Eukaryota > Viridiplantae > Streptophyta > Pinopsida > Pinales > Pinaceae > Pinus > Pinus albicaulis. The sequence goes on from CM076582.1 coordinate 483,760,261, forward strand.
GCAGGCACTACTGTGCATTCCCATTTTGGGATATTACAATGGTATCAAAGCTCCTTTCTTGGCACAACCTGTGATTTAATTGAAGAACCAAAGCCAAGATGCATTCAGAAGAAGAAGAGCCTCTTACTGAGAGGGAGAAGAGGTATCATAATAGAAGCCACAAGAAATTTGATTACACCACTGAGGATCAAGACAAGGGTAAAGCCCTAAAACTGCAAGTGATAAAGAAGGCGAAGAGTTTGCAAGAACTCTTTTGGTAGCCATGCAAGATCTTTCTAGAGAGATCAAAGAGATGAGAATGGACAGGATGAAGGAATCTCCTGGGAGATTTCATCCTGGGGAAAGCTCTGGCATGTCTCACCACTCGAATGGTCAACCAGTGAACCAACCACAAGCTCCACAACGCTCTACTATGCCTACCTTCTTGGCTGTGGATAATGAAGGGCCACAAGAGTAAGCATCCCTTGAAGAATAATTTGAGGAATATGAATCTCAGAATCAGAGATTCAAGGACCACTTGATTTTTCAAGAGTTTTGTCACCTCAAGTATAAAAGAAGACCAAGGCATCAGTATAGAGATGGAGGATTCTTTCAGAATCATGATAGGCATCACTCTATGGGAAGATTCTTTTTGCCCAAGTTTGATGGGTCATCCACCAGTTCTGCCAAGGCATGGGTAGAAAATCTAGACATCTATTTTTAGTTGAAAAAAGTCCCTGAGATTGAAGCCATCAAGATTGCAGCGATGCACTTTGAAGGTGAAGCACACAATTGGTGGTTCCATGGGTTGTCTCCATTGGGCCATGCCAATGTAACTGCCTATTCTAAATTCACTAGAAGACTGGTGGAGAGGTTTGACAGAAAGGATCCAGAAGCACCTTTCATGAGCCTTGCAAAGTTAAAGCAATTAGGAAATGCAGAAACTTATATATCTGAGTTTCTGAGATTATCTGGTATGGTTCCTTATTTGTCTGTAGCAAGGAGGGTGTACATGTTCATCGTTGGCTTGGATGAACCTTTGCATGGGTTGGTTAAATCTACCAAGCCCATCACTTTGCATGATGCGAGTGAGAGGGCTAGAGACCTCCAAGATTCCTTGCCAAAAGCAAAGGCAACTTTTCAAAGCAAGGCCCCTTACCTTTCTAAAGGGAAGGAAGAGAAAGCTGCACCTTCCAAGGAGAGCTCATTCAATAAGCCTCTTGATATTCAAGTCAGGAGGGAGCTGAGAAAGAAGAAACTATGTTTCACTTGCCAAGATTCATGGGCACCTGGACATAGATGTGCTGCTGGGAAAGCACACTACATAGAAGTATTCTCAGATTTTGAGGTGGAAGAAGAAGATGGTGAACCAAGAAGAGGTCACAACGCTAACAATGTTGAGGGATATCCAACACCATATAGAGATGGGAATGGAGCCTTTGCTCCAATAGGAGGAACTCTTGCATCTTTGAGAGGAGTACCTAAGTACTTGACCTTAAGAGTACAAGGTTCAATCATGAATCAGAGGGTATCTATACTGATTGACAATGGGGCAACCCACAACTTTATTGAGGCTCATCTTGTGCAGAGGAGAGCAATCCCCACTGATACTTTTGAGGGATTCTCTATTTTGGTCCCAGGAGATAGGACAATGCAATGCATGCACTACGTCCCATCACTTTCAATTACTATGGGGTCCTACACTTTGGTGGATCACTTTTTTGTAGCTGACATACCAAACACCAATATCATTTTGGGTGTCCAATGGTTGATTACATTGGAGAAAGTCACCGCTGATTGGAAGGCTTTGCCCATTTTCATTTATCAAGATCATTTGCACTCACTTTTAGTCCGTAAATTTGTAAGAGTCATTTCTAGGGTTTTCAGTCCCTTTAGGTCTAGGGTTTCATCAATGTCTTTAGAATGCCCAATAATGGTCAGCAGGAGCATGAGGAGGTTGAATAAAGTTCCATTACTTAAAAATTTTCATCATCATATGCCTAGAAATGTATTTTTCCTCAAAACTCTATTTTGAGAAAAAATGAGTTTTTTTATCTTTTATGTATTAATTTAATGTAATTTCATGTTCTGTCATTTGTAAATAATTCTAATGGAAACCTTGGTCATGTTTTCAAACTTCAGCAAATCCATCCCCTGCAAGGCAGACAAAAAGAAAATTATTCAGTTAATCAGAGGCAAGATGAAGCAAACTACCTAAAACAGAGTTTAAAAAAAGTGTCAAATCAAGTGCCTACCTTGCCCCATTCAGATCTCTGCAAAAATAGGATTCATTCCCCAGACCCAAAATCTACCTTTCCCTTTGATCCAACAAAACACCCTTGAAATCAAAACCAAACTCTTTTGCATATATTCCTAGCCTAAAATAAGCCTTCATTCAAGTCATCTCAAGCCTCACTGATCATTTTTTTTGCTGAGATTGACAAGGAGAGAGCCCTCTCTCGATCTGGTAGGGCTAGCTACCAAGTTAAGTGGGGTTTGATGTTACCCTAGATTTTTCCTTTCTCATCCTGAGGTAGATTTAGGCAATAACATAGTGGCAACCATACTAGGGAAGACAAGATTGTTTGCTTGTTAGTATTATTCTTTTTATAAACTACAGACGGAGCCTGAAGTTATGCCAAGTAGCCTTCAAACTGCACATTTCTTTACAAGTGCATAAGTAGATAAACGCCGCTTCAATCAATCTCTGGTCTAGTTTTATAAACGTAACACCTAACTTTCAAATTTCCCCAGTACATCAGAAAATTCTATACTTTTGGGTGATGAGTTTAGAATCTGATAGGCTGAACAAGTTGATTTTTTCTGTTTGATTTTTGGGAATAATTCAACACACTGGCTTCCAGACGACACACCAGGAAAAATCCGGATCCTGATCCACCTCCTATGTATGAAAATCCAAATCTTATTCCAAGAATCCTTTGTCGAGAGAGTCCTATGATTCCTGTGTTCAAATCTCATTCATGTCCTATTGTTTTTGAGTATCTTGAAGATCTTGAGTTTGACGAACAATTTGAGTTGTCATTGTTTGAAACTAAGTTTGAAAGTGCTATTGATTCTATAGTCCTAAATCCAGAGTTTGTCAAAGATCTTGAAATTGAAAAGGCCAATAGATCAATTGACAGTTATATCCTAAATCTTCAGAATTCCATTGTGGCAACAAACATTCCCGAATTCATAGAGTCTGCATCTGCAACTCTTGGGTCATCCGCAATTACATCTAGTTCACAAATTCATACCGAGCCTCCTTTCATTCCCACCATTCCCGTGCAACCTTCTATTTCTGATCAAAAATATGCAGTAGTATCACCTCCATCCACACCACATACACCTCATATATCAACTGCTCTGACTCCTCCTATATCCCCAAGCCCAGTTGTAAATCCACCTAGAGCAATGGCTGCCCGATTTTCACCCCTTGTGTTGCCTCAAAATTTGGATAACATGTCCGTAGATTATTAAAGAAAAATTCCATTGTTTGATGGCACTCCTCAAAATGTTACAGCTCAGCAACATGTGGATAGGATGGCATATTTCTTTGAATTTCATGAGATTGATGCAGAAAATGTGACAATGAGACTGTTTGTTCAAACCTTTGGAGGTGAAGTAAGAAAGTGGTTCAGAGCTTTGCCGGCGGGTAGTATTACTACATTGGCTAATCTTCAGAGACAATTCTTGGATCGATGGGAAATGAAGAAAGACCCTCTTCATATTCTTTATGAATATGAGAATATCAAGCGAAACGTTGGTGAGTCTGTTCAAGATTATTGTATTAGATTCAATTCTGTTTACAATGCAATTCCTGCTGATATAAAGCCACCGATGGGGTTGGCTTTGATTAAGTTTCCAGATGGCTTCGATCCTGATATGGCATATCAACTGAGAGAAAGAGATCCGGCCACTTTGGAAGACATGTAGAAAATTGCAGTCAGCTTTGAAGCAAATTTACTTGCCAAGAGAGCCAGAACGAAAACTGAAAAGAAAGTAGCAATAAACGAAGAGGTTTCCACTTCAGATCAAGTGCTTCGTAAGATGGAAAAGATGTTTGAAAGATTAACAATTGATAAGTCTGAACTGCAAGTCTGAAATCCTAACTTCCGTGGCTAGCAGCAACCACAATTGATTTAGGCAATAACATAGTGGAAGCAAGGATCTCACAGTCCCTTCTCTTATGTTCATGAGGATTCTGCATGGGACATTCCTATCTAGTGGCAAACCACCTGGGAGGCCACCAGATTCAGATCTTGTGGGGGAGGCCTCACAAAGTTCTTCTCCAAACTTAGATCCAAGAGGGATTGGAGCAATGGAAGACCAAACTACAATGCTGGGAGGCTTGGGACAACTCAAGAGTAAGGGGGATCTTCTCCCTTCATCACTATCACCCCCTCTCATTTCCAGATCTGCGTTGTGGGAGGAGGAGAATGGGAGGATCAGCCTTCCAACACACATATTTGGCATGAGAAATATCAAAGAAGATATCAGCATAATGACATACACTCCCATGGAGGTATCATCAGTGCTGTCATTGTTGAGCAGTGTGGATCTGTACTGTAAATCTCAACTGCTTGTAGAGTATTCCAAAGATCTCCACACATGTATGATACTAGATGACATTCAACAAGAATAGGGATACTTATTCCAAGGGGGAGTCATCTATCATCATGGTAGGGTCTTCTTGGCTAGGGCTTCCCAGCTCAAGCAGAAGATACTACAAGGGGCACACAAAGAATTCTTTCTCAGCCATATGCAGTCAATGAAGATCTACACCCTGATCATGAGGAGCTTTGATTGGGAAGGCTTGAGAGAAGAAATAAATCAACACTTTCAAGGTTGAATGGGCTATGTGGAGTTGGGACAGCTAATGGGCTCTATCAAAGAGTCATTTCAGCAAGTTCTTCCTTCTTTTGAGAGAAGGGGAATGCCCATGCATAACTCCATGTGTATGAGGAACTATGATGGTAAAGGCTCTAATCATGCAAAGAAAGTTTTATTTTCTGATTTATCACATTATTTTAACATGTTTTTGTAGGCTTTGACTCCTAAAGGGAGTGAGAGATCACGGGGGTCTCATGGCTTTTGGTGGGCCAATCGAAATTCTGAACTTGGCCACTCCCTTGTTGTGAAAAGGGAGATTCCTTTTCATGATGGGTGCTTCCCAAAGGCACCAAACATATCTGACATCTTCAGCTATGTTAAGATGACTCATGCAGAAAATGTGTGGTGGGAATGCCACTTGCCACACCTTGATCTAAGGCAGGCAGGAGATGCACTGCGCTGGCATCACATGGGAGATTTTGACCCACCTCCTCAAGCTCAAATTTTTGTTTGTATATGTGTAGTTTTGCTTCCATACTTGGATGACATAGTTGTACTATTTATGGGATTGTATGGAGGGAGTGTTTGGTCAATTTAGTGTGTCCTAAATTTCTGCATTTAATTTGTCAATCCGGGATTCGTAAGATGATGAAGTGCAGCGCACTATATGTGCAAGATAACCTATTTCTTAACTTTTTGTCGTTTTTGGTTTTCTAATGTGAGACAGAAATTCTAAAATAAAAACAAGTATGGTTATGATTGTTCAAGGAAATGATATCCTCTATAATGATTTACCAACTTGAAACTTAAAAAGGAATTTGAAACATACAATGACAAAACTTGAAAGGAAATGAAAATGTGCTGCTGAAATGAAAAGGTGCTGCTAGTCTAATAAATCAAAATAGTGAACTAGTGAGCATGAAACCAAACTATTCTTGCTGCTGTCTAAACACAAAAGAAACTATGCTGAAAGAAATCCAAAAGTTGCAATAAAGTAAATCTAAATCAAATTACATCAACTTGTCTTCTGATCTCTCATCATTAGTCCAGCTATGATTTTCGGAAGTAACCATAAACAACTTGAGTAACTGATATCTAACTTGCAGAAAGTAAACTAATATCAAACCATACATTCATAATTCAATCCCTCACCATCATTCCAGCTGTGGCTTTCGGAGGTAACTGAAGATGTCATGCACAATTTAATATTTCTAACTTGCAGAAAGGAAACTAATATCAAACTACACATCCATAATTCAATCCCTCACCATCAGTCCAGCTGTGGCTTTCGGAGGCAACTGAAGATGTTATGAGCAATTTAATATATCTAACTTGCAGAAAGGAAACTAATATCAAACCACACATTTCATAATACAATCCCTCACCATCAGTCCAGCTGTGGCTTTCGGAGGCAACTGAAGATGTTATGAGCAGTTTAATATATCTAAATTTAACTACTGAAGCAAATGAGCAAAACTGAATTAAACAAAGCAGTACTGAAATTAAACAGAAACTAAGAAAAACAAATTAGCAGCATAACAATGTTAATTCCATGTCATTAGTCAAAAAGCTATGAAAATGCCCGGGCTGCCTATCTATAACCTGAAACAAGAACACTGATCAGTGATTAATAACATAAAACATGAAAGACAGAAGTGAAATGGAAAGCATGAAAGCTTATAAACAGAAATGAAACATATATACCATGAAAGATGCAGTGTATAAACATGTGAATGGATTATGGCACAATGAACTTTAAAGAAATAAAACAAGAACTATACACTAATGCACAAAACCTTAGCTGAGCAGGGGCCCTCTACACCAGCCTTGGCAACGATCTTCAAGTACGAATTACGTTTGAAAACAGAGTCTTCTTATATTAAAATGCAGTCATAACAGTAAGGTGGTATTACGGTACAAAGGCAGCGTAATTACATTACAGAGAAGACTAATAAAAGATAACAGAGACTAACATCGACTAATCCCTATGCGTATGCAAATGCGTTATTTATAACTGAAGGTAATGTAACTGATTTCCTAAAGTTTATGCTGATACAAAACACGTAGACCATTACGTACACGGATCTAGGATCATGGTCGTATTGCAAAGTAAATCTATGAGGAGTGGATGTTTGAATTCGGCTATGGAGCCATGTACAGATTTCGACTTGTCCTCCGCAGCTCAGAAACGGCCATATGAACCTTCACGTGACACGAAACAGAATCCTGTCACCGTGAGACTCTATGGTTGACTTCCACTTGGACGCCTTTGACCGCAGCTTCTTTAGATGATTTTTCTCGAGCCAATAGGACACGAACCATGTCCACATCATTTCTGACTTGCCCATGTGGCTCGTTTTTCCTGTAGACACCTGTAACATAGAGTTTCACAAAATGGCTGCGGAAAGTTGCAGAAGCTGCGAAAAGTGTCAAGATTCCGCAGCTAAATGAACAAAATCTAAATCAAACAGCAGACACAAAAATATAATTAAAAACCATGTTAGATGCTCTTTTGCAATTGATATACAATGATATTGACAACTTGGGAGGTTCAGGTGAGTGAAAAAGGTATAGAAAAGTGTATGGAAAAGATGCAGAATTGAGACTCGACAGGGAGGATGGGCAGTTTGTATGTATCGCATGGAATGGAACTTCTCTATGTACCTCATGCTACATGTTTTACAGAAGGCATTGCTCCAGCCATGTTTATTTCTGTTGAATTTTTCACTCCTTGTGGGATGGACTATGCACATCTTATGATAACCTTGGAGGAACAATTCATGATGTGTTGGCTTGGTGAACACTTGGCCTATGAGGAGGACTTTATACTTGATGGTGTCACCAATGGAGGAGGGGAAGTGCTGCAGCTTGAGGAAAAGAAACATTTTGGAGGGGAGGACTGTAATATTCCTACTTAGCCTGAGCTAAGAGGAATATATATTTTTGTCTCATTTTCTGTTGCATGAATAAATGAGTAAAGGAGGACATGTAAAACTCCTGAAAATAATGAATAAATCAATGCCCATATGAACAAGGATAAATCTGGGCCATGTAAACGAATCACTTGCAGGTGTGAAAGGGGTTTGAGCTATGAGACTGGATCAACCTTGACCAAATCTACAACGTTGTCTAGATACAATGTACCTCATGAAGGGACAGTGCAGTTCTAGATGGAGGCCCCTCATGTGAAAGGAGCTAATTCATCAAGGTGGTTTAGGGTTTGCCAAGGCTTTCATCTTATAAAAGGAAGGGGGAAGTAGCAAGAGAAGGTTGTTGATTGTGCATATTTCTAAGTACCTTGTCTGTTTAGACAAATAACATTCTCTATTGTTTAGCTGAGAATAGTGCTGCTTAGCACTTGGGAATTCCTATGCAGGGATCCCACCTCTTCCATTGAGGATTTCTTGGAGGAGTATTGATGATTTCATCCACTATCAGGAATTTGGCCAAGCTCTACTTCCAACTGCAACGCAGATCCAGTGAGGGTTTGGTTGCTTTTGTAAGCTGCAACAAGTGGAGACTAGATCTGCTCAGATCTAGATTGTACTAGTTCCTCTTCTTAGTGAGTGATTCTTTTATCCTCCTGGAAGAGTTCATTAGCTGTTGAGCTTCATATTTGTATCTTGGCATCAAGCCAACTCAGTGCTTCAAGCTACAACACAGTTTCCCTTCCAGGACTGCATTATTTTCAGTGGAGGTTTTTTAGGGTGTTTTGACCTCCTTTTTTATGAGAGATCTCTGGTGCTAGGCTTTGCCTTTCACTTTGGTGATCCATGGACTAGCTTGCTGATCCATGTTATGTATAATATCTGATCTGTTCCTAATGTAATATCATCTTCAGAAATTTTTGAATAATATTGCAGATCTGCTACTTTAAACTTAGATCTACTCTTTGTATTGCATGATTTGGTCAAAACCCCAAGGGGATCTTGTAATAGAGCCTTTCTAGTGTACAGATCTGAAATGGATCTGATCTTTTGTACAAAAATCTTCTCTATATCTGAAGTGTAACATTCACCTGCTACATCTCCATTAAATAACATTGTTAAGCCATTTTGTAGTAAATATAAGTGTTGTAGCCCTCTCTTCTGAAGATTTCCTTCTCTCTTGTCTTCTATATTCTGTTGTATAATGTAAGATCATAAATATAAATCTGATTTGCTGTTTTATATTCAAAATTTGATCTTATTTGATGGCCTCCTGCTCATGCTTTCCAAAACTACATTATTTCTGAAGCAGTTTGTTGTACATAGCTGCAGCCCCTCTCTTTGGGGGTTTTTTAGCTAGACTAGGCGGTGGGAGATCTATTTACCACACCTATTTTGATTTGTTTTTGCTCTCCTTTTGGATCTAGACCCCAGATCTACTGATATAAGGGATATAGGAGCTGCAAACTCATTTCTATGCACAGATTTCCCAGAAGTGTGTTATTTCAGCAAGCACTGTTGTGCATTCCCATTTTGGGATATTACATAATTGTACCATTTGTCTCCTACAAACACACACACACAACACACAAGGATACCTAGTCTTAATTTCATCACATCTTGTATTTGATGCAGGAGCATCAAGTTAAATTTTCATTATTCAATTGTGTAATTAAGGGGGTGAGAAATTTTAACTATTTTATTAATTAATTTGCTCATTTTTAATAAATTAGGAGATAAATTATGAATGTGAGGATTATTGTAAATATTCCTTAAATAATTAAGGATATGAGTGGAGTTGAATTAGGTAGATAATCTAGGGATTAGGAATTCCATAAACGGGACTTAGTTGAGTAAAAAAAAAAAAAAACTAAATTAGATTTTAAGTTGAGATTTGTGTGGAGGAAATTATGGAGTGGAATAAATTCATATTTATGTATAAATATGTAACTTGTGAGAGTGTGAAAAGGGGGGAGACACAGAGAGAAGTGAGGAGAGGTGAGGAATCCAGAGAGTAAGAGGAATGGTTTGAAGGGCCGAGAGCCAAGAGGCCGCCCATTGTAATATTTGGCCGAAGATTTTTTATGTTTTTGTATCAGTATTTTATTTATATGGCTCTCATTCCTTTATATGTATTTTTTTGAGCTGAACATATTTGTGTATTCAATGAATAATTTTAATTTTAGAAGAAGCACATGAGTTTTTACATGCTAGGATCTGTTTAACCCAGTATCCTGGCATTAGTATTGCAAATTGGATTCATTTTGAAGGGATATTTACCCCTTGGAGTGGACTATAATCATTAAATTTTTATCATATTTATGTAATTTGGATCATGAAATTGGCATATGAGCTATGATCTTAGGTTTTTTCTTCTCCACTCGATTCATCTTAAATTTTTTGCTATAATTTTTTTCTAGGAAGTTTTAAACAACAAAATTTGATAATATCTATTTGGGATATCAAGGTATAAGATACCATAATTTCAATTTATATTTCATTATAATTTCAAATATATATCCTATGTAATATAAGGTTTATGACTAATCCTAAAATCAATTTTAAAAAATTTATCTTGCAAATTTTTCTATAACTCATTTTATAGGAAGTTTCAAACAATGAAAGTTTTTGGATACTAAGGAGAGATATCATAGTATAGGTATTAAAAATTTTAGGTTATTATTTTTCTATACATTCATATTTATGATATATGGAAGATAAGTCTTGCAACTCATCCTGAAATCAACATGAAAGGTTTTTATGGATTTTTCACTATGGCTTTTTTCGATTAAGTTTTGGAACTATGAAATTTTTAGAATCTTGAGATGACATAGTGATTTATATGTGAATTTTTTGACTTGTTATATTTTATGATATATATATATATTATAACTTAGAGTTTTTTACTAGTTATTATCTAGTGATTTTAAGAGAATTTTCTAGGTTTAGCAAGCTAATTTTTAATTTTTATTTAGAAAGATGTTCTAATGTCTTTAAATAACATAGTGATGTTTCATTCAATGGGTAAAAATATTGTTGGGGAAGAATAAACACATGAATTATACATGGTTTCTTCTAGTTAGAAACACCTACAACCCCTATTGATATATATTCAAGTAAAATTGCATTAGACAATATATGTATTCAAAATATTACTCTTGTGGCATATAGGAATTTCTCTAGGTATACCTAAAAATAGATTTATATAAGATAATTCATGATATTTGTCCTATGGTACATCAAACAAAACACGTGGGGAAACCACTCTCTAGTATGTGGGTAATAAAATAGTGTGGCAAAGTGCATGATTGGGCCTCCTTAGTTAATGCCTTGAAATATTAGGTTGAGTGTTATTGTTATACCCCACACATATATTAGAGAATTATGGAACCCAACACCCCCTTGTCCTCGTGACCTAGCAACATTTTCATACACAACTCCATAGAAAGGTTAAAAAATTTCTTCATTAATTAAACCTCCAAAAATATCACCCATGACTTATGAAGAAATAGAAGATGTGCAATAATAGGTATCCAAATTAGATATTTAGGTTAAGGAAATAAGTGAAGGTTGAATTGTCACAAATGTAAGAATCAGTTAAAAAGGATATGGAACGAAATATGGATGAAAATAAGGAAGAAATGGAGAAGAATATGGAATAGTTGGAACATAAGATCATACAAACCCTAAATGGAGGCTCCCTAAAATTGATATTTTGATAAAAGAGACTTATGAAAATAAATTTGATTTCCATGTTGAACAACTTTCTAATAATTACTTGAGGAAAATAGAAAAATGGTGACGACTTTGTCCATGGCAACCTAGGGTTTGCAGTCCACCTAGGGCCAGAGGCCGCTTGTGGCTCCTCCACCCTGATCCTTCCGCGAGGCTCCTCACACCATCATTTCGAAGGGGTTGTCCAGTATGGAGGCCCTCGATGGGTGGAAAGTAACTCCTCCTCCACCCCCCCCCCCCCCCCCAACCCCCCTGCCCCCCTCCCCTTCTCATTCACCTGAAAACAATGAGACAACAGATCTGACACCACTACTCAGAATGGTCCGGTCGTGCAGCTCAACCCCACATGGACACCTGAACCCCTGACAGACTCGGAAGAGGAAAAAACAACTTAGAAGAAAGCATCTTTGTTAACATGCATTCCCAAGGCGGTGGAAATACCTGAGATATACCTACCATCACAGCGAATCAATGGAAAAATCCAATACATGAAGGACCATGTGCTTATCGGTAAGTTCATTGGCTTATGGCCTACTAAGAAAGCCCTTCTGGGTTGGATCACTTCAAAGTGGAAACCAAAAGGGAAAATCGCTCTCCAACTAGGGTCGAAAGGTTTTTTAAACATAATCTTCACATGCCTTGAGGAAAAGAATAGAATCATGGATGAGGGACCCTACTTCTTCAACTTAGCAGGAATTTTCCTCAGAAACTAGGTGGAAAGATTTAATCCTGACAAATAGGACTTCAACTGGGCACCGGTCTGGGTCAAACTGTAGTCCCTCCCTCAAGACTATTGGGATGATATCTCTCTCAAAGACATTAGTAACCATCTGGGAGAGTTCATCAAAATCGTAGAAGAAACCAAGATCAACTAATATACTGCCTATGCCAGTATCTGCGTTTACATGCACATAGCGAACACCTTCCCTGACTCGGTAAGTCTTCTCCACGATGAATTTGAATGGGTTCAAACAATTGACTATGAACATGTGTCTTCCAGATGTCACAAATGTCATGAGCATGGGAATATATTCAGAGATTTCCCCCTCAATCACAGCCACAAACCCAACTTGGGCTCGGACACCCAAGATCTGGATGGTTTCACAAAGATCACAAGCCACAGACAGCATGAACGAAAACCTCCATATTCCCCCAAGACCTCTCAACCTTCCACCAGCAACAAATTTGAAATTTTAGCTAGTCACCCCTCCTAGAATGCCCCTACCTCTTCACCTCCTGAGCCTCCCTTGAATCCAGTCAATTCCCCTCCAAATGCCATCAATCCCCTATTATCCCCGCGTCGCCCATATGCTACCTCTCCTCCTAAACCAAACCCGAATCAAAGCTCTCTTGAAAATCGGTCCAACAAAGGGAAAAAACAGAGCTGGAACAACCCTCTGCTATGGATGAAGAGCCGAAGAGCATCGATTATCTCCACATCCTAGGTTTGGAAGAAAAATGCAACAGTATAGAATTTCACATGATTCCCACTTAGCAAATCCATTGTCTAGAGAAAGTTATCCTCAATGCTCGAAAAATGCCAAATATTGGCATTCATGGAGGTACCTTGCTAGATACAAAAAAATCATGAAAGAATCCAGAGAAAGAGGTAGGCGGATTGACTTGCAATTCCTTGTCATCCTTGGGGGCCAACTAGTTGAATCGGGAAGATATCCCAAGCTAACCAGGTTCTACACTACCATTCCTCATAGTTCTCAATGAAACCAACCTCATGGAATATTAGAGGGCTAAACATCCCCTCTAAGCGCCATCTGATCAAGAAAATAATTTCCCAAGAAAATCCCACCATTTTATTTATGCAAGAAACCAAATGTTCAAGCACCATCTTGAACACCATTTTCTCAAGATTATGGAATGGCTGCCACACTATAGCTGTACATGCATTTGGTGCCTCAGGAGGCCTAGCTATTGCCTGGAACCCTCTCCAAATCACTCTGACCAATCTTCATGCCTCTCACAATTTCATTCATGCCATGTTCCATCTTATACGTACCAAAATTCATGGCCATCTCACTAATGTATATTTCCCCCAATAAAACGGACAAGAAATATATCTCCTCGACTCTATTGAAGGAATTAACTCTCATTGAACCCACCCACTCTAGGTTCTGGGTGAGGATTTCAACATGGTCACCATCTTGGAGGAAAAAAAGGTGGATGCTCCAAGCTTGAAGCAGACATCCACAGATTCAAGGAGTTTATTCAGATCAACCAGCTCATTGATCTCCAAACTTCCAATGGAATTCACAATTGGAACAATCGTCAAGGAGGATATCACCAAATAGCCTCGTGCCTTGATATATTCCTCATATCGAACAACTCTATCCATCTGGGTGGAGATATTGCCTCCACTATTCTACCCGATTCAGGTTCTGATCACTGGCCCATCCAACTGCAATGGTCCCGCCTTGGCACAGCAAGCAACAAGCCATTCCACTTTGAACAATTTTGGTTAACACATCCTATTTTCAAGGATTTGGTTACCAATTGGTGGCACAGTATTATCTTGCAGTTGGGCTCCAAAATGATTCAATTTAAATAGAAACTGAAAACTTCGAAATCCAAGCTCAAGCAATGGAATCAATCATCCTTTGGAAACATCTTCAAAAATCAAACAAAGTTGGAAGCTCATATGGCTTCTCTCCAACAAAAGATCATACTGGAAGGTCGCACAAACACCTCTAACTTCACCTCTAACTTCTTCCACTGCTTTTGGGATGTGATAAAGTAAGAGGTATGGAACCTTGTTGAAGAATCCAGAAGCATGCACTGGCTTCTATCGACCCTCAATGCCACCATTCTCACATTGATCCTAAAAGAGGAACAGACTACCACACCAAGTAATTACTGCCCCATATCCCTTTTCAATGTAATTTATAAGCTCATATCAAAAGCTATTTCTAAAAGGCTCAAACCTCTCCTCCCATTGCTCATATCACTGGAGCAAATGGGATATGTTGAAGGTTGAAAAATTCTATATGGTATTATCCTCATGCATGAAGTCATCCACTCTTTGAAAGTGTAGAAAAATATAGGTATGCTTCTCAAAATCAATCTCTCAAAATCTTTTGACAAGCTCAGTTGGACTTACATCCAACAAGTGTTCTTAGACTTTGGCTTCAACCCCACTTGGATCAGATGGATCATGAGCATGATCTCCTCCCCATTCTTCTCCATTCTAGTTAATGGCTTTCCCTCTCCCACCTTTACTCCATCAAGAGTTATTCGTCAGGGTGATCCTGTTTCCCCTTTCCTGTTTGTCCTCATGGGGGAAGGGCTAGGACGTTTAATCCACCATGCCATCCAATCTCAATCACTCAGAGGAATATCCATTCACAATAATCCTCCTCTCTCCCATAAATATTTTGTGGACTATAACATGCTTTTAGGCCATCCTTCTATCTAGGAAGTCAGCTCCTTTAAGTCTGTGCTTGATTGTTTCTCTAAAGCCTCCGGAACAACTATCAATGCCAAAAATTGGTAGCTCTTTTTCTTCAATACTCCTATTGTCACTCGTCGCAACATTGCATGTATCCCAGGTTTTACCATTGCCTCTCTCCCTTAAAAATACCTCAGAGCCCCGCTCATTGACTCAGCCATCAAACATACTTATTAGAAGGATTTTCTAGACAAGTTGGAAGAAAGATTATCTTCTTGGACCCACCGAGCTCTCAACATTGTGAGTCGTCTTGTGTGGAAAAATTTTGTCCTCCAATCCATGTCGCTCTACCTTTTTTCAATGTTGGTTGCTCCAAAATGGGTATTGAAATCCATTCGTAATATGTAGCGTACCTTTCTATGGGGTGGAAACAAATACAATAGGAAATGGGCCTTAGTTAAATGGTCTGAAGTCTGCTCACCCAAAGACTCGGGAGGATTGGGTTTGAGGGGCCCGGAGCAATGCAACATCGTCATGGGAGCTCATATTTGGTGGAAATGGGTGTCCATTCCTCATACTCCTTGGGCCCAACTCTGGGAATCTAAATATGCAGAAAATTTTCCACAAGAGAATATTATACGATACAAACTAGAAATTACAGGCTCCCAAATCTGGAAAACAACCAATCAACATAAGTTCTTCATCCAATCTCACGGCTTTTGAAAAATTTATTCAAGATCCCAGGAAATTTTTTGGGAAGACTCATGGCAGCAACAGTAGCCTAGAATTTCAACACTCTTTCAAAAACCTCAGTGGAAATATACTCCTCAAGACAGGGAGAACATTCAAATCAAACACTTTCAGACATCAATGAACACTCAAGGATTTCGCAATTGGCTTCCCACCACTCAGTGGCAAGAAAATTGGAACGATGAAACCCATGATGACATCTGGCTGGAACATATAAAAAGGAAAATTCAATGTCTAGATGGATCAGATATTCTCAGGTGGGGACATGCTCCCCAAGGGGTTTTCACTACCAAGGAGGCCTATCAACTGCTCCATCCATCTGATCCAAATCAAGCTGATAAAATTTGGTCACAAATATGGAACTCCAGCATCTGGTCCAAAGTATCCACCTTCCTCTGGCTTCTCAGCAATTTCCGCATATTAACATGGGACAATCTTCTGAAAGAATGATTCATTGGCCCTTCACGGTGCTCCCTATGTCATAATCAAGCTGAAACCATGGATCATCTGTTGGATATGTGCCCCTTTGCGAGCACTCTTTGGGATATAGTTTCCATTATTTTCCATCAAACCAACAGAAGGTGCAGTGATGTCTATAATATGATATGTCATTCGCATAAAGCCCCATTCACCAGTAATATCCTCAAATCACTCTGGCTGGTCATCCCTGGGCTATTACTATGGACAATTTGGAAGGATAGGAATAACAAAATCTTCAAAGATCTGGCAATGCCTCACGATATTGTATGGAACAAATTCTGCAAAAATAAAAAGGAAACCTTAGCCCTGCGTTAGTGGAGGAATTCAGATCTCCCAACTCTACCTTTAGAATGCCACATATGGGCCAATTGGAACTTCTCTATCCCTTGCAACTCCGAAGTTTCCCCTTCTTTCAGCAGTGCTTATGAATCTCCAAGATCTTGGAGTCCTCCTCCTAATAATCTCTAGAAAATAAACTTCGATGGAGCCTAAAAGGAAATATGGGTTAAGCTGCCTTTGGAGGTATTTTTCATGACCATGATGGGGCACCCTTGTTGATCTTCTTTAGATCCATCAGTTGGGATAGCAACAACTCCACTAAACTGGAGGGACTTATCCAAGGTCTCGATCTAGCTCGAGAGAACGACCTATTTCCCCTGAAGGTGGAAGGGGATTCTCAAATCATCATAAATGTAGCTCAATGTCTTCTCCATGGAACTTCCTCTTCCAAAATATAAAAGAATTAGCGATTAACCTCTAGACTGGAAAATTTGGAACAGTTGCTTCAAATCCACAAAGCCATTACCTTTATTCATGTTCGTGGATCATCCAATGAAGTAGCAGATCTCTTAGCCAACAAAGGTGTGGAACAAGACTCTCCCCTATTCTTTGGAAGATTCCACTCAATTTCTGATTAAATTTCGTGCACGGCTTGCAATCATATGGTCCTTAAAGATCCCCAACCCTCGGATGTGGGTACCTGACACGCTTGATACAGGATGCCACCTGGCTCTTCAACGCAGGGGCCCCTAGCTGAACCACATGGTGAAACATTCCTCCCACATGCAGACCTTAAATAAGGTTGATAGGGGAGGACACCGACACTTTGTGGCATTCACTCCCCCTCCCTTAGCCTTCACTTTTTCTAGCTAGCTATTAATGGTGGATGAAACCCATAATTTCCATATCAGTCTTCAGATATCCTTCCCCACAAAACTTCTTTGTCACGCCTCCTATGCTAGTTGCTTTGCTCATCATCTGCCTCTCTTTGTGCATTTGACCTCTGTCCAGTAGACTCTTCTCCCCACTGAGACCATGCCATGACACCATAGAATATGATGCCATCAAGGAGGTGGTAGAGGCACCCCCTCCCGCGCTTTGGCCCCTGGTTCATCTGCATGCACTTTTTCCCTCTCTGTAGCCCTTGAAGACCCATAGGTTATCAGCCCTTTCTCTAACTCCCAAATGTTCTATGCCCAGCTTCTGGTTCGTCTCCTAGATTAGCACGAACATGATATTGGCTCAAGAGGCAGGAAAAGGCCTCGCAAGTCAATAATATTGTGCTCCTCCTCTCTTCTACCTTGAATATCCGCTGGACTCTCGTCAAAAACTTGGAGGATGACTCAAATGGTGACTGGAGCTGCCTGTTAGATGGCACCCAGAAAAAATAAGCAGTTGTGGATAGCATCGTTCACACATCTATGGCCAAGCATATGAAGAAGGTCTCCTCTTCAACTCATGATCCGGACCCCCAGCTCACAAAGGAGGACATAGAGACCCTGTCTGAATATGGTTTCTTTGTGATTGAGGAAAATCTACAATAGGTGGACAATGATGCCCAGAATTGATAGCTGCAACTCCTTGGACCTCTTTTATCTCAGTTTTCATAGGCTCATCTATGGTTTTTATGCCTATTTTTTTATTCTTCCTGCAAACTTTGTTACTCTTGACCACATTAATGGTTGGTTTCCCCTTGAAGGGCAACCCATTTTTTTATTTTTTGAACATTCCTTATTCAACAGGGGTTGGCTACTCTAGCAACCACCTGTCCTGAAGCATGATTTGTATTTTTGTGCATTTTAACAGAAATTAGCCTAATTTAAAAAAAAAAAAAAAAAACTTTCTAATAATAAGAATTTTCCAAGGAGATCTAACTCCAATAGTGGACTTACTTATGGATGGTTTCCAAAAAATTTGAATGTTCCCAAGGCTAAATAAAATACTTCAAATGGAACAAAGGTATTTACGTAGGTGAACCAAATAGAGAAATATTTTAAATTTCTTAATATTATGGATGAAAAGAAAATAATTCACATAAATATTTGAATTTTGAGCTAAACCCTATCGATGGGATCAATGGGAAGTTAAAATGAAGCTTTATTTGTATCATTGTACTTGGTGTCTATTTACAATATACCTAGAATCACAATATGGTAAAGTATGGGTACAAGACTACTATAGTAAACTGTTGGCCTGAGGGGTCCTGACCCAGGTTTGGAGGTTAAGGTTTGCCAACAAACCCCTATATTACTGGCCCTTTCGGCAGTGACCTGCTTGCACAGGTCAAAGTCTCACCTGAAGTAGTATGGGTGGGTGCTAGAACCAATTTTTTGCACCCTGAGAGAGGATAGGTAAGCCAAGCATAGCTGCATCCGGCTTTATAATGACCAGATCACCTATCTCAAAACCGGATCTATAGATCTCCTTCGCATCCACGTGCGCAAGGTCAACTAGACTTACTGTACTCAACAAATCATATAATTCTAAAACAATAGTGCAGCATTACAGTTATTCTTTGCATAAAACATAACAAAACAGACCCAGATGCAAAAGAAATACTTAACACAATATTTTCGCAACTTAACACAGAATATGAATAACACAACAGCTATCAGAGATTCGCATCAATAGTACAAATACATTAAGCTACGCAGCAACCTTTCTCATTCATTAATCCTTTAGTTCCTTCTTACAATACCCAAACCCGACCTGCACATACAGCAGCAGGGTTTGCACATAGTAGGACTTGGGATCTCCGCGCACACAGCCAACAGGAGTCCTTTCCCCAAAAACCCAAACAAATCTACTAAGCCACAATTCACATCAAGATCTCATCATCTTCTTTTTTTTATCATTCAAAATGTCCCTCTATTTATAAAAATCTAGCCTGATCTTTCATATGGTTCGCAAACCATGGTTTGCGGACTCTAGGTCTACCCTTTGACCCATTACAATGCTTTTGGAGCTTTGACCCACCCCAAAACCCCCAAATTAGACTAATTATAAAAAAAAATATGCAAAATTGGACCAGTTTTGTATCTTGCAGGAGACCCTATTCCAATAGTCCCCCAACACAATCTTGTGACTCGTCCCGAGTCACTGTGTTTGTGCAGTCTCTGCCTGCGCACATAGGGCATTGATGGCTGCGATCAGCAGAGGTAACCCTTCTTGACTCTGAGTAGAAGCATGTTGTGCAATGTATACAAGCTTCTGGGAGGTCGGTACTTTAGTTACCACAGTGACACTCTCTAGTGTCTGAGTTAGTCGCTTGATCGTGCCATCTACATCCTACGAAATCTAGAGGATTGTTGTAGCCCAAGGCTTCAGAAGTTTCGCAATGATGTGTTTTTTGTGCTGGAGTTCCTCAATATCTTCCTAGAGATCATTGTTGGTCTTTAAACGTGCCAAGCGCTAGGTGGGCACCAAGGTGGGCAACGTAGCTTTGACCTACCCGAAAGCTTCTTCCTTATGCTGTAAGTCCTGATTGATTTTACGGAGGACCGGATCACGCTGGACCTTAGTCCAGAGTTGCATGGCTAACTCTAGCAACTGGGCGACTTGAGAAATCTACCCCGAAATAATGTTCGTTGCTTCGATTACTAGTGCAGTGTGTTGGGCTTGTACTTCCGGAGGTGTTTCAGGCTGCAATTTGGCCTGTAAGTCGGTGATTTTCTGCTCCAGTTGCGTCTTGATGACATGCATTTCCATCCTAGATGCTTTCAGTGCTACAACCAATTTTTCCACTTAAGCCCGAGGCGTGGCTACAACCGGGATCTTGTCTGTAACCTCTGTCCAGAGCTGGTGGATCACTGTTTCGAGCTTTGCCTGCTGTGAAACGGCGAGGAGAAAATCTGCAGCTTGCTGCGTGATGGTCTGCTCGATCGTACCAAGCTGTTGGTGTATTTTTTGGTCGCAATGGTTAATCTCTTGCAATACAGTTTTGTGGATTCCTTGTAAGGCTTCGTGGGGTAGCTTAGCCAAGTCCTGCTGGATCACTGTTCCTGCTTGGATCTGAGTCCCTATCAGGGCAGTGCTAGGTACAAAACAGAGAAGGCTTTCTTCCGTAGCCAACGTCGTACTGCTAGCTACCGAAGGAGTCCGTACCTGGCCGACTTTGGTCTGCAGCGTATCTATTTTTAACTGAGGGGCATAGAGCTCAGCCTAGATGGTGTGTAGCGTAGCCTTCTGCTATTCTTCTATGGTTGCGCACTTATCTTTTGTAGCCATCGTGACTGCATTTGAAATTTACTCGAGGTCACAGTCAATTACTGTGACCGTCGCATCATATTACGTGCGGTGGGCTCGCTGTTTCTTTCGGGACCCTGGTGTAGGCTCACCTGATTGCTTCGCACCATGGGGGGGGGCGGGTGGTATCTCTATCATACCCTACCCAAGTCGTGGCCACGGTGGTCTGTGGCAGATGTGTATCCTTTTTCGTGTCTACATTTGGGCCCTTCTGGCTGGGCTCAGTGGTCTCCCCATGGGTGGCTATGAAGCCTATTTTCCAGGTAAGGGGCCATAACGTGATCACCAGGTCAATATATTCATCTACTACCATATACGAAATTGTCGTCCATACCTTATTGTTGATTTTGCGGACCTCAATATGGTGCATGGTAATTTGGAATGATGCAACACTTTTGTATTTGTCATATACTGTTGGGGATAGTCGGGGTCAGGAGTTTATTGCTGCGGCCACGCTGCTCTAGAAGAGGACCCAGAAAAATTTGTTATCCTCGATGTGATGTGCATCCTTAGAGTCCCATAAATGAGCATACCGAGCTCCTTCACACATCCCTGGGGTTAGCTCGAGGAGCACCAACTCCTCAGGGGTGTCCTAGGTGGCTAGCGCTATAAGGAGTAATAACCATGAATAGCAGAAGGACGTCCCCTGCTCCTTGGATTTGCTGACATTAGCCAGAAATTCATCGCATAAACATTAAGCCCAATTGGAGGAGACTCCCTTCGCACAATGGCTGGCTAACCGAATAACATAGGCATGGATGGGTGCAACCTAGCACTTCATCATTAGCTTGCGGTCTAAGAACCTAGTACCCATCTATGTAGCAGGATCATTGATAGTCTGGATCACAAAGCTTCGCTGATTTCGACTCACCTTGTAGTTATTTCGCACAAATGTAGGGGTAGTTTCTTCGTACTTCTTGCCTACCTTCTCCAGAGGGTGCGGCCCTTGCATAGGAAGGCTTGTAATCTTGTGGATCAATGCAACATTAATAGGGACTCTATCCCAAATCCATAAGCAGCCATCGTGAATTAAGGTGAGAAACTGGCGAGCCAACCGATCTGTGACGTTGTAATGGCCAAAATGGGGCATCCGGAGCAGATTCAAGAGTCCATACCCGGCCAAGCCACATACCCAGCGCTGAGGAACCACTGTGACTCCATCATTTTCACGGATCATATCGAATTACAATGAGGGGGCCAATTCAAGGAGGGTTTTAGAGTCCGCCAAGTTGTGATCATCAAACTTGACCTCATGGAGTCTTCCACAAGGATCACTGAGGACAAGGACTTCTCCCGGGGTTAGAGGAGTTTGCAGATAGGTGACCAAGCCATCCAAGTTCTTTGGCATTCGCGTGCACGGTATACGTGGGTGAACTAAGGGAGGTAACCAATTGATTGGATTGGCAGGCATAGCACCTTCCTACGCATCTTGATCTAGAGGTGATGCTGGCAAGGACCTGGAATTCCTCGGAGAAGTCCTAGGCTTCCCGGTAGCCCATCTCGCAGCTTTCGGGGCTTTTCCTAAGCCTTGTGTTTTCTCTTTCCCTTTCCTTATGACCGACGTAGAGGGAAATTCTTCCAGTTCAGACTCAACTTCCATTATCTCCTCAACGTCAAGCCCTATCCAGGCCAAAGGTTCAGTAGGGATAGTGGTCGTCATCCTTGCACGAAAATGAATCCCATCCCTGGGTGACTACTATCAGACGGAGCAAGTTGACCAGACATGAGAGGGATAGTGAAGATATGGGAAATCTGATTTCTCAATTTTTTCCAAGAGAAGAATGAAGAGTGCAAGCTATGCAAGTGAGACAGAACCTCTGGATAAACTATCTTACTCCTTCTATATTACCCACAATTGTGCAATGGTAAGTAAACTTTATCTAAGATGTATCCCCCAGGAAACGGTAAAAAATCCCCAAATTTTCTTCATTAAAAGCCGAGAGGCTGCTCCTTTTAATGGTAAATTTTTCTTTTTACCAATTGTCACCGTTCCAATGGCTAGTTTTCGCATCCCCTGTGTGATTGGCCAATCTGCTACGCTAGGGTAAATCATCTGCATCTTCTGCACATCCTCCCCCAACACAGGCTTGCTTCCTAGGTAACTTATGGCCAACGACAAATTTTCCTGACATTATTTATCCCAATAGAACCTTATCATTCATGTAAGTGAGGTTTTAAGAGGGGCTATAGTCAGAGCATATTTCCGAACGAACCTCCTGTAATAACCTGCATGGCCAAGGATTAAACGCAACTTTTTTTTGTTGTAGGGGTTGCTGGATAGATGAGAGCTCTACTTTCTGTACCTATAGCTGGTGTAGTGTTTATTTTAATGCTACTTTCCCGTGGCTGAATCAGTTTGGTGCCCGTGCACAACCCTGAGTTGGAAGTAGCTCGTGGTTCAGCCTGACCTTCTTCTAGGGTTAGGCCACAGTAGTCAATTATTGCTGGCTCCTTCAGGTGCGATTTACTCCATGCCATTGTGACAGTATCCTGCAGAGCTACTGATCCTTCGAATCGCAGGGTCAACATAACGCGACACTCTTCCCAATCCTAGAATCCTTCCTTCTGGGTGTCCCACCATCGTGTAGGTTTCTTATGCATGGCTAGTTTAATGGCCCATAGCCTTTGTTCTCTTGGGACCACAACTTCAAATACTCGAAATATTTCCTTAACATTACCCGAGCCGTCAAAGTAAGGTAGGTACCTTACCTTTAAGGAAACGTAGCGGAAGTCTTTTGTGACCCAAAGACAACGTAGCACAGAGACATCATGTAAATGGTTTTGTCAATTCTCTATCTCCTCTACGGGATTAGAGAAGCATTCATTATCCTCCTCCCAGCAAAGTAATTCATCCACTGTTGGGTTGACCGTGTCCCGCACAGTTAACTTATAAATATGGTCCATAACTTCCTCCTTGGGTACTGGTTCAGTGTAGCATTTATCTTCCGTAGGGTCTAACGGTAATATCACCCTTGTGCTGTTATTTTCAAACACCATGCTTCTCTTTTTTAAGTTAATGATACCACCCATGTCGATGGCCCAATCCAATCCTAGTAGTGCAGGGTAGGGGTCCGCATCTTCTGCAATCTGAATGATTTAAAATTTAGCCCAGACTTTAACCCCTACGATATCTACCATAATCCCTGATAGCCTCCCTAAAGGTATGATTTTTTTTTAATTAACCATGTGTAGCTGGATTGTGGACCAATCCAACTTTGGTTCACCCATTCATTTCGAAGTTTGTTTAGGTAATACATTAGCATCCGATCCGAGGTCCAAAATAACCCGGTCCATCTCGTAATCGCCGATCTGTGCCATTAGTCGCATCTCCCTCCCAGTGTGTTTCTTTTATCTGTATAGTTTTTTACATCCTTAATATTTGGGGACACGGTAGGGCGCGTTGCGCAACTATCTATTAATTCCTGAAGATTCTGCATAGCTTTTGGGTTGCGCAGCAACTTCATGCATGCCTACAAGAAAGGTTTGACCTCCTCATCTGCCTTAAGTTTCGGAGGGAGTAGGGACGTAGATGCCTCTGTTCCTATAAAGTCCCTGCGAGCTGCTATAAATGTTTCTCTTCCTTTGTCTAGGTCCAGCTCTTCTTGTTTGCTAACTGCCTTGCAGATCAGAGGTTCAGTTTCAACCTTCTCCCCAGTCCCTCTAGTAGCCAATCCACTGCGCGTAACAAAATTTATGCTCGGATCCTTATCCCGGAGCTCAGTCTTAACCCTCTACACATTCTGTGTAGGTGGTAGCTGCTTCTCCCATATTTTTTCTATCAAGACTAGACAATATTCAAGCGTATGGTCCAACTGTCTGCAGTACCTACAGGATTGTCTTGTAGGGTTCAGAAAATCCCTCGCAAAGTGCCCTGTGTCTCCACAGTTATAGCAGATCAATTACCCCCAACCCCGACCTGCACTTCCACTTCGGCCTACTCCCCTACTTCCGAAGGGGGAGCCACCCATGCCTGTGGGGGTTTTTAGTGATGCGGGGTCTGACTGTACCCTATACAAGTTCCCCTAGTCTATCATTAGATCATAGGTTCGATAGTTCTTCTCATCATGCCCTACTGACCGACAGAACTAGCACCATTGTTTCTTTCGCTCTGGGACATATGCACCCAGACGGGGGTAGTGGTTTGTATCATGCAGCCCTACTATGCGGCAACCCTCGCACCATAACGCAGGTCCGATTGGGCCTAGTCGTACTGGGCTAGGTCCTCCGCTTAATCCAGGGTGCATCAGACTAGGTCCTCCTGTTTGCAGGTAGTCTATTGGCAGCAGGCACAGATCCTTCGTATGTCTTGATACTCGACATCGTATGCACCATAGATCTATGCTAGCTTCCCTCCCTCGTTCCTTTCATAGGTCCTGAATCTCCTGTGCATTTCCTCGAGCTTCTCCCAAATTTTCTGTACTCCTAACGAAGTGTCTTCTCTGGGCATAGCTTGTAGTTTCATAGCGGCTTCCAAAGCTTTGTCCTATGATTCGAAATTTTGGTGACTCATAGGTACGTGCAGGTGAGGTAGTAGCATAGAGATGAACCACTTCGTATGCTGTTTGTCGTCATACTTAAATTATCCTTCTCTAATAGCTTTCTTTAGGCGTTGATCAGCTTCCCATACAGACTCAGTCGTTCCTTGCTTGAAATCTTTCATTTCTGCTACAATCTTCGAATAGGACTTAGGCTTTCAGAATTCTTGTTTCAGAGCGTCCGTAATATCTTGAATATATGTGCTTCCATTTTGAGATATGTATCACATATACCAGTCCATAGCTCTTCCTTTGAAGGCCAGGGACAACTGCGCCCTCCTCACAGTATCACTTGTCACATTTTTTGCAGTCCATACCGAGTCTGCAACAAACCAAAATCGGTCCATGTCCTCATCTCCCGCACCTTTGAAGGTGGGTAAATTCAAGTGTGCCGCCATATCTTCTTCTAGTGGGTTTTCGGACAAGGTTTTACCCTTACGTGGTCCTGAAGGTGGTGTAGCTGGTGGGTTTTGCACAGCTGTTCCTTCTACCAGGCTATAGATAGATCTATCCCCCTACTCTGCTTTTCTTCTTAGCATTCCAATAATTTTCTTGGCATTACCCGACCCCCTCCTAAAAATGCTCCTGGTCCCAACAATGGAACCATTTTTTGGCTCAAGGGGTGCTAACCCAGGTTCAGATGTTAAGGTTTGCCAACAAACCCCTATACTACTGGCCCTTTCGGTAGTGACTTGTGTGCGCAGGTCAAAGTCTCACCCGAAGCAATATCGGTGGGTGCTGGAACCAGGTTTCTGCACCATGAGAGAGGATAGGTAAGCCAAGCAAAGCTGCATCCGGCTTTATAATGACCAGATTGCCTATCTCAGAACCGGATCTATAGATCTCCTTTGCATCCACATGCGCAAGGTCAACTAGACTTACTGTACTCAAAAAATAATATACTTCTAAAATAGTAGTGCAGCATTATAGTTATTCTTTGCATAAAACATAACAGAACAGACCCAGATGCAGAAGAAACAATTAACACAATACTTTCGCAGCTTAAAATAGAATATGCATAACACAATAGCTATCAGAGATTCACATCAACAGTACAAATACATTAAGCTACGCAGCAACCTTTCTCATTCATTAATCCTTTAGTTCCTTCTTACAATACCCAAACCCGACCTGCGCACACAGCGGCAGGGTTCGCACACAGCCAGCATGAGTCCTTTCCCCAAAAACCCAAGCAGATCTACTAAGCCACAATTCGCATCAAGATCTCATCATCTTCTTTTTTTTATCATTCAAAATGTCCCTCTATTTATAACAATCTAGCGTAATATTTCCTATGGTCCGCAAACCGTGGTTTGTGGACTCTAGGTCTACCCTTTGACCCATTACAATTCTTTTAGGGCTTTGACCCACCCCAAAACCCCTGCACTAGACTAATTATACACAAAAATATGCAAAATTGGACCAGTTTCGTAGCTTGCAGGAGACCCTGTTCCAACATCAACTGAAAATAATAGAGAGATTAGGCAATATTGAATATTATATTTTAGAATTTTAGGTATTGGAAACAAGGGTGGATAACAGAAGTGATGAAAATTTGATGGAAGCTTACATGGTTTGTTTAAAAGAATACATTAAACATGAGCTTATCCCAAAACACCCTGAAAATATAATGGAAACTATGTAATGTTCTCATCATATTCAAGTGAAGAATAAGGCTACATAAAATTATACTATTGGAGTGTCTATAGGAACGAAATATCATTTTGGGGATCATAAGACAACTTTATCTTAACCTATTTAAAAATAATTAAAAAATAGAGGAAATAAGAATAAAAGGACTATTCTTTTGTTTTAACAACAAATGGTAAAAAGGAAATAAATGTTAAGAAACATAAATTTTTCACATTGGAAAATAATGATTAATATTAAATGGAGTAATCTACACAAATAAATAAGGAGGAACCTGTCAACTTAAGAAAATAAGGAAACAAAGGTTGAAATTGTGCACAACATTTATCCAAATAGGTATGAAATATGTGTTCATGCATTGGCGAGTTTTTCAGCATCTCAAACTCTAAAGGTTATAGGTTAAATTAAAAAGAAAAAGTTCGTTGTTCTTATTCAATCAGGTAGTACAAAGTTCCTCAATTATTTTGTGTATCTAGGGACAATTTTTCAATTTTTTGTTGCTAATGGGGTGAGTATCGACTGTGTGGGAAAATTTCAAAACATTAAACTGTGTATCAGAGAATACAACTTGGAAAAATAACATACTACATTCCCTTTAGAGGTGTAGATGGTGTTTTATGGATTCAATCGTCGAGGAAATCAAGTACAATTTATATGAAATTTAATGAATTGATCGTGATATTTTAATTACAAGGAATTTGATATGAACTCAAAAGGTTAAAATATATACCTTCTCAATTCATTAGCTCTCCTATAAGGGAAATATACGAAAAAAGGATAGAAAGGGAGTTGTGGTAAAACTTTATTCTATGGAAGTTTAGAAGGAAGACAAAAATATTCTAGAGAAATTAAAATGCACCATGGAAAATCACTATAGGATCCTCCAAGAAATTCCTAAAGGTCTAGCTACTTTCT
The DNA here is from genome assembly GCA_034641835.2 of Pinus albicaulis. Lineage (NCBI taxonomy): Eukaryota > Viridiplantae > Streptophyta > Pinopsida > Pinales > Pinaceae > Pinus > Pinus albicaulis. The sequence goes on from CM076582.1 coordinate 483,787,989, forward strand.
AGCACCATCTTGAACCAAATGTTCAAGCACCATCTTGAACACCATTTTCTCAAGATTATGGAATGGCTGCCACACTATAGCTGTAGATTCACTTGGTGCCTCAGGAGGCCTAGCTATTGCCTGGAACCCTCTCCAAATCACTCTGACCAATCTTCATGCCTCTCACAATTTCATTCATGCCATGTTCCATCTTATAGGTACCAAAATTCATGGCAATCTCACTAATGTATATTTCCCCCAATAAAACGCACAAAAAATCTATCTCCTCGACTCTATTGAAGGAATTAACTCTCATTGAACCCACCCACTCTAGGTTCTGGGTGAGGATTTCAACATGGTCACCATATTGGATGAAAAAAAGGTGGACGCTCCAATCTTGAAGCAGACATCCACAGATTCAAGGAGTTTATTCAGATCGACCACCTCATCGATCTCCAAACTTCCAATGGAATTCACAATTGGAACAATCGTCAAGGAGGATATCACCAAATAGCCTCGTGCCTTGATATATTCCTCATATCGAACAACTCTATCCATCTGGGTGGAGATATTGCCTCCACTATTCTACCCGATTCGGGTTCTAATCACTGGCCCATCCAACTGCAATGGTCCTTCCTTGGCACAGCAAGCAAGAAGCCATTCCACTTTGAACAATTTTGGTTAACACATCCTATTTTCAAGGATTTTGTTACCAATTGGTGGCACAGTATTATCCTGCAGTTGGGCTCCAAAATGATTCAATTTCAACAGAAACTGAAAACTTCAAAATCCAAGCTCAAGCAGTGGAATCAATCATCCTTTGGAAACATCTTCAAAAATCAAAGAAAGTTGGAAGCTCATATGGCATGTCTCCAACAAAATATCATACTAGAAGGTCGCACAAACACTCTCGCAGACCAGGACACAGATATAAGGGGGAAATTGGAAGATCGCAGGCAACGGGAGGAAATTCTCTGGAAACAGAAATCCAGAATTCGATGGCTCAAAGAAGGGGGAAAAATTACAAAATTTTTCCTTTTCTCGACTATCCAATGCCAAATGCATAGCTGCATCTAAATTTTGAGGAATGAACATGGGGACAAATTGGAAGCACCTAATGACATTGAACAAGAGTTGTTGGACTATTTCAAGGACATCCTCAAAGAACCCAACATAGATCGTGAGCCTGCTATCAACATAATCACCCAACATATCCCAAGGATCATCAAAGAAGATCAAAATAAAATGTTGCTACAACCTACCACGTTGCAAGAGGTTGAACAAGCTATGTTGCAACTCAAATATGGGAAATCTCCAGGTCCGGACAGCTTCACCTATAACTTCTTCCACTGCTTTTGGGATGTGATAAAGTAAGAGGTATGGGACCTTGTTGAAGAATCCAGAAGCATGCACTGGCTTCTATCGACCCTCAATGCCACCATTCTCACATTGATCCTAAAAGAGGAACAGACTACCACACCAAGTAATTACTGCCCCATATCCCTTTTCAATGTAATTTATAAGCTCATATCAAAAGTTATTTCTAAAAGGCTCAAACCTCTCCTCCCATTGCTCATATCACCGGAGCAAATGGGATATGTTGAAGGTTGAAAAATTCTAGATGGTATTATCCTTATGCATGAAGTTATCCACTCTTTGAAAGTGTAGAAAAATATAGGTATGCTTCTCAAAATCAATCTCTCAAAAGCTTTTGACAAGCTCAGTTGGACTTACATCCAACAAGTGTTCTTAGACTTTGGCTTCAACCCCACTTGGATCAGATGGATCATGAGCATGCTCTCCTCTCCATTCTTCTCCATTCTAGTTAATGGATTTCCCTCTCCCACCTTTACTCCATCAAGAGTTATCCGTCAGGGTGATCCTCTTTCCCCTTTCCTGTTTGTCCTCATGGGGGAAGGGCTAGGACATTTAATCCACAATGCCATCCAATCTCAATCACTCAGAGGAATATCCATTCACAATAATCCTCCTCTCTCCCATCAATATTTTGTGGACTATAACATGATTTTAGGCCATCCTTCTATCCAGGAAGTCAGCTCCTTTAAGTCTGTGCTTGATTGTTTCTCTAAAGCCTCCAGAACAACTATCAATGCCAAAAATTGGTAGCTCTTTTTCTTCAATACTCCTATTGTCACTCGTCGCAACATTGCATGTATCCTAGGTTTTACCATTACCCCTCTCCCTTCAAAATACCTCGGAGCCCCGCTCATTGACTCAGCCATCAAACATACTTATTCGAAGGATTTTCTAGACAAGTTGGAAGAAAGATTATCTTCTTGGACCCACCGAGCTCTCAACATTGTGAGCCGTCTTGTGTGGATCAATTTTTTCCTCCAATCCATGTTACTCTACCTTTTCTCAATGTTGGTTGCTCCAAAATGGGTATTGAAATCCATTCGTAATATGTAGCGCACCTTTCTATGGGGTGGAAACAAATACAACAAGAAATGGGCCTTAGTTAAATGGTCTGAAGTCTGCTTACCCAAAGACTCGGGAGGATTGGGTTTGAGGGGCCCGGAGCAATGCAACATCGTCATGGGATCTCATATTTGGTGGAAATGGGTGTCCATTCCTCATACTCCTTGGGCCCAACTCTAGGAATCTAAATATGCAGAAAATTTTCCACAAGAGAATATTATACGATACAAACTAGAAATTACAGGCTCCCAAATCTGGAAAACAACCAATCAACATAAGTTCTTCATCCAATCTCACGTCTTTTGAAAAATTTATTCAAGATCCCAGGAATTTTTTTTGGAAGACTCATGGCAGCAACAGTAGCCTAGACTTTCAACACTCTTTCAAAAACCTCAGTGGAAATATACTCCTCAAGACAAGGAGAACATTCAAATCAAACACTTTCAGACATCAATGAACACTCAAGGATTTCGCAATTGGCTTCCCACCACTCAGTGGCAAGAAAATTGAAACGATGAAACCCATGATGACATCTGGCTGGAACATATAAAAAGGAAAATTCAATGTCTAGATGGATCAGATATTCTCAGGTGGGGCCATGCTCCCCAAGGGGTTTTCACTACCAAGGAGGCCTATCAACTGCTTCATCCATCTGATCCAAATCAAGCTGATAAAATTTGGTCACAAATATGGAACTCCAGCATCTGGTCCAAAGTCTCCACATTCCTCTGGCTTCTCAGCAAGCACCGCATCTTAACATGGGACAATCTTATGAAAGAATGATTCATTGGCCCTTCACGGTTCTCCCTATGTCAGAATCAAGTTGAAACCATGGATCATCTGCTGTATATGTGCCCCTTTACGAGCACTCTTTGGGATAGAGTTTCCATTATTTTCCATCGAACCAACAGAAGGTGCAGTGATGTCTATAATATGATATGTCATTCGCATAAAGCCCCATTCACCAGTAATATCCTCAAATCACTCTGGCTGGTCATCCCTGGGCTATTACTATGGACAATTTAGAAGGATAGGAATAAAAAAATCTTCAAAGATCTGGCAATGCCTCACGATATTGTATGGAAGAAATTCTACAAAAATAAAAAGGAAACCTTAACCCTGCGTTAGTGGAGGAATTCAGATCTCCCAGCTCTGCCTTTAGAACCCCACATATGGGCCAATTGGAACTTATATATCCCTTGCAACTCCAAAGTTTCCCCTTCTTTTAGCAGTGCTTCTGAATCTCCAAGATCTTGGAGTCCTCCTCCTAATAATCTCTAGAAAATAAAATTCGATGGAGCCTAAAAGGAAATCTGGGTTAAGCTACCTTTGGAGGTATTTTCGTGACCATGATGGGGCACCCTTGTTGATCTTCTTTAGATCCATCAGTTGGGATAGCAACAACTCCGCTAAACTGGAGGGACTTATTCAAGTTCTCAATCTAGCTCGAGAGAACGACCTATTTCCCCTGGAGGTGGAAGGGGATTCTCAAATCCTCATAAATGTAGCTCAACGTCTTCTCCATGTAACTTTCTCTTCCAAAATCTAAAAGAATTGGTGATTAACCTCTAGACTGGAAAATTTGGAACAGTTGCTTCAAATCCACAAAGCCATTACCTTTATTCATGTTCATGGATCATCCAATGAAGTAGCCGATCTCTTAGCCAACAAAGGTGTGGAAAAAGACTCTCCCCTATTCTTTGGAAGATTCCACTCAATTTCTGATGAAATTCTGTGCACGGCTTGCAATCATATGGTCCTCAAAGATCTTCAACCCCTGGATGTGGGTACCTGACACGCTTGATACATGATGCCACCTGGCTCTTCAACGGAGGGGCCCCTAGCTGAATCACATGGCGAAACATTCCTCCCACATGCAGACCTTAAATAAGGTTGATAAGGGAGGACACCGACACTTTGCGGCATTCACTCCCCCTCCCTTAGCCTTCACTCTTTCTAGCTGGCTATTAATGGTGGATGAAACCCATAATTTCCATATCAGTCTTCAGATATCCTTCCCCATAACACTTATTTGTCACACCTCCTCTGCTAGTTGCTTTGCTCATCATCTGCCTCCCTTTGTGCATTTGACCTCTGTCCATTAGACTCTTCTCCCCACTGAGACCATGCCATGACACCATAGAATGTGATGCCATAAAGGAGGTGGTAGAGGCACCCACTCCCGCGCTTTGGCCCCTGGTTCGTCTGCATGCACTTTTTCCCTCTCTGTAGCCCTTGAAGACCCATAGGTTATCAACCCTTTATTTGACTCCCAAATGCTCTATGCCCAGCTTCTGGTTCGTCTCCTAGATTAGCATGAACATGATATTGGCTCAAGAGGCAAGAAAAGGCCTCGCAAGTCAATAATATTGCGCTCCTCCTCTCCTCTACCTCGAAAATCCGCTGGACTCCCATCAAAAACTTGGAGGATGACTCAAATGGTGACTGGAGCTGCCCGTCAGATGGCACCCAGAAAAAATAGGTGGACAATGATGCCCAGAATTGATAGCTGCAACTCCTTGGACCTCTTTTATCTTAGTTTACATAGGCTCATCTATGGTTTTTATGCCTATTTTTTATTCTTCCTGCAAACTTTGTTACTCTTGACCACATTAATGGTTGGTTTCCCCTTGAAGGGCAACCCATTTTTTTATTTTTTGAACATTCCTTATTGAACAGGGGTTGGCTAGTCTAGCAACCACCTGTCCTGAAGCATGATTTGTATTTTTGTGCATTTTAATAGAAATTAGCCTAATTTAAAAAAAAAAAAAAACTTTCTAATAATAATAATTTTCCAAGGAGATCTAACTCCAATAGTGGACTTACTTATGGATGGTTTCCAAAAAATTTTAATGTTCCCAAGGCTAAATAAAATACTTCAAATGGAACAAAGGTATTTACGTAGGTGAACCAAATAGAGAAATATTTTAAATTTCTTAATATTATGGATGAAAAGAAAATAATTCACATGAATATTTGAATTTTGAGCTAAACCCTATTCATGGGATCAATGGGAAGTTAAAATGAAGCTTTAGTCATATCATTGTACTTGGTGTCTATTTACAATATACCTAGAATCACAATATGGGAAAGTATGGGTACAAGACTACTATAGTCAACTGTTGGCCCGAGGGGTCCTGACCCAGGTTTGGAGGTTAAGGTTTGCCAACAAACCCGTATACTACTGGCCCTTTCGGCAGTGACCTGCTTGCGCAGGTCAAAGTCTCACCCGAAGTAGTATGGGTGGGTGCTAGAACCAAGTTTTTGCACCCTGAGAGAGGATAGGTAAGCCAAGCAGAGCTGCATCCGGATTTATAATGACCAGATCGCCTATCTCAAAACCGGATCTATAGATCTCCTTCCCATCCACGTGCGCAAGGTTAACTAGACTTACTGTACTCAACAAATCATATACTTATAAAACAATAGTGCAGCATTATAGTTATTCTTTGCATAAAACATAACAGAAAAGACCCAGATGCAGAAGAAATACTTAACACAATACTTTCGCAACTTAACACAGAATATGCATAACACAACAGCTATCAGAGATTCGCATCAACAGTACAAATACATTAAGCTACGCAACAACCTTTCTCATTCATTAATCCTTTAGTTCCTTCTTACAATACCCAAACCCGACCTGCACATACAGCAGCAGGGTTTGCACACAGTAGGACTTGGGATCTCTGCGCACACAGCCAGCAGGAGTCCTTTCCCCAAAAACCCAAACAAATCTACTAAGCCACAATTCACATCAAGATCTCATCATCTTCTTCTTTTTATCATTCAAAATGTCCCTCTATTTATAACAATCTAGCCTGATCTTTCCTATGGTTCAAAAACCGTGGTTTGTGGACTCTAGGTCTACCCTTTGACCCATTACAATGCTTTTAGGGCTTTGACCCACCCCTAAACCACTACATTAGACTAATTAAAAATAAAAATATGCAAAATTTGACCAGTTTTTTATCTTGCAGGATACCCTATTCCAACAGTCCCCCAACACAATCTTGTGACTCGTCCCGAGTCACTGTGGTGGTGCAGTCTCTGCCTACGCACATAGGGCATTGATGGCTACGATCAGCAGAGGTAACACTTCTTGACTCTGAGCAGCAGCACTTTGTGCAATGTCTACAAGCTTCTGGGAGGTCGGTCCTTTAGTTACCACAGTGACACTCTCTAGTGTCTGAGTTAGTCGCTTGATCGCGCCATCTACATCCTGCGAAATCTGGAGGGTTGTGGTAGCCCAAGGCTTCAGAAGTTTCGCAATGATGTGTTTTTTGTGCCAGAGTTCCTCAATCTCGTCCTAGAGATCATTGTTGGTCTTTAAACATGCCAAGTGCTAGGTGGGCACCAAGGTGGGCAACATAGCTTTGACCTACCCGAAAGCTTCTTCCTTATGTCGTAAGTCCTGATTGATTTTACGGAGGACCGGATCACGCTGGACCTTAGTCCAGAGTTGCATGGCTGACTCTAGCAACTGGGCACCTTGAGAAATATACCCTGAAATAATGTTCGTTTCTTCGATTACTAGTGCAGCGTGTTGGGCTTGTACTTCCGGAGGCATTTCAGGCTGCAATTTGGCATGTAAGTCGGTGATTTGCTGCTCCAGTTGCGTCTTGACGACGTGCATTTCCATCCTAGATGCTTTCAGTGCTGCAACCAATTTTTCCACTTTAGCTCGGGGCATGGCTATGACCGGGATCCTGTCTGTAACCTCCGTCCAGAGCTGGTGGATCACTGTTTCGAGCTTTTCCTGATGTGAAACGGTGAGGAGAAAATCTGCAGCTTGCTGCATGATGGTCTGCTCGATCGTACCAAGCTGTTGATGAATTTTTTGGTCGCAATAGTTAATCTCTTGCAATACAGTGTTGTGGAGGCCTTGTAAGGCTTCGTGGGGCAGCTTAGCCAAGTCCTGCTGGATCCCTGTTCCTGCTTGGATCTAAGTCCCTATCAGGGCAATGCTAGGTACAAAATAGAGACGACATTCTTCCGTAGCCAGCGTTGTACTGCTAGCTACCGAAGGAGTCCGTACCTGGCCGACTTTGGTCTACATCGTATCTATTTTTAACTGAGGGGCACAGAGCTCAGCCTAGATGGTGTATAGCGTAGCCTTCTGCTATTCTTCTATGGCTGCGCACTTATCTTTTGTAGCCATCGTGACTGCATTTGAAATTTACTCGAGGTCACAGTCAATTAGTGTGACCGTCGCATCATATTACGTGCGGTGGGCCCACTGTTTCTTCCGAGACCCTGGTGTAGGCTCACCTAATTGCTTCATATCATGGGGGGGGGGGTGGTATCTCTATCATACCCTACCTGAGTCATGGCCGCGGTGGTCTGTGGCAGCTGTGTATCCTTTTTCGTGTCTACGTCTGAGCCCGTCTGGCTGGGCTCCATGTTCTCCCCATGGGTGGCTGTGAAGCCTATTTTCCAGGTAGGGGGCCATAACTTGATCATCAGGTCAATTTATTCATCTGCTACCATATACAGAAGTGGCATCCATATCTTATTGTTGAGGCTGTGGTTCTCAATATGGTGCATGGTAATTTGGAATGTTGCAACACTTTTGTATTTGTCATATACTCTTGGGGACAGTCGGGGTCAGGAGTTTATTGCTGCGGCCATGCTGCTCTGGAAGAGGACCCAGAAAAATTTGTTATCCTCGATGCGATGCGCATCCTTAGAGTCCCATAAATGAGCATACCGAGCTCCTTCACACATCCCTGGGGGGAGCTCGAGGAGGACCAACTCCTCAGGGGTGTCCTAGGTGGCTAGCGCTATAAGGAGTAATAACCATGAATAACAGAAGGACGTCCCCTGCTCCTGGGATTTGCTGACATTAGCCAGAAATTCATCGCATAAACATTAAGCCCAATTGAAGGAGACTCCATTCACACACCGGCTGGCTAACCAAATAACATAGGCGGGGGCGGGCGCAACCTAGCACTTCCTCATTAGCTTGCGGGCTAAGAACCTAGTACCCATCTATGTAGTAGGATCACTAATAGTCTGGATCACAAAGCTTCGTTGATTTTGACTCACCTTGTAGTTCTTTAGCACAAATGTAGCGATATTTGCTTCGTACTTCTTGCCTACCTTCTCCAGAGGGTGCGGCCCTTGCATAGGAAGGCCTGTAATCTTGTGGATCAATGCAACATTAATAGGGACTCTATCCCAAATCCATAAGCAGCCATCGTGAATTAAGGTGAGCAACTGGCGAGCCAACCAATCTGTGATGTTGTAATGGCCAAAATGGGGCATCCAGAGCAGATTAAAGAGTCCATACTCGGCCAAGCCACATACCCAGCGCTGAGGAACCACTGTGACTCCATCATTTGCATGAATCATATCGAAGTACAACGAGGGGGCCAATTCAGGGAGGGTTTTAGAGTCCGCCAAGTTGTAATCATCAAACTTGACCTCGTGGAGTCTTGCACAAGGATCACTGAGGACAGGGACTTCTCCCGGGGTTAGAGGAGTTTGCAGATAGGTGACCAAGCCATCCAAGTTCTTTGGAGTTCACGTGGATGGTATATGTGGGTGAAATATGGGAGGTAACCAATTGATTGGATTGGCAGGCATATCACCTTCCTACGCATCTTGATCTAGAGGTGATGCTGGCAGGGACCTGGAATTCCTCGGAGAATTCCTAGGCTTCCCGGTAGCCCATCTCGCAGCTTTTGGGGCTTTTCCTGAGCCTTGTGCTTTCTCTTTCCCTTTCCTTATGACCGACGTAGAGGGAAATTCTTCCAGTTCAGACTCAACTTCCATTATCTCCTCAACGTCAAGCCCTATCGGGGCCGAAGGTTCGGCAGGGTTAGTGGCCATCATCCTTGCGCGAAAAATGAATCCCATCCCTGGGTGACTACTATCAGAAGGAGCAAGTTGACCAGACATGAGAGGGATAGTGTAGATACGGGAAATCTGATTGCTCAATTTCTTCTGAGAGAAGAATGAAGAGTGTAAGCTATGCAAGTGAGACAGAACCTCTGGCTAAACTATCTTGCTCCTTCTATAATACCCATAATTGTGCAATGGTAAGTAAAATTTATCTGAGATTTATCCCCCAGGAAACGGTAAAAAATCCCCAAAATTTTCTTCATTAAATGTCCGGAGGCCGCTCCTTTTAACGGTAACTTTTTCTTTTTACCAATTGTCACTGTTCCAATGGCTAGTTTTCACATCCCCTATGTGCTTGGCCAATCTGCTACGCTAGGGTAAATCATCTGCATATTCTGCGCATCCTCCCCCAACACAGGCTTGCTTCCTATGTAACTTAAGGCCAATGACAAAGTTTCCTGACATTATTTATCCCAAGAGAACCTTATCATCCGTGTAAGTGAGGTTTTAAGAGGGGCTATAGTCAGAGCATATTTCCGAACGAACCTCCTGTAACAACCTGCATGGCCAAGGATTAAACACAGCTTTTTTGTTGTTGTAGGGGCTGCTGGATAGATGAGAGCTCTACTTTTTGTACCTATAGCTGGTGTAGTGTTTATTTTAATCCTACTTTCCCGTGGCCGAATAAGTTTGGTGCCCGTGCACAACCCTGAGTTGGAAGTAGCTCGTGGGTCAGCCTGACCTTCTTCTGGGGTTAGGCCACAGTATTAAATTATTCCTGGCTCCTTCAGGTGTCGTATACAGGTGCGATTTACTCCATGCCATTGTGACAGTATCCTGCAAAGCTACTGATCCTTCGAATCGCAAGGTCAACATAACACGACAGTCTTTCCAATCCTAGAATCCTTCCTTCTGTGTGTCCCACCATCGTGTAGGTTTCTTATGCATGGCTAGTTTAATGGCCCATAGCCTTTGTTCCCTTGGGACCACAACTTCAAATACTCGAAATAATTCCTTAACATTACCCGAGCCTTCAAAGTAAGGTAGGTCCCTTACCTTTGAGGAAATGTAGCGGAAGTCTTTTTTGACCCAAAGACAACGTAGCACAGAGACATCATGTAACTGGTTCTGTCAATTCTCTATCTCCTCATCGGGATTAGAGAAGCATTCATTATCCTCCTCCCATCAAAGTAATTCATCCACTGTTGGGTTGACCGCGTCCCGCACAGTTAACTTATAAATATGGTCCATAACTTCCTCCTTGGGTACTGGTTCAGTGTAGCATTTACCTTCCGCAGGGTCTAATGGTACTATCACCCTTGTGCTATTATTTTCGAACACCATGCTTCTCTTTTTTAAGTTAATGATACCACCCATGTCGATGGCCCAATCCAATCCTAGTAGTGCAGGGTAGGGGTCCGCATCTTCTACAATCTGAATGATTTAAAAGTTAGCCCGAACCTTAACCCCTACGAAATCTACCATAATCCCTGATAGCCTCCCTAAAGGTACGATATTTTGTTAATTAACCATGCGTAGCTGGATTGTGGACCATTCCAACTTTGGGTCACCCATTCATTGCCGAGTTTGTTTAGGTAATACATTGGCATCCGATCCGAGGTCCAAAATAACCCGGTCCATCTCGTAATCGTTGATCTGTGCCATTAGTCGCATCTCCCTCCCAGTGTGTTTCTTTTATCTATATAGTTTTTCACATCCTTAATATTTGGGGACACGGTAGGGCGCGTTGCGCAGCTATATATTAATTCCTGAAGATTCTGCATAGCTTTTGGGTTGCGCAGCAACTTCATGCATGCCTGCAAGAAGGGTTTGACCTCCTCATCTGCCTTAAGGTTCGGAGGGAGTAGGGACGTAGATGCCTCTATCCCGAGAAAGTCCCTGCGAGCTGCTATAAATGTTTCTCTTCCTTTGTCTAGGTCCATCTCTTCTTGTTTGCTAACTGCCTTGCAAATCAGAGGTTTAGTTTCAACCTTCTCTCCAGTCCCTCTAGTAGCCAATCCATTGCACGTAACAAAATTTATGCTCGGATCCTTATCCCGCAGCTCAGTCTTAACCCTCTACACATTCTGTGTAGGTGGTAGCTGCTTCTCCCGTATTTTTTCTATCAAGACTGGACAATATTCAAGCGTATGGTCCAACTATCTGCAGTACCTACAATATTGTATTGTAGGGTTCGGAAAATCCCTCGCAAAGTGCCCTGTGTCTCCACAGCTATAGCAGATCAATTACCCCCAGTCTCGACCTACACTTCCACTTCGGCCTACTCCCCTAATTCCGGAGGGGGAGCCACCCATGCCTGTGGGGGCTTTTGGTGATGCGGGGTCTTACTGTACCCTATACAAGTTCCCCTGATCTATCATTAGATCATAGGTTCGATAGTTCTTCTCATCATGCCCTACTGACCGACAGAACCAGCACCATTGTTTCTTCCACTCTGGGACATATGCACCCAGACGGGGGCAGTGGTTTGTATCATGCAGCCCTACTATGCGGCAACCCTGGCACCACAACGCAGGTCCGATTGGGCCTAGTCGTACTGGGCTGGGTCCTCTGCTTAATCCAGGGTGCATTAGACTAGGTCCTCCTATTTGCAGGTATTCTATTGGCAGCGGGCACAGATCCTTCGTATGTCTTGATACTCGACATCGTATGCACCATAGATCTGCTCTAGCTTCCCTCCCTTGTTCCTTTCATAGCTCCTGATTCTCCATGTGCATTTCCCCGAGCTGCTCCCAAATTTTTTGTACTCCTAACGAAGTGTCTTCTCTGGGCGTAACTTCTAGTTTCATAGTGGCTTCCAAAGATTTGTCCTGTGATTCGAAATTTTGGTGACCCATAGGTACATGCAGGTGAGGTAGTAGCATAGAGATGAACCACTCCGTATGCTGTCTGTCGTCATACTTAAATTATCCTTCTCTAATAGCTTTCTTTAGGCGCTGATCAACTTCCCATACAGACTCAGTCATTCCTTTATTGAAATCCTTCATGTCTGCTACGATCTTTGAATAGGATTTAGGCTTTCAGAATTGTTGTTTCAGAGCGTCCGTAATATCTTGAATATATGTGCTTCCATTTTGAGATATGTATCACATATACCAGTCCATAGCTCTTCCTTTGAAGGCCAGGGACAACTGTGCCCTCTTCACAGTATCACTTGTCACATTTTTTGCAGTCCATACCGAGTCTGCAACAAACCAAAGTCGGTCCATGTCCTCATCTCCCTCACCTTTGAAGGTGGGTAAATTCAAGTGTGCCGCCATATCTTCTTCTAGTGGGTTTTCGGACAAGGTTTTACCCTTACGTGGTCCTGAAGGTGGTGTAGTTGGTGGGTTTTGCACAGTTGTTCCTTCTACCAGGCTATAGACAGATCTATCCCCCTACTCTGCTTTTCTTCTTAGCCTTCCAATAATTTTCTCGGCATTACCCAACCCCCTTCTCAAAATGCTCCTGGTCCCAACAATGGAACCATTTTTTGGCTCGAGGGGTGCTAACCCAGGTTCAGATGTTAAGGTTTGCCAACAAACCCCTATACTACTGGCCCTTTCGGCAGTGACTTGCGCATGCAGGTCAAAGTCTCAACCGAAGAAATATGGGTGGGTGTTGGAACCAGGTTTCTGCACCCTGAGAGAGGATAGGTAAGCCAAGCAAAGCTGCGTCCGGCTTTATAATGAACAGATTTCCTATCTCAGAACCGGATCTATAGATCTCCTTCGCATCCACATGCGCAAGGTCAACTAGACTTACTGTACTCAAAAAATAATATACTTCTAAAATAGTAGTGTAACATTATAGTTATTCTTTGCATAAAACATAACAGAATAGACCCAGATGCAGAAGAAACATTTAACACAATACTTTCGCAGCTTAACATAGAATATGCATAACACAATAGCTATCAGAGATTCACATCAACAGTAAAAATACATTAAGCTACGCAGCAACCTTTCTCATTCATTAATCCTTTAGTTCCTTCTTACAATACCCAAACCCGACCTGTGCACACAACGGCAGGGTTCGCACACAGCCAGCATGAGTCCTTTCCCCAAAAACCCAAACAGATCTACTAAGCCACAATTCGCATCAAGATCTCATCATCTTCTTCTTTTTTATCATTCAAAATGTCCCTCTATTTATAACAATCTAGCGTAATATTTCCTGTGGTCTGAAAACCATGGTTTGTGGACTCTAGGTCTACCCTTTTACCCATTACAATTCTTTCAGGGCTTTGACCCACCCCAAAACCCATGTGCTAGACTAATTATACACAAAAATATGCAAAATTGGACCAGTTTCGTAGCTTGCAGGAGACCCTGTTCCAACATCAACTGAAAATAATAGAGAGATTAGGAAATATTGAATATTATATTTTAGAATTTTAGGTATTGGACACAAGGGTGGATAACAGAAGTGATGAAAATTTTATGGAAGCTTACATGGTTTGTTTAAAAGAATACATTAAACATGAGCTTATCCCAAAACACCCTAAAAATATAATGGAAACTATGTAATGTTCTCATCATATTCAAGTGAAGAATAAGGCTACATAAAATTATACTATTGGAGTGTCTATAGGAATGAAATATCATTTTGGGGATCATAAGACAACTTTATCTTAACCTATTTAAAAATAATTAAAAAATAGAGGAAATAAGAATAAAAGGACTATTCTTTTGTTTTAACAACAAATGGTAAAAAGGAAATAAATGTTAAGAGACATAAATTTTTCACATTGGAAAATAATGATTAATATTAATGGAGTAATCTACACAAATAAATAAGGAAGAACCTGTCAACTTAAGAAAATAAGGAAATAGAGGTTGAAATTGTGCACAACATTTATCCAAATAGGTATGAAATATGTGTTCATGCATTGGCAAGTTTTTCAGCATCTCAAACTCTAAAGGTTATAGGTTAAATTAATAAGAAAAATTTCGTTGTTCTTATTCAATCAGGTAGTACAAAGTTCCTCAATTATTTTGTGTATCTAGGGACAATTTTTCAATTTTTTGTTGCTAATGGGGTGAGTATCGATTGTGTGGGAAAATTTCAAAACATTAAACTGTGTATCAGAGAATACAACTTGGAAAAATAACATACTACATTCCCTTTAGAGGTGTAGATGGTGTTTTATGGATTCAAGGGTCGAGGAAATCAAGTACAATTTCTATGAACTTTAATGAATTGATCGTGATATTTTAATTACAAGGAATTTGATATGAACTCAAAAGGTTAAAATATATACCTTCTCAAGTCATTAGCTCTCCTATAAGGGAAATATACTAAAAAAGGATAGAAAGGGAGTTGTGGTAAAACTTTATTCTATGGAAGTTTAGAAGGAAGACAAAAATATTCTAGAGAAATTAAAATGCACCATGGAAAATCGCTATAGGATCCTCCAAGAAATTCCTAAAGGTCTAGCTACTTTCTAGCACCATCTTGTACCAAATGTTCAAGCACCATCTTCAACACCATTTTCTCAATATTATGGAATGGCTGCCACACTATAGCTGTAGATGCACTTGGTGCCTCAGGAGGCCTAGCTATTTCCTGGAACCCTCTCCAAATCACTCTGACCAATCTTCATGCCTCTCACAATTTCATTCATGCCATGTTCCATCTTATAGGTACCAAAATTCATGGCCATCTCACTAATGTATATTTCCCCCAATAAAACGCACAAAAAATCTATCTCCTCGACTCTATTGAAGGAATTAACTCTCATTGAACCCACCCACTCTAGGTTCTGAGTGAGTATTTCAACATGGTCACCATCTTGGAGGAAAAAAAGGTGGACGCTCCAAGCTTGAAACAGACATCCATAGATTCAAGGAGTTTATTCAGATCAACCAGCTCATCAATCTCCAAACTTCCAATGGAATTCACAATTGGAACAATCGTCAAGGAGGATATCACCAAATAGCCTCGTGCCTTGATATATTCCTCATATCGAACAACTCTATCCATCTGGGTGGAGCTATTGCCTCCACTATTATACCCGATTCAGGTTCTGATCACTGACCCATCCAACTGCAATGGTCCCGCCTTGGCACAAAAAGCAACAAGTCATTCCACTTTGAACAATTTTGGTTAACAAATCCTATTTTCAAGGATTTGGTTACCAATTGGTGGCACAGTATTATCCTGCAGTTGGGCTCCAAAATGATTCAATTTCAACAGAAATTGAAAACTTCGAAATCCAAGCTCAAGCAGTGGAATCAATCATCCTTTGGAAACATCTTCAAAAATCAAACAAAGTTGGAAGCTCATATGGCCTCTCTCCAGCAAAATAACATACTGGAAGGTCGCACAGACACTCTCGCAGACTAGGACACAAATATAAGGGGGAAATTGGAAGATCGCATGCAACAGGAGGAAATTCTCTGGAAACAGAAATCCAGAATTCGATGGCTCAAAGAAGGGGGAAAAATTACAAAAATTTTCCATTTCTCGACTATCCAATGCCAAATGCATAGCCGCATCTCAATTTTGAGGAATGAACATGGGGACCAATTGGAAGCACCTAATGACATTGAACAAGAGTTGTTGGACTATTTCAAGGACATTCTCAAAGAACCCAACATAGATCGTGAGCCTACTATCAACAGAATCACCCAACATATCCCAAGGATCATCAAAGAAGATCACAATAAAATGTTGCTACGACCTACCACGTTGCAAGAGGTTGAACAAGCTATGTTGCGACTCAAATATGGGAAATCTCTAGGTCTGGACGACTTCACCTCTAACTTATTCCACTGCTTTTGGGATGTGATAAAGTAAGAGGTATGGGACCTTGTTGAAGAATCCAGAAGCATGCACTGGCTTCTATCGACCCTCAATGCCACCATTCTCACATTGATCCTAAAAGAGGAACAGACTACCACACCAAGTAATTACTGCCCCATATCCCTTTTCAATGTAATTTATAAGCTCATATCAAAAGTTATTTCTAAAAGGCTCAAACCTCTCCTCCCATTGCTCATATCACCGGAGCAAATGGGATATGTTGAAGGTTGAAAAATTCTAGACGGTATTATCCTCATGCATGAAGTCATCCACTCTTTGAAAGTGTAGAAAAATATAGGTATGCTTCTCAAAATCAATCTCTCAAAAGCTTTTGACAAGCTCAGTTGGACTTACATCCAACAAGTGTTCTTAGACTTTGGCTTCAACCCCACTTGGATCAGATGGATCATGAGCATGCTCTCCTCTCCATTCTTCTCCATTCTAGTTAGTGGCTTTCCCTCTCCCACCTTTACTCCATCAAGAGTTATCCGTCAGGGTGATCCTGTTTCCCCTTTCCTATTTGTCCTCATGGGGGAAGGGCTAGGACGTTTAATCCACCATGCCATCCAATCTCAATCACTCAGAGGAATATCCATTCACAATAATCCTCCTCTCTCCCATCAATAGTTTGTGGACTATAACATGCTTTTAGGCCATCCTTCTATCCAGGAATTCAGCTCCTTTAATTATGTGCTTGATTGTTTCTCTAAAGCCTCCGGAACAACTATCAATGCCAAAAATTGGTAGCTCTTTTTCTTCAATACTCCTATTGTCACTCATCGCAACATTGCATGTATCCTAGGTTTTACCATTGCCTCTCTCCCTTAAAAATACCTCGGAGCCCCGCTCATTGACTCAGCCATCAAACATACTTATTGGAAGGATTTTCTAGACAAGTTGGAAGAAAAATTATCTTCTTGGACCCACCGAGCTCTCAACATTGTGAGTCGTCTTGTGTGGATCAATTTTGTCCTCCAATCCATGTCGCTCTACCTTTTCTCAATGTTGGTTGCTCCAAAATGGGTATTGAAATCCATTCGTAATATGTAGTGCACATTTCTATGCGGTGGAAACAAATACAACAGGAAATGGGCCTTAGTTAAATGGTCTGAAGTCTGCTCACCCAAAGACTCGAGAGGATTGGGTTTGAGGGGCCCGGAGCAATGCAACATCGTCATGGGAGCTCATATTTGGTGGAAATGGGTGTCCATTCCTCATACTCCTTGGGCCCAACTCTGGGAATCTAAATATACACAAAATTTTCCACAAGAGAATATTATACGATACAAACTAGAAATTACAGGCTCCCAAATCTGGAAAACAACCAATCAACATAAGTTCTTCATCCAATCTCACGGCTTTTGAAAAATTTATTCAACATCCCAGGAAATTTTTTTGGAAGACTCATGGCAGCAAAAGTAGCCTAGACTTTCAACACTTTTTCAAAAAACTCAGTGGAAATATACTCTTCAAGACAGGGAGAACATTCAAATCAAACACTTTCAGACATCAATGAACACTCAAGGATTTCGCATTTGGCTTCCCACCACTCAGTGGCAAGAAAATTGGAACGATGAAACACATGATGACATCTGGCTGGAACATATAAAAAGGAAAATTCAATGTCTAGATGGATCAGATATTCTTAGGTGGGGCCATGCTCCCCAAGGGGTTTTCACTACCAAGGAGGCCTATCAACTGCTCCATCCATCTCATCCAAAACAAGCTAATAAAATTTGGTCACAAATATGGAACTCCAGCATCTGGTCCAAAGTCTCCACCTTCCTCTGACATCTCAGCAAGCGCCGCATCTTAACATGGGACAATCTTCTGAAAGAATGATTCATTGGCCCTTCATGGTGCTCCCTATGTCAGAAGCAAGCTGAAACCATGGATCATCTGCTGGATATGTGCCCCTTTTCAAGCACTCTTTGGGATAGAGTTTCCATTATTTTCCATCGAACCAACAGAAGGTGCATTGATGTCTATAATATGATATGTCATTCGCATAAAGCCCCATTCACCAGTAATATCCTCAAATCACTCTGGCTGGTCATCCCTGGGCTATTACTATGGACAATTTGGAAGGATAGGAATAACAAAATCTTCAAAGATCTGGAAATGACTCACGATATTGTATGGAACAAATTCTGCAAAAATAAAAAGGAAACCTTAGCCCTGCGTTAGTGGAGGAATTCAGATCTCCCAGCTCTGACTTTAGAATGCCACATATGGGCCAATTGGAACTTATCTATCCCTTGCAACTCCGAAGTTTCCCCTTCTTTCAGCAGTGCTTCTGAATCTCCAAGATCTTGGAGTCCTCCTCCTAATAATCTCTAGAAAATAAACTTCGATGGAGCCTAAAAGGAAATCCGGGTTAAGCTGCCTTTGGAGGTATTTTTCGTGACCATGATGGGGCACCCTTGTTGATCTTCTTCGGATCCATCAGTACCAGATTACATCAATTTATTTTCTGACCCTTCATCATTAGACCAGCTATGACTTGTGGAAGTAATCATAAACAACTTGTGTAACTGATATTTAATTTGCAGAAAGTAAACTAATACTAAACCATACACACATGATTCAATCCCTCGCCATCAGTCCAGCTGTGGCTTTCGGAGGCAATTGAAGATGCCATACATGATTCAATATATCTAAGTTTGCGGAAAAGAAACT
This sequence comes from Pinus albicaulis, assembly GCA_034641835.2. Classification (NCBI taxonomy): domain Eukaryota; kingdom Viridiplantae; phylum Streptophyta; class Pinopsida; order Pinales; family Pinaceae; genus Pinus; species Pinus albicaulis. Next base: position 483,806,739 of record CM076582.1, read on the forward strand.
AATACTAAACTATGAATACTTAACAATAAAAAGCCACCATCACCAACTGTGGCTTTCTGGAGAAATCGAAGACGCTATGAGCAATTAAGTTATCTAATTTTGGGCAGAAGGAAACTAATACTACAAAACCACATTTCATCACAGCCTCTCACCATCGGCCCCAAATGTGGTTTCTTTAGGAAACAAGACACCATGAGTAGCTTAATATGTCTAATTTTAACTACTGAATCAGATAAACAAAACTGAAATGCACAAAACAAAACTGAAGTTAAACAAAGACTGTGAAAGAAAACTAGCAGCAGAATAATATCAGTTTCATATCATTAGCGAAAATACTATGAAAAATGCCCCGGGGTGTCTACCTAAAACCTGCACAAGAAAACTGATCAGTATTTTAACAATCATAAAAACATAAAAGACAGGAATGCAATGGAAATTACAGAAATGTATGAACAGAAATAAAACAACTAAGAAATATGAACATGTAATGGGTTATGATACAATGATTACTTAAAGAAATGAAATGAAAAATATATACATTAATACACAGAACCTCGGCTGAGCAGGGGCCCTCTACGCAGCTCTGGTATGATCTTCAAACACGAATTAAGTTATGAAACAAAGTTCTTCACATTAAAAAGAAAGTCATTACAGGCTGGTGGTATTACGGCTCAAGGCAGCGTAATCACCACATAACAGAGTATGCACATCAACTTAACAACTAACACCTATCAACTCACATTCACTAACTCTACGTGCGTATGCAAACGCTCTTTATAAAGCAATAAAATGTAACTGTTTCCTGAAGTTTATGATAGCAGCCAGCACGTAGACCACTAAGGCCACGGATTTAGGAGTATGGCCATGTTGGGAAACGGATCTATGGAAGGTGGGCGCTAAAATTCAACTCCAGAACTTTGCACAGATGTCAATTAACTTCCACAAGCTTGGGAAACGGCCGTATGGATGTTTCTATGCCACGAAACAGAGTCCAGCCGACATAGAACTCCACAGTTGACTTCCACGTGGATGGCTCTGACCGCGGCTTTCCTTGACGAATTTCATTGAACCAATAGGACACGAACCATGTCCTTGTCATTCCTAGCCTGCCCATGTGGCTCGTTTCCTTCGTTGACCCCTGTAACATTGATTTCCACAAAATAGCTGCGGAAAGTTGCAGCGGCTGCGGAAAGTGACAAGTTTCCGCAGCTGTATGAACAAAATCTAAATCAAATAGAAAACACACAAACATAATTAAAAACCATGTTAGATACCTTTTTGCACATGATATTGACAATTTTGGAGGTTTAGGTGAGTGAAAGAGATATGGAAAAGTGTATTGAAAAGAGGCAAATTCGGGACCTGAAGCACACACCCATGGGAGAAGAAGTGATTTGAATGGTGTTTAAGGGCTCAAACCTATTAACCCTTCGTCCCTTGTGCTTTGGCTTGATAAGCCTTTAGCCTTCATCACTGCTAGTATTTTTTTCTTCCTTAGACATGGTGACTGGTCAAGAAAAAAATATGTTTAGCTTGTTGAGAGCCTTTAGTTCTAGGGAGGGAAAATGAGTGATGTGAGGGAAAATTTTTGCAAATGAAGGCAAGATGAAGTATTCAAGGAGCGTTTTGAGAGTTTTATAAGTATGTTTTTTTGTACTAAGTGTATTTACCCCTATGACAACTATTAAATTTGCAAACCCTGCCCTAGAAGGTCAAATAAATTGATTTTTATGTTGACTAGGCTTTGGTCACATTAGGCCCTTAAACTTCTCCTTGATTATAAAAAATACCACTTGAAAAGCAACGAAGAAAGACCACCAACCTTTCTTGACTGATGCTGGAGATTTCGAGGTAAGAAAATTGAATTTAGACCATATTTTGAGCAATTTGGACCAATTCTTCTCTGTGCATAGTGCGAAAGGCTTTTCTACGGGCGATTCGGGTCGGTTTGGGCTTGTGCATAGCACCCTGGCTAGTGTGTAGCGCTGCCCTCTCGGTGCGCAGCATAGTGTAAAATAACACTGCGGCCACCTCGTATGTGTGCAGCACCGACGGTCAGGTGCGTAGCGCCGATGTTGGTGCGCAGCGCCTGAAAATTTTTGCCCAAGTTTCCCAGAAACCCTAAAAAAAATTCTTCAAGAGCTCTCTCTCCTTTTGTAAAGACAAATGAGGTGGGGGAAAGGCCAAGGAGACCTTATAGATTTTTTGAAAAATAATTTTATGAGCCAAAACCCACTTTCTAAAGTTCATTTTCTCTTTATCTTTTTACTGTCTGTTTGACCCTTTTTAGTCCTGTAGGTGGTAGTTTGACATAAGAAAAATGGTTTTTTCTTTGCTGGAGAATATTGATGTTCTCCTTTTGCTCACAAACCCTTCAACCAGCTCAAACTCTGCTCTTTACTCCCATTTGTAAATATGAACTTTTTCATGATGTTTTAACATTTGAAAACAACAGATTAGTGATTATTTGACATGTTTTCCTCTGATTTACATTCTATCATGTTTTCTCTGTGAAGCAGTGAGAAAAAACTTGTGTGTGAAAACCCTAGCAGAAGGTGTCAACAACTCTTTTCGTTTTCATGGGTGCCATTATGGTGAGAAACATTTGATTTGTTTGTCCTTACCAATTTTCCTGTAGGTAACCTGTTGTGACAGTCCTATAGAAGTGTCACTCAGGGTTCATCTATCTCTTACAAAATACACCTTTGATAAGGAAACCATATTTGGAGGCTTCTCTTATTTTTGGACTAGTTACATATTTGTATCTTTGACCATTTGAAAATGCCTCTGACTGTTCTTTTGAGAGGTCAAAACCTTGCACTGGTATTTTTGGCTCTTTTGCTAATACTCTTTATCATATTTCTTCCTTTTGTGTAGTGGAGTATTGGTGTTTATGTCTGCCTCCTTTGATTCCTTTAAGACCTCTGATTTTACCTTTTGATGAGGTGGAATTAGTGCCTTTTTTCCAAACCCTAGAGGGCAGCTTTAAATCCTTTGCAGCCATATGCTGTTATGAAGGAGGCTCTTTGTAATCATTTGACTTGTTTTGTCAATTTTCCCAAACTCCTAGGCTTTAGGGCTGCTTAGAAAAAAGTAAATAGTGTTGTCTTCTAAGTTCTCTGAAACTTATCAAAATTCATTTGTCATTCCTAAAACTCTTCAATGTGCACTTAATGGAGTTTGAGGTGACCTTTTCCCTTGTAACCCTAGTACTGATTTCTTGCTTGGTCAAAATAGTCACAAACCCCGATTATCATAAAACATATGCTTGCTACTTTCTTCTTGCTATGAATGGTCTTCTTATGATGATCTTCTCTTTTACCTTACCCATTGCTAGTCTGATGGCTATTTGATCCTCTTGCAGAAATGTGAGCAAAGGGTAGTTGTCCCCTTGCAATATTTGTGCTTTAGGCTAAAAATCCTTCCCTGAATGATCTTTTTGATTATTTTGGACAAGATCACCTGTCCTTTTCTTCTTTGGATGCAGTTTCTTCATACAAGAAAAACAGAGTTTGTAGGGTACCAAATCCACCCTATGATTTTGTGAAACCCTATGTGACCTAGTGGAGGCTTTCTTGGACTTGGCTTTTGGACTAAGACCTAGAATTTGGGATCATCAAGTGTAAGGTAAATTTTATGATAAACTAATGTATTGAAGATCCAAAATCCAACGTACTCGATTTATCTAAAGAGCCTACAAAGATATTTTGAGACCATCATCATTTGGGAGTATTTTGGGAGACACAATAAAGTTGTTAAATTGGTGGGCTTAGGTATCAGTGGGGGGGGTTTAGGCCAAGAAAAACAGAGGATTTGGACCAAAGGTGAATACATATATACAGAAAGAGTGACATAATCCTCTAGTGGGTTTTCTGGGACTGGTAATAAAAGATAGACATTATGGAATGATGAAATAATGAAAAATTATCTTGAAGATAATGAAGGCAGTGAGATTTCTAGAACTCACAATGTTCATGAACCTTGTTTCTAGAAATCTTGGGATAATCATTTAGTCATCAACAAAGGCAAAAATTACTGATGACTAATAGTGGCTCCACTTGGGGAGGGAAGCTCCTTTTCAGGAGGTGTCCAGAACTTCATTTCTCTAGATTTATGGAAACCAGTGCCTCATCCATTGGGTAGATTTTTACCTCTTTTCATTTGTTGATGTTTGCTTGAAACTATGATCTTAATAATCTGAAAGACATGATTAGGTAAACTTCATCTCTACCTACCCAACCTACCTGCCTATCATTTTTTCTTCTTTAGGTGCATTTGGACTAGCAACCTTAACATCTTCTCGTTTTTTGAAAGAAAAATAAACTATCTACTTCTACACTTATTTCTTCCAGGAGTTCAGATTAGGCTAATGAACTCCTTTGATTCTCTACCTAGACTATTCAAGTGTCAAGTTTAAACTGTTTGACAAGATTCATTCATAATGCTATAAACATGAAATTGAAAACATGGATAATTCAGGATTAGACAATCTGATTTACCATAGGTTTGTGGCATAAAAACAAGTTGCACACAAATGTTATTTTTGTACAAAATAATACTAGAAAAATCAAGGCTAGGATACATTGCTTGCTACTCATCTCTATTTTTCTCTTTGGTTCTATTTAGGCATGTGGAACCAATATCTTTCTACCTAATCTATTCTTTTGACAAGTCAAGCTTGAATAATTTGACCCACTATCTTTTACTAACTTATCAAAAATAAGTTTAAAACATGTTTCAGCCAGGATTAGGCTAGATGACTTAAACAATACTTCTTTATGCACTAGTAGTGGTATTTAGGCTTACGCACTTTTAGTAGTTTTGTTTTTTGGGTATGGGGCTTTACCTTCTTTGCAAATCTGCCCTCTTTTCCATTTTTCTATTTTGTATTTATTTGTGATTTCTCTCAATATATTTTCATCAAATAGTGATATGTAAAATGAATGAGAAATTCCAACTAAGACTCTAAATGGCCATGGTATTTGATTACCCTGTCTTCCACAAGATCATCTACTAATTCTCTTTCATTCAGCTCTTGTAGATAAAGAACATGGCTATCTATTTTCGAGGGCATGGTACAGGACTTCTGCCAAGAATTGTCAAACATTCCAAGTTCTCCTTTATATTTATTCTTTGAGTTTAGTTTCCAAACCTTGTTTCTGTGAAAGAAACTATTTAGGTGAAGAAGGTATTCTTCATCAACTCCCAAACAAATGACAATGTCATCAATGTACATCATATTGAAAAAGTTGGTAATAGGTGCCATGGCCTCTTGGAAGGTGTCTTTAGCATTCCTTATTCCAGGAAAAATTTGGTCAAGCATGTAGTCATCCCAAGGGACTTTGAAAATGTGTTTTTGTTGATTGATTTGAAGTGGTATCATCTCATGAAAACCTGAAACACTACCAATCAAAGTCATCTTGTTAGAAATTTATATTTTTGGCATAGGATGATTTATCTTGGGAAAAGGGTGTTTGTATTCCATGGAGGCTTTGCCTAATTTTCTAAAGTCCATACAAAGTCTGCATCCTTTGGTTTTCTTTGTTAGTGATAGAATTCGCCCAAAGGTTTCATAGTTTTCCTTGGAAAAAGGTCTCTTTTGAATAATGTTTGTTTCATCAAGCTTTGAGCTTTTACTTCTATAAACAAGAGCATCTTGGTATTTCTTGCATAACTTCAAGTATTTGAGTTTTGTGTGTAATGGCAAGGCTTTGGACAAGTTGATCACCTTGGGTCTTCTTAGGCTGCCTATACAGTATCCCTCTACATCAGTTTCAACATACATCCCTTTAGGATTGATGGCAACATCAGTGAGAGTCAACATCTTTTCTGGAGGAACAAGACTCTCTGATAATGAGGTGTATAGATAAGGTAAGAACATAAGATTCCTTCGATTTAGATCACCCAAGATTTTTGTCCTATGAGGGCATTTTAGCATTCTGGGATAGGTAAAAGGGAAGAGTTGTGTTTCTGAGGTTTTTCCTCCCTTTGAGCAACCTGATTCATATGTCAAACTGACCATTGGTTTTGAGGTTTCGTTGTTAGTTTGTAGAGAGTCAAGTTTGACTTTGTCATAATATGTTTGTTCAAGGCTACTATAGTTCTAAATAATGAGTTCTGCGTGTAAATACTGGTTTGGTTGTTGCAATGTGTCTTGATATGTTTCAACTTCATAGACCTGCTCATCATTATCTTCCTCATTATATAATATGAAAGAATCAAGATCTGAGTGAATAGAATAAAGAGGGGTATTGTCTGGCCTATCCTGATTGCTAACCATATACTTCATATGTGACTCTCAGTATAATCTCCTTGTCTGATAGAAAATAGGGATGGTTGCATAAGACATATCTAGTTGAAGGTTCCCCTTAATCTTGGCTCCCCAAGATCTGGAGAAGATCATGCCATACTTGGGAGGAATATCTGCCACTACTATGTCCATGACTAGATTCATAGCAGGCACTTGTGCCAAGTTAGCACAAAGGTCCTTGATCAAGCCCAAACATTTGACCCTACTCGAATTGAAAGAGTACAATTCTTTGTAAGGTTTAGTTATTTCTAGGCCTAACCTCTCCATCACAATTTTGGGCATGAGATTGTGAGAGGCACTAGAATCTAGCATGGCAATATGTACGATTTTGTCATGTATGTTTAAGCTGATATAGAAAGGGGGAATGGCTCCTTCCTGATACTTTCCTTCTATTTTGCGTCCAAAAAACAACTAAGGTGTGTCATCAGACAAGTGCAAAGTGTCAGCATAATTTCCTATGTTTAGTACCTTCAACATCTGAGACCTATACATTGGTTGAGTAACCAGTTCAGTGAGGGGTAAATTTATCTTGATTTTGGCAATCTCTCCCTAAAAATTGAAAGGTACTAGTGTTTTGGATATATTAACATCAGCTTTATTAGCCATGATCTTTTCTACATTCTTAATTTGTTGATCTTGTTTTGGATTTTTAGTCAAGATGGTTTTCTCAGGGTCAATGGTGGAGGTACTAGGACAGCTAAGGTCATTCTTTGGCTAGCTGATTTTTCCTTTGTTTGCTTCAGCTTTTTTAACCATAGTGTTGACATTTTCTGTTGTTTTCTTAGAGGTGTTTTAAGGTACTTTCCGAGCAACAATATCTATTAGGTATTTCTTAGATGAATCTCGATAATTTTTTCTCCTAAGATCATACTGCTTATGGATTTCCATGATGGAATTTTCAAACCCCAAACAGTAGTCTTCAGAATCCTCATAGTTTGTGTCAGTTTGATCTGAGGAAAAGAAGCCTTGTTCTTCTTTGGTGAGAAAAACATCTTCTTCATTATCAAAACCTATTATATTTATATGGTTTTCCTTAGGTTCTATAATTTCTCCTTCTTCCTCATCTACAGAGTTTTGTTGAAAGGAAGGTCTGATTTTTTGGTCATTTTCCCTTTGTTTTATTTGAGGGGTATCTCTTCTGAAGTTTTCAGTTTTGTTTCGGTTTTGGGAGTTGGCTTGGTTGTCCCTAGGAAGTGTCCTTTCATTCAAATTTATTCTTTCTATCATTCTCTCCATATTTCTCATTAGGCTGTCCATTTTGGTGTCAGATGATGATGTTGAGGGCATGATTTCATCCTTATAGGTTAATCTCTTCTCTTATTTCAACCTAGCTCTCTTTTCAATTAAGTTTACCTCTGCACTAATTGTTGCTTTTTTCATTTATTCTAAGGTTTCAGGGTCTCTTTGTCTCAATTGGAAAGTCATGTCTGGGTCAAAACCTTAAGGGAATTTTACAATTGCTAAGCCTTATGGGGTTTTCATGTGAGGTGGGAGGGCATTATACACACTGTTAAACCTAGTGCAATAGTCTTGCACACTTTCCCCTACATTCCTTTTAAGGTTGTTATATTCAGACATGATTTGGAGGGGGTTTTTCTTGATTTCCCACTTGTCTATAAAATTTTAGTAGAGGGAAGGGAGGTCATGTATTGAATTAGGAGTTAATGCTTTGAACCATTTTTTGGCCTTTCCTCCTAGGCTTTTTGCAAATATTCTCATCTTAATGCTTTCTTCCTCTATCTCCATGTAATCAAAAGCATCATTGATTCTATCTACATGTTGTTCGACAGTGACAGATTCAACCCTTTTGAAATGAGGGATCTTAGATTGATAGTCATTTGGCAAAGGTACTAGGGGTTGAGGCAAGGCCAAAGGTGCATACCAAGTTGTCATGATGGGAGCTAATGGCGGATTTAAAAGAGGTGGATTTGTGAAAGGGGGTGTATGATGAAGTGGAGTGGTTTGCACAGTGGTGGTATGGATGGGTGTGGTGGAAGTACTTGGACCAACAAACTGATTTTGAGTAGACTTGGTATGGAAAGAGTTGAAGTGATGGAGAAGCTGAAATTTAGGTGGTGTGGAAGGAGAGGCTTCTCTACTAGAACTCTGGTGAAAATCTAAGGGTTCAAGGTCAGTTTGGTCAATATCAATTTGAGACTTGTTTATGAAGAGGTTCCTAGTATGGTGCAAGTCAAACTGGGGATCTTGCAAAGCTGTAAGATGTTTAGGTACAGAGCTTTCTCTATGGATGGTCCTAATAGTGGTTAAGTTTCTAGATCTAGAAGTTTTCCGCAAAATCTTCTCCAGGTCATCAACTATGTTGGGAGGGTTTGGGTCCGGATGAGATCTGGTACTAATCCTACGTAAAGCCAGATTTCAAATTTCAAAATTTAGAGAGGCTGAAAGTGTTAGGACTGTTTTTTTAAGGCTGAACACTATTAATGCTTAGTACTTGTTACAGTGTATGAATGGGTTCATATGCTTCTAAGGGTTGGTGTGAAACAAATCTAGGAAGTCAAATGAGTGCTAATGAAGTAATAGGCCTACTGGAGGCTATTGGAGTCTCCAGGTGGATATTTTTTGTTGTTTTAAGGATGTATGTTTATGGTCCACCACCAATAACTGACAAGAAACCAATCTAAGGGCATTTTGTGGTTTTCCGAGTCTCTTAAATTTTGTGAGAGTGTCCTATAGCTGAGTCATCATTTTTCTAGGATGATGAAACAAAAAGAGTCTACTCTTTGGCTAATAGTGTGAGTTCTCAATGATTTGATAAGGGTATACGAATTCCTAAGGGTTACTTAGTTTGTCACTAACTCATAAATTCCCACCGTGATCACCAGAATGTTAGTGTGGCGATGAGGTGGTAGATAAACCACCAAATACTATCAGTCAAGGGTTTCTAAATCTTTTAAGGAATGTTTAAGCATGAAATTACTCAGAAGGTCCCATTGTGATCATCAGAATGTTAGTGTGGAGATGAGGTGGTAGATTCACTGGATTTTCCAAGTCAAATTGAGGGTCTAAAGAGCCTTAAGAGGTATTCATGCCACTATATACTCAGAAGGTCCCACCGTGATCGCCAGAATGTTAGTGTCATGTGATTTGGAAGATTGGTAAACCAAATGACAAGGTAGCATGGAACCAACCTTTAGAGCCCAAGGACCTAGCCTTCCAGGACTTAGAGAGGGATCTCTCTATTGGGTGCAAAGGATGTGTTCTTTTTGCTCTAGGGTTTTGATTTTAGGCTACTTATTAGGTGTAGGGTTTGTTGATTGTTTTGGTTGGGTATGATGGTCAAGTGGAATAGGTGGAGTGAGAGTCTGTCAAAGCCATTGGGCTATGGAGTCAAATGATGTCAAGGGTTTCTAAATGATCAAACAGAGTGTGTTGTAGGGCCAATTTAGCAAGGTTAATGGATCCTTTAGGTGATGTATGAGGTGTAGTGAACATAAAGTTTGGGAAAAACTAAGAGATCTTAAACATATATAGTTAAAAGTTAAAACTCATGAGGTAGGGAAAACCATTAAGCTCAATGAACAATACTCAAACTAATAAACATCCAAGATAAACATTCCAGTGAAACATAGAGAGCATAAGAGCTTCTAACTTTAGAAATTCACCTTCAGATTTTGGGAAAACATATAAGATAAAACAAATAACTCAATATATGAAGAGGAAACTCCTAAACATCATATTTCAAACTATTGGGAACTCTGAAACAAGTTGTTAAGCATGGACAAAGGGCAAGATCGAACGAGACCTCTTTGACTTAACCTAGCAATCAATATTCCACATAAAGGCTTCAAGATAGGGTTTTGAAAACTTCAAATGAGTAGGGCACACCATGAATCATAATTGTAAGATAACATACTAACCATACATGAAAAAATAACAAATTTTTTTGGACCTAAGGAGAAATCAAGAATTCCTTAAGATGGCCAAAAGAAGAAAACATCAAAGCTATAATAAACAGGAGGACTGAGGTGCCTCAAAGAACATGTCTCAACCTATATTTTTCTGATTTATAGCAACCAAGAAACATGAAACATAATGATAAAAAAGGAAACAATAGACAAATTATGAAAACATCACCCTTTGGAATCCTGCAAACAAGCTTCTCCATCATCAAGCCAAACAAGCCATTCATCCACTTCACAAAACCAATTTCTTCTCCAAGCTCGTGAAACCATGTATATTGCTCTTCAAGCTCATCAAATGCTGACATAATACATAGGGGACTCATGCTTTATTTATGGAGAAAATGAGGACTAAAACCCTAAATGTGGTAGGAAAATGTCAAATATAACCATAAATGTCATTTATGGCCAAGAGACAATGCAAGGACCAAGGCACATAATATCCTAAGAAATAAATGCAAAAATAACTATTTGCACCTAATTATAGAGTAGTTTGCCTCAAAAAAATCAAAAATATCTATTTGCAATAAATGAGTATGTTTTGTTGACTTTTGGTCCAAAACACACTAGGCAGCCTCTGTGCGTAGTGCCACTTCAACAGAAAATAGGGTCTCTTGTGGCTGAGTTTTGGACCCCTTCCCGACACCGAATTTGGATCCGTGATGACTCGTTGGAAAGCCTGATGAGTATAATTTCCATACATGCTTGAGTTGTGCTGAGTGGAATCCATTTACCTATTCAAAAACTAATTTTCCCAACACTTCTCTGTGCGCAGCGCCTAGTTTGAAAATGAGGCAGAAAGGTCAAAGTTTTGATGTTTTTTGACCTTTTGGGGGGTCAAAAATGCTCCAAATGATCTGAAAATTGGTGAGCAGACTACTGGTGATGTGAGGAATCCAAAATTTAAACTTTGTGAGCTGATGATGCACCAATTTTGTGCGTAGCGCCTAGGGTGTTACGCACAAAGGGGTCAAAATTTGAAAAAGACAAAATTTTGTTCAAATTGCCTCAAAATTGGTGGAGAGGTCCCTCAAGGGGTCTTGGACACCTGTTGAGAAGCCTCAGCCAAAACTCCAAGGCTGCCATGCACTTTTTCCCTTTTAGTTTTTCTAGCTCCATGAGGGCCTCCTTTAGTTTGGCACAAGCAAGCATGTTTTTCCTTGCATAATTCTTGGTCATTTTATTTTGAAGATCAAGGTCTCTATTTAACTCCTTTAAATGCTTATTTTCTTCTTTGTAATAGTGAATGACACGTTGTGCCATATCAAACTCTCTTTCCCACTCCCTAAGCTGTGTATCTTTGTCCAAGAGAAGCAATCTAGTGGTCATCTCCTTGTCCTCATTGTCACTGTCTAGATCAATGAATTGAGGCTCTTGAGAAGTCTTCTTGATCCTTTTTCTTCTCCTTACCTTTACTTGTTGCTCACCTTTATCCATATTTTCCTTGTCTTTGTCCTTGGGCTTGATAGTTGGAGGAGAGATGGCCCTTTTCCTTTTTGAGGTAGCAAACACATCTCTTTTTCCTCTGTTGTAGGTGCATGTGAGAGGAGTGATGAGCGTTTGGGAGGTGTTTCCATCATTGCCTTGATCTTTGGTGATGTCAGAAGCCTTTTTATCTTTGCTATGGCTTTCATGAGCTACCTCTTGCTCCATTTGGTTACTGTTTTGTTGACTTTTAGCATCCCTATCATCTCTATTTTCCTCACTGTTTTCTATACTGTCATGCTAGCTTTCAAACTGATCACTACCCTCCTTACTTGCCTCATTTTGGCTCTTTTTTTCATAAAGGTCCTCTTCTCTGTCACTTCCTACACTGTCATATTGAGTTTATTTTTCATTTAAAGGCTAATTAGTGTCATGACATTCATGATAGTTGTCATGATTTTCATGACTATTTCCTTGCTTATCACTGACTGTTTGATTTGTGCTCTTTCCTTGGTCAATTCTTTCATCTTCAAACTTTGTTTCAGCTTCATCATCTTCCTGTTCTTGGTCTTCAATTTCTTCGTCATCTCCTCTTGTTTCCTCGGGATCATTGTCTTCATTCATTTCAACAATGTTTTCACTATCATTGTGCTCATTGTCATGCTCAAGCACATCTTCCTCTTGGTTGTATTGTGCACTCTCTTGCTGACTATTATCCTCATGTTTTTCTTCATAATCCTCTTGGTCCTCACCCTGTTCATCATTAACACCTTTTTCTTCATTTGAGATTGATTTATTGTTGTCATCATTATCACTGTCTTTCTCCAATTGCTCATTGTCTTGCTCTTTTTTACTGCTATTTTCATCACTCTCCTCCATGCCATCATCATCCTCTTGGTCTTCATCTTGTTCATCATCAACACCCTTTTCTGCACTTTGCAGTGACTCATTTGTGCTAATTATCATTGTCTTGCTCTATTTCATTATTGTCTCTGTTTTCAAGGCTGTCATGTTCACCTTCCTCTTCTTTGTCATCATCATCCTGCTCTCCCTCACTAGACTCTGCCTCTGTCTCACTTTCTTATTTTTCTCCACTGCTATTGGTTTGTTCTTCATGGCTATTTCCATCATCTTCTTCCTCAGCACTGTTTTCCTCTTCTTTTTCTTCATCTAACTCTGTTTCTACCTCACTTTCTTTATCACTCTCACCTTCATTTTCTTGTTCATTATTGCTACTGCCACCATCTTCACTAGATGCATTAGGAGAAGAGATAGGAGGTAAGTTTCCTGGTGGAGAAGGAATATGTGGAGATGATGGAGGAGTGGAGGTAGGTGGGTGTGAAGTGGAAAGAAAATTTTGCTGAATGAAGGCTTGGGGATTTTCAAATACATCATGTGAGATGAAAACTTCCCAAGCGATTCCCTACTGCTCCAGCTAGTGAAAAACAATCATCTTAACCAAGGAGTGGTGAAAATGGCTCTAGATTTGGTGGGCATAACTCCTCTTCTTGACTACTGAAGCCATTTTGTCAATGCTTCGGTAGAGAAAGTATGGTAGGTTTAGCAGTTTAACCCTAGTGAAGTGCACTAGTAGCCTTATGTGATATGAATTAACCCTGGAGTACCTCCCCTCACAGGTGAAGTACTTGATAATTTGCCTCATCAGTAGGTCATACCTCTCTAGCAGGTGGGAGAAGGGGAAAATAGCCTTGCAGCCTTTTTGACAGCTAGGTTTGAGGAAGGGCTCATAGTAGCTCAAGTACAATTTCTTCTGATTGAACCATCTGTCAACAACATATGGTATTCCTATGGATTTAGCAATAGATTCAGATGAGAGTTCAAAATTCACTCCTGCTAGGTTGACTTGGTGGTTTTGTAGACTGAGAATGAACAATCTAGTCAAGTCTGAGTGGCTTTGGACCTGTTTAACCCTCTCACAAAACCGATAGCATCCAACATCTTGAAAACATGCAAGGATCATGGGAGAAGAAGTGATTTGAATGGTGTCTAAGGGCTCAAACCTATTAACCCTTCCTCCCTTGTGCTTTGGCTTGATAGGCCTTTGGCCTTCATCACTGTTGGTATTGTTTTCTTCCTCAGACATGGTGACTGGTCAAGAACAAAAGATATTTAGCTTGTTGAGAGCCTTTAGGTCTAGGGAGGTAAAATAAGTGATGTGAGGGAAATGTTTTGAAAATGAAGGCAAGATGAAGTATTTAAGGAGTGTTTTCAGAGTTTTAGAAGTAGGTTTGTTTGTACTGAGTGTCTTTACCCCTATGAAAGCTCTTAAATTTGTAAACCCTGCCCTAGAAGGTCAAATAAATTGATTTTTATGCAGACTAGGGTTTGGTCACATTAGGCCCTTAAACTTCTCCTTGATTATGAAAAATACCACTTGAAAAGCAAGGAAGAAATACCACCAACCTTGCTTGATTGATGCTGGAGCTTTAGAGGTAAGAAAATTGAATTCAGACAATTTTTTGAGCAATTTGGGCCAATTCTGCTCTGTGCGTAGCACTAAAGGCTTCTCTATGGGCGAGTCAGGTCGGTCTGGGCCTGTGTGTAGCACCCTGGCCAGTGCATAGCACCGCCCTCCCGGTGTGTAGCATAGTGTAAAATAACACTGTGTCCACCTCGTCTGTGCGCAGCGCTGATGGTCAAGTGTGTAGCAACTCTGTCGGTGCACAGAGACCTAAAAATTTTCACCCAAATTGCCCATAAACCCTAAAAAAACTTCTTCAACAACTCTCTCTCCTTTTTCAAATACGAATGAGGTGGGGAAAAGGTAAAGGAGATCTTTATAGCTTTTTTGAAAAATAATTTTATGAGCCATAACCCACTTTCTAAAGTCTGTTTTCTCTTTATATTTTTACTATCTGTTTGACCTTTTTTGGTCCTGTAGGTGGCAGTTTGACATAATAAAAATGGTTTTTTCTTTTCTAGAGCATCTTGATGTTCTCCTTTTGCTAAAAAACCCTTCAACCAGCTCAAACTGTGCTCTTTACTCTCATTTGTAAATATGAACCTTTTCATGATGTTTTAACATTTGCAAACAACAGATTAGTGATTATTTGACATGTTTTCCTCTTATTTATATTCTGTCATGTTTTCTCTGTGAAGCAGTGAGAAAAACCTCCTATGTGAAAACCTTAGTAGAAGGTGTCAACAACTCTTTTAGTTTTCATGGGTGCCATTATGGTGAGAAACATTTGGTTTGTTTTTCCTTACCAATTTTCTTGTAGGTAACCTTTTGTGGAAATCGTGCAGAAGTGTCACTCAGGGTTAATCTATCTCTTGTAGAATACAACTTTGATAAGGAAACCATCTTTGGAGGCTTCTCTGCTTTTTGGAACAGTTACATATTTTTCTTTTTGACAATTTGAAAATGCCTCTGACTATTCTTTTGAGAGGTAAAAATCTTGCACTGGTATTTCTGGCTCTTTTGTTGATACTCTTTATCATCTTTCTTCCTTTGGTGTAGTGGAGTATTGGTGTTTATGTCTGACTCCTTTGATTCCTTTAAGACCTTTGATTCTAAATTTTGATGAGGTGGAATTAGTGCCTTTTTTCCAAACCCTAGAGGGCAGCTTGAAATCCTTTGCAACCATCTTATATTATGAGGGAGGCTCTTTGTCATCATTTGTCTTATTTTTTCAATTTTCCCAAACTCCTAGGATTTAGGGCTGCTTAGAAAAAAGTAAATAGTGTTCTCTTCTAAGTTCTCTGAAACTTATCAAAATTCATTTATCATTCCTAAAAGTATTCAATGTGCACTTAATGGAGTTTGAGGTGACCTTTGCCCTTGTAACCCTAGTATTGATTTCTTTCTTGGTCAAAATAGTCACAAACCCTGATTCTCATCAAACATATGCTTTCTTCTTTCTTCTTGCTATGAATGGTCTTCTTATGATGAGTTTCTCTTTTACCTTGCCCATTGCTAGTCTGATGGCTATTTGATCCTCTTGCAGAAATGTGAGCAAAGGGAAGTTGTCCCCTTGCAATATTTGTGCTTTAGGCCAAAAAGCCTTCCCTGAATGACCTTTTTGATCAGTTTGGACAAGATCACCTATCCTTTTATTCTTTGAATGTAGTTTCTTCATACAGGAAAAACAGAGTTTGTAGGGTACCAAATCCACCCTATGACTTTGTGAATCCCTATGTGACCTAGTGGTGGCTTTCTTCAACTTGGCTTTTGGACTGAGACCTAGAATTTGGGATCATCAAGTGTAAGATAAATTTTATGATAAAATAATGTGTTGAAGATCCAAAATCCAGTGTACTCAATTTATCTAAAGAGCCTACAGAGATATTTTGAGACCATCAGTGTTTGGGAGTAGTTTGGGAGACACAATAAAGTTGTTAGATTGGTGGGCTTAGGTATCAATGGGGGGGGGGGTTAGGCCAAACAAAATAGATGATTTGGGCCAAAGGTGAATACATATAGACAGAAAGAGTGACATAAGCCTCTAGTGGGTTTTTTGGGACTGGTAAGCAAAGCTAGACATTATGGAATGATGAAATAGTGAAAAATTATCTTGAAGGTAATGAAGGCAGTGAGATTTCTAGAACTCACAATGTTCATGAACCTTATTTCTAGAAATCTTGGGATAATCATTTAGTCATCAACAAAGGAAAAATTTACTGATGACTAACAACGTCATCAGGCTCATTAGCGACGCCTTCAACCAAGGCATCCACCACCTACATATCTACCTTGATTCCCAGTTAGTGGTTTCACAGTTAAACCAATAATTTGAAGTACAAGATTCACAAATATTTAGAAAATATTTGTGTGCAAAAAGATGAAGCCGTCAATTTTATCATATTACATTCACACATGTACCAAGAAATCAAAACCAGATAACAGATCACATAGCTAATCACATCCTAGACTGGAATGCATCTCGTATAAACCATCATACATAAAACCAAAAACATAAAAAATATAGATCTCCATAACTGATACACAACATCCATCAAATCATATAACCATAGACACATCATCAAGAGCCGCAAAAAATACATCTCGCATATATACCAAAAAATATGTGTGAGTAAAATAAATAAATATGTCTCCCACCCACAAGTCGGCCTAAAATAAATAAATATATATATATATATATATATATATATATATATATATATATATGTATATATATATATATATATACATATATATGCAATAAAAAATAATGGAAGACTCCTCATAATGGGTGATTCCCTAATTACAATGTGTCTCTAGGGCTGAGCCCTGCGAGGTTGGCCATCTAGACCCACAGCTGCACCTGGTGCTAACACTCAAGCAGCCGCAAAAACAAAAAATGCCACATGGCGCAGAGTCGAATGACAACCCCTTTCCTGTTCCATCAATGTCTCGAGCTAGGCATCATCTAGATCATCAACAAAACCCTGAATCGGTATACCCTGGGTGAACCTCTCCACTCACCCCATGCATCAGCTAGGTCGTTGGATCGAGCCTCAGCTACAGCTAACTGCTCTGCCATCTCTACCATTCATGCCTCAGCCTCCTCCGGACGAGCGATAGCCACAGCATACTTGGCAGCAACTGAGTTGGTACCCTTCCAAAAGGATCCATCATGAAAACCATCATACATAAAACCAAAAATCAGGATCCATCACACTGTCCAGAACCTCCACCCTACCCCCCACCCTGGGGCTAAGCACCTTCGCCTGGAACCCTCCGAATGGGATGGTGTCCCACCAACCGAGCAGTGGGTCGTCCAACTACTCCCACATCTGCAAGAGAAACATAGTGTTAGTGTCACCATAATACACATATAAATATGCACATCATAAATACTCAACAAATGCAGAAAAACATAAAAAATCATACCTATAGGTCCCCACATGTAACCAGCAGGAATACCCATATTTGGATCTCCCTGAAATTCCATCATAGAGTATGGAAAGTAGAGGAATATCTGGGGGTTATCCTCGAACCATGCCTTTATGGTCACATTCCAATAGCGACCCACCTCTCTTACCCCACCTCGAGGCATCATCGGCACCCATCGCCTCATTCGAGGGTCCCGGTGAAACCCAATAGGAACTGGCACTACGGGCACCACAGTACCACCCTCTCAAACATAATGCTACATAGGATTCTAGCATATGTGAATAGCTTATATCCTCCTCGGACCTTCGCCAACTGTGACACCATACCATCATAAACATGATGTGCCCAGTCATAAAAATGCTCGACCCGAAGTCGGTGTAGAACACTGATCTGGGGTACCGATGCCCTGTGCGGCAATGACGACCCAGTCTATCGTACGGACATAGATAAAGCACATGGCTCAGTTAGATTGGTCACTACTGATACAAGAATTCACCCCTCTGAAAGGGGCGCCCCACCACAGTGCTGCTCCAACAAACGACGGAGAGACACCCTCCCAGGTGAGAGTGGATGGAGAAGTGCCTAACCCTAAGGCAAAAATCCAGTCATAAAGTATATATCCATCTCCAGACAAATAGAAATGTCCCTCAATGGACCAGGAAGCATAGGAGGCGATCCTGCGACCTCAGGAGGTCATTCTAAAGAAACTTGAGAAGACCCCACTGAGCTAGTAACCTGCGGCCATTGGCATCCTATGCCACAGTCATACGAAGATCTGTCTAGTCACAATATCTCCACAACATCTTGTCACCAAACATAAGCACATCAGTGACATCAAACTTAATTTTTTTTTTTTTCAAAAACTGCCTTGGCTTTTCACCGCGCCTATTTCTCATACAGGTGCGCTGACTACGCTTTTGTATCTCATACATACATAGAAGCTGCGCGCAAAAACTCTAATAGGTGAAAAATCTCCGCGGATATCCTCAAATTCTTGCGGAGTCTCTGCACCCGCATCTTTATCACTCGCTCGACCAAGGAATAAAAAATAGGGGTCCAAACAAACCTAATTTGTACGGACCCCCACCCAGAAAAACCGAAAAAAATAAAATGCTCGATGTTCATGGGCCTACCTGGCACTTACGTCATGAATCCCTGGTACACAGGCTAACCACAATAGTAAGAACGTCTCGGCAGCAAGCTTTGACCTCACAACTCTAAAATAACACAAATGAATTAAAATGAGCCATATTGGCCCATATATCGCCCTTTTAAAATTATTTGACAAACCATAATGGGAGCTTAGAATGCCCAATTGTGAAACCAAAAGCAACACAACGATCAACATCTCATAATTCCCAAAGGATGCTTCACACATTCACGCCTGATCTAAATCTCAAGTTTTAGCTAAAAATTGCTTCAAACATGAACGACTAGATAGAGTTCGTTGCCAAGATTCTGGCACAATTCATTTCATCAAAATCTGAATTCGTATGACTAAGTTATCGTCTGATGTTCGTTTTCCAAAACATGCAAAAAACTTAGTAGAATAGGTACATTTTTGATGTGGTAGGTACATTCAACATTCGCAGGAATATCCTCCAGAAATAACCAATGACATTGTGCCAAGTGGCATCACCAGATTCGCTGATGATGACTAGGAAGATAATTTTTTTTATTTGTCTAAGTGGAATTTTATTAAATTGGAATTTTATTTTTATATGGTGGCCAATGGTGAAGGGCCACGTGGCATGCCACGTACCCCCCCATGGCAGGAAAGGTTGGAAGGTCGAATGAAAAGTCATATCATTTGTTTGGACTAAGGTTCATGGTAAATGTATATATATTATATAGTTCTAAACCCATCTAACTCAGCGGGGTCAACTAAAGTTGGGAGAGTGCTAACTAGCGAATGGAGCAGTTCTAAGTCTGGAGGAGTATCTCTAAGTATGGCGGAAAGCTTATTATAAGTCCAAGTAAAATTATTATGGTGGAGTGGGGGTCAAACCCTTGACCTCACACCCGCCAACCAATCTCATTACCAGCTCTACTACATGGGTGGATCTGAACCCTTAAGAACTCTGCACAAATTTAAAGTTTATACGTCCAACCATTTTGGGGTTGGAGGGGGCTAGCCCCGCGGGCCAGCCCCCTCCCCATGTGACCAGAAGCACGCAACCGAGGTCCAATGCATTGAACCGACGGAGTTTCCTAAGCATGATTAATTAAGTTAATACGTGGGTTAGTGACATTTAAAATGTCATTAACACTAAACCCAGTGCTTATCCACCATAATTACTGCTTAGCGCTAATTAATTCGAAGATTAAGTTGGCGGGTTTTCTAGAGGTGCGCCAAACATGGCGGGATTTCTAAATTTAAAAAATTAATTAGCAGATCTTCCATTTTTTGAGGAGAAATTGGGGCAAAGTTGTTTTTGGTCATAACTCACTCAATTTGCGACCAAACTGAGCTCAGTAAAATTCATTCCAGGCTAATTTGCATGCTAGAAACTCAATGGAGTAGGTTTTAGAGGTAGAAAATGTGATTTATAGGTGTTTTAGTACATTTGAATATTTTTTAAGGCCAGGGCCAACAGGTATTGGGGTCATTTCCAGAGCATCCAAAGTCCAAATACAGAAAAAAAAAAAAGAAAAAAAAAGGGGGTCATTTTTGGGAGATTATGATGTTATAAACTCATTGGAATAGGTTCCAAGATGTTCTAAAGCTTCTAACAGGAATTTCAGAGCATTTGAAGCTAATACAAATGTCACACTATGAAGCTGGACGAAGGAGATGTAGCCTAGGAGGGGTGAAATCCTTTATCAAAATTATTTGTGTTAAGCTTTGCTATATGTGCTTGCTATGTTTACTATTGCTTATGTTTTTTCATTTAAAATTATGTTTTTTAAGCTTATGAAAAACTCATCATTTCACTAAGTACATTGTTTTCCAATCACATTCTCTTAAACAAACTCATGAAGGATAAGTAAAACAATGCAATGAAATTTTTATATCTGAAATTAAACTAGCACAACATTAACTAGCAAGTAATTTCATATCAAGTTGGTATCAGACAACAAGGTTGTTTACTTGTTTTACTTGAAGAGTTTTTAATAGTGCAAAATTACTAATGCTTACAAGGTTGAGATTGTAGAGAGGATAAGGGAAGCTACTGATAGCTAGTCCAGAAGTTAGGATAAGAAGGAAGAAGGCTGAGATAGCAGCATCCTTACCCAAAGGACCACTCAGGGAAACATTTGAAGCATAAGAGGAATTAATTGCACAAGTGGTTGAAGAGATACAAGCTGCAAAGATAGAGCTTGAATCAACATCCAAAATGCCATGCCATGAAGGAGCTCATGAACATTTTGAGGAAGAGGATGTTAAGAAGGATTTCAAATAAATGCAAAGGATGGTGAAACTTATGTACGAATATTTATGGAAAAGGAAGCTGGAGAAGGTTCAAAACACCCTCATAAAGAAGAATCTTCAAACAGTAAAAAGGAGGAAGAGAGGAGCTCAAAAGACAGTGGTGGAAAACCATCTCCTTCTCTGCCATCATCATCATCATCATCCTCATCAGCATCTTCATCTTCCAAATCCACTACAAAAACTCATACCCATACTCATTCCAAGATCCCAAAATGTAAGACTCGGTTACTCGAGTTGGACATCAAATTTGAACTTCCTACATATAATGGAGAAGTTAATGCTGAAAAACTAGATAATTGGATTCTTCAATTAGAAGTTTACTGTAGAATTCAAAATCTGCAAGAAGACGATATTAAAATCCAATTGGCTTCATTAAGGCTAGAAGGAGCAGCATTAGTTTGGTGGGAGGAAAATGCACAAGAGGAAATGCACATCCATGGTAATATTTCCATTACTTGGGTCAAATTAATTTCTTCCATTAAAAGACAATTCTATCCATTAGCCTATATGTAGAAAGAAATAATGAGTTGGCAAAACCTTAGATAGCTTAAAGGTAAAAGTGTCCAAGAGTATACACAAGAGCTTAGGAAAAGGGCTTTATTACTTGGTGTAGACTTAAATTCACAAGACACAATCTTGAAGTATATAGGAGGTCTACATTCCTACTTAAAACACATTATTCTCATGTTTAACGCAAATGAATTAGATGAAGTATGTGTGCAAGCCATGCATATTGAGGCAAGGGGTAAAAACATTTCTGAAGACGGTAGTAATAAGAATCCATTCAAGGGTAATGGAAAAGATAAAGGAGTAAAATGGAAGGGAAATAAGAATGCAAGTGTGAAGCAAGAAGGAGAGAAAATGACATGAAAACATTGCTCCAAAGAGGGGCATGATGAAGCCCATTGTTGGAAACTACATCCCGAACTAAGACCAAAGAAACAAAATAACAAAAGGAAACAAAAGACAGCTGCCACCACACAAAAAGATCTTAGATATAATTTAGGAGATGAAACCAAGATATTCGCCATGGTTAACAAAGGAAAGGAAGAAATTTCAAGTTCGAGTACTTCAAACAGTCACAATAACACTTCAAATGCGGATAAAAGGATAGAATTATTTCATGTTAGAGTAATTTCTAATCATACAAAGATTGATGCCTTATTTGATACAGGGTCACAAGAAAACTTGATTTCAGAAGACTTAGTTAAAACACTGAACCTTGAAACTGTACCTTGTCATAAGCCATACCCTTTTAGGTTGGATAGTTAACAATGCAAATTTACAGGTGACAAGGAATTGTATTTTCAGATTTTCTATTACTCTGTTGATGAAGTTGAGTTAGATGTTATACCACTTGATATTTCGGGGATTATCTTGGGTAGTCCATATTTGTATGACAGGAAAGCGGTATTCTACCGTCATGAGAACAAATATCATTTGATCAAATATGGAGTGGAGTATATTGTGAGAGCTCATCACAAGAAACTGAATATCTCTTTGATTAATGCAGGGAAAATGAAGAGGCTAGTAAATGCAAGTAAAAACTTTGTGCTTATTATGATCAAGAAAAAGGAAGATGTTAACTATGAATCATGACTTTGTCATTTTTTACTTAGATGACATACTCATATTCAGCAAATCAAGAAAATAACATGTCATGCATGTGAACAAGGTACTTGATGTTTTGAGAAAAGAGAAATCGTTTCTTAAGATGTCAAAGTGCGAATTTGGTAAGACTTAATTGGTATATTTGGGACATATATTTGGAGGAAGTGAATTGAATATTAATCCTTCAAAAGTTGAGGTCATTTTTAATTGGCCCAAGTCCAATACAGTTACCGAGGTAAGAAGCTTTTTAGGGGCCGCACAGTATTGGAGGAAATTTATTGCTAATTTTTCTTCCATTGCAGCACAGTTACATGCATTGACAAGCATAAAGAAAGTCTTCCATTGGGGAGATTTGCAGCAGAAAGAATTTGATGCTTTAAATAAAAACATAATTTTGGCACTGGTACTAGCAATTCCAAATCTAAGACAACCATTCGAGATCCAAACAGATGCAAGTGATTATGCTATGGGAGTAGTACTCATGCAGTATGGTAAGCCTATCTCATTTCATTCTGAAAATTTTAATTGAGCTATGACTAAATATCCTACGTATGATAAAGATTTATATGCATTGGTACAAAGTGTAAAGAAATGGAAGCATTACTCGATGGGAAAAGAGACCATTATCCATACAGACCACCAGCCATTGTAGTATTTACAATCACAGCCCAAATTGTAGCAATAAAGACATTTTAGGTGGATGGGTTTCTTACAAAAATTTCACTTGGTTATCATGTACAAGAAAGGAATCTACAATAAGGTAGCTGATATGCTCTCTAGGCCTATGTTAGGTCCCTATATTACTAGTATAGTCCCTTATTTTTGTTAGTGTAACCCCCTTATTGTTATTATTGTACCCTTTTAACCCCCATTTTGTTATTATTATTTTAAATTATTATTGTTAGTCGAAGCAGAGATTGTATCACAGGCCCTGCTGACATTGTTACAGAAAGGAGGTTTTGTGAATTGTATCATCCAAGAATTGTTCATTTATGTAATGTATTGGAGGTTGCCCCCTCGAAGTGGCTCATTTCTAAGGCGTTTATATCTCTTTTCTTCTCTTTTTGAGTTGGTTACACAACATTTGGTTTCAGAGCTTTGGGATTCTAGGGTTTCGCTGCTCCAAACAGGTCATCGTGGCATTTTCGCTGTAACTTTTTTGCTACGAAGCTTCAGAAGCTGAAAGTTTTAGGGTGCGAAGCTGAAATCTTGAGGAAGGTTGTCTAAAAATTTCAGATCTTGGTTCGCAATATTTGAGGAGATATCATCTGTGGAAGTTAGGTATTTTTTCAGGCTCATAAACAGGTCATCGTGGCATTTTCGCTATAAAAGTTTTTGTACGCAGGGTCAGAGTCTGAAATTCATATGGTGCGAAGCTGAAATCCTGAGGAAATTCGTCAAAAAATGTCAGAACTTGGTTCGCAATATTTTTGGAGATATGATCCGTGGAAGGTAGTGCTTTTTCAGGCTCCTGAATTTCATCTCAAAGAGGTGATCGTGGGAAAAGTTCAATAACTCTCTCTCTGAAGATTGGATTGGAGTGCCGTCAAAAGTGATCACAAGCACACAGCCTGTAGTTTCTTCGCTATCAATTTCAGAGACAAAGGAAAAAACAGTGACACGTGGCAAGTCGTACAAATTCGCTCTACACCGAACCGTACCGAATTAGTCATTGTGGGAGATTGGACACAAATTTGTCTTGGAGAATCCAATCAGTCAGGACTCTGTGGTATCAGAGAAGCTCCAGAGATTCATTACAGGCTGGAATTTTTAGATATCAAAGATTTTCAACCACAGAGATAATTCAATTTTTAACATTTGCTCCTAAAAGCTAGTAAAAGGTGTGTATTTTTTTCCGAATTTGTGATAAGTCTTTCCGCTGAAGAATCAAGTTGAATTGATTCGTTAAATCTTGTAGTGATATCAATATTGGGATTCGAAAATGGCCTCAAAAGAATTCAACACCCATCAAGCCTTCAGAAGGCTCTACCATGACTCATGAAGATGAAGAATTGCAACATGATCTATCAAAATTACAAGAACAAGTGCAATAAATTTCACTCTCGCAAAGAGCAGCAAAAAATGAAATGGAAGTTTTGAAGAAAGGTGTGGAAGTGAAGATGGATGGTTTGAAGAAAGGCATGGAAGCTAAGATGGATGGTGTGCAAGCTAAGATGGAAGCTAAGATGGATGGCATGGAAGTGGGCAGGGAAGCTAAGATGGATGAAGGAAGCAGACATCAAAGGAAGCTAAGATGGATGCAGAAGTAAGTAAGGAAGCTAAGATGGTCATGGAAAACAACATGAAAAACATGAAGAATGATCTAAAAGCAGACACCAAAGGTTTGACCTAGTTGATACAAGAAATGTTTCCTAATGGTGAAAAGATAGTAGAAGAACCTCATGATGAGAATAAAATAAATGTTAATCGTGATTTCATAAAATCTAATGTTGGCGGGAAGAACCACCATATTCCAAAAAATGGATATGAGGAAGTTTGATGGGAAGGATCCTGTAACATGGATACTACAGATGGAGCAATATTTTGATCTCCATAATGTGCAAAACACACAAAAGGCACGCATTGCAACTTTACATTTAGAACAAAATACATTTGTATGGTATCGATGGCTTTTCTCTCGTAAAAAAATTGTCACTTGGTCAATTTTTACTGAGAAGACAAGACATTATGGAGGATACAAAGATAACACCTTCTTTACCTCATTGATAAATCTCAAAATAAAATGGTGTTGCAGGGAAGAAACATACTGAGCACTCAAAAATTGAGTATATGGCAATCGATATTTCGCAGGACCACAAAGATTGATTCTCTTTAAAGGGGCTTGTATGATAAAATTCAACATGAAGTTCAAGCCTGAACCTATCTATTAGAGAAGGCATTTAAAGGAAAAGAAAAGTTGAATGTAAAATTATGTAAACAAGGGAAGTCTACTACTCAATTCTATAAAGAAGGAAGTGTTGCTACACCTAGATTTCCACAACCTACAAGGTTGACACCACAACAATTGGAAGAAAAAAGAGAAAAAGGGCTTTGCTACAATTGTGATAGCAAATACACTAAAGGTCATAAGTGTGTTGAGAAGAAATTATTTTATATAGATTGTGAAGAGGAAGAATAAAATAAACAAGAAGAGGATATACACCAGGAACCAGCCCTAGAAGAGGAAGAAATGAGTCCGACCATATCGTGTAATGCATTGGCAGGAATTACCACTCCTCAAACTCTCAAGATAGAAGGACATATCAAGAAGAAAAAGGTAATAGTGTTGATTGATTCAGTAGCACCCATAATTTTATTCATTGTAAGGTAGCCAAGGAATTAAATTGTTTCCTATACCCAGCACCAGAATGTCAAGTGATGGTTGCAAATGGAGGAACTATAAATTGCTCTGGAAAATGCCATAACATAAAGCTAACCATGGGGGAATATGTGTTGACTAGTCCAATGCTTTCCATTCCTATGGGAGGTGCTGATGTTGTACTAGGAGTACAATGGTTACAATCTTTGGGGACGGTAGCTTTTAATTTTCAAGAACTTTTCTTGAAATTTTTCTCAGAAGGAAAGGAAGTCGAATTACGGGGTATTGAAGGGAAGCCGGGAAGGATAATAAGCTCTAATGTCATGACAAAGCTTCTAAAGAAAGAACAACGAGGCGTAATTGCACAATTATGCTCACTAGAAGTTCCGACATCAAAATCATCTATTTCTGCAGATCTCCAACAAGTCTTGGACAATCATTCCAAGGTGTTTGAAACTCTCAAAGGACTCCCACCTATTCGTGATCATGATCATGCTATTCATTTGATTCCAGGAAGTGTTCCTCCAAACATCAGGCCTTATAGATATCCTTACTTCCAAAGAGCGAAATTGAACGTATGATTGCAGAAATGTTAGAGGCGGGTATAATTCAACCTAGTCAAAGTTCTTTCTCTGCTCCTGTAGTATTGGTACACAAGAAGGATGGATCATGGCGAATGTGTCCAGATTATAGGGAGCCCAATAAGCTCACCATTAAAGACAAATTTCCCATTCCTGTGATTGATGAATTATTGGATGAATTACATGGAGCAATTTATTTTACCAAGGTGGATCTTCGTTCAGGATATCATCAAATTAGAATGAAGACTGAAGATATTCCAAAAACAGCATTTCGAACTCATGAGGGTCATTATGAATTTTTGGTCATGCCTTTTGGCCTTACCAATGCACCTTCTACATTTCAAGGGTTGATGAATTCCACTTTCAAACCCTTCCTTAGAAAATTTGTGCTAGTATTTTTTGATGATATACTAATCTACAACAGGTCTTGGAAGGATCATGTTCAACATGTTGACAGGGTGCTCAAACTATTGCAGGAGAAACAATTATATGCAAAATCATCCAAATGTTTCTTTGGAGTACAAGAGGTGTAATATCTGGGTCATATTGTATCTCACGAGGGTGTTAAGGTAGACCCTAACAAAATTAAAGCCATTAAGGAATGGAAAGTTCCCACAACCATAAAGCAGTTGCGAGGATTTCTCGGGTTAACAGGGTATTATCTCAAGTTTGTTAAGAATTATGGGAGAATAGCAGCACCTCTAACAACATTATTGAAGAAAGATGCATTTTCATGGACTCCTGAAGCAACTAAGGCCTTTCAACATCTTAAAGAGGCAATGTGCCTAGCACCGGTCTTAGCTACGCCAGACTTCACAAAAACCTTTATTGTGGAATGTGATGCCTCAGAAAATGGAATTGGTGCAGTTTTAATGCAGGAAGGAAGACCCATTGCTTTTGAAAGTCGTCCAATCAAAGGAAAGTATTTACAGAAACCTATTTATGAGAAGGAAATCTTAGCAATACTGCATGCACTAAAGAAATGGCGAACTTACCTAATGGGGAGACACTTCAAGGTAAAAACTGATCATGATAGTCTTAAACACTTTTTGGAACAAAGACTATCTTCAGAAGAGCAGCAAAAATGGGTCACAAAGATGTTGGGTTATGACTTTGAAATAATCTACAAAAAAGGAAAGCTTAATGTTGTTGGAGATGCACTCTCAAGAAAGAATGAAGAGGTGGAAGCATTGCTTTGTGCCATTTCTATTATCCAACCAGATTGGATAACTGAAGCAAGAGATGAATGGAAGAAGGACAAAGATGTATGGATATTCATTCAAAAGTTGCAGCAAGATCCTAGTACATCTGATACATTTATTGGAAAAATGATTCCTTATGGTACAAAGATCGCTTATATCTTTGTAAGAATTCCCAACTAAAACAAAAGATTCTTCTGGAATTGCACACTTCTCCTTTAGGAGGACACTCAGGATTTTTAAAAACTTACCACAGGGTGAAGAAAGAATTTTTTTGGGATGGCCTTAAATCCGATATTCAAAAGTTTGTGGCGGAATGTTTGGTTTGCCAGCAGAATAAAGTGGAGACAATTAAGACCCCGGGACTTCTACAACCTTTATCCATTCCAAGTCAGCGCTGGGAGGAGATTTCAATGGATTTTATCACAGGTTTACCTAAGTCTGAAGGAAAGAATGTCATCATGGTGGTAGTTGATAGACTTACCAAGTATGCACACTTTTGTGCATTATCTCATCCATTTAAAGCAAGCACAGTTGCTACTACATTTGTGGACAAAATTCAAAAGCTACATGGAAGCCCAAGGGTTATTGTGAGCGACAGAGATCCCATTTTTACGGGAAATTTTTGGACGGAGTTATTTTCTTGTTTGGGTACTCAATCAGCTCATAGCTCATCTTATCATCCTCAATCTGATGGTCAAACCGAGATAGTAAATAAATGTTTGGAAGGATATCTTCATTGTTTTGTATCTGATAAACAAACACAATGGGTCAAGTGGTTACCTCTCGCTGAATGGTGGTATAACACTTCCTTCCATACTGCAGCAAAAATGACCCCATTTATGGCACTTATGGATATCATCCACCATCGATCACATCATATTTAAGGGAAAATTTGAAGGTTCAAGCAGTGGAAGATCACATCGAGCATCAGCAAGAAGTTCTCCAGCTCTTAAAGGATAACCTGAATTTGGCACAAAATCGAATGAAACAACAAGCAGATCAACATCGCAGCGAGAGAAGTTTTGATGTAAGAGATTGGGTATTTTTACGGCTACAACCATATAAACAAATGTCCCTCAAGCAAGCTAAGAAGGATAATAAATTATCGCCAAAGTACTATGGTCCTTACAAGGTGTTGCAAAAGATCGGTACTATGGCATACAAATTGGAGCTTCCTGCTTCTTCGCGAGTACATCCAGTTTTCCATGTTTCATGCTTAAAGAAGGTTATAGGTGAAAATCTTGCAGTTCAAACAATATTGCCAGAACTTGATGAGGAAGGAAAAATCATATTAGAACCTGAAGCAGTCATGGAAACAAGAACTCGACAACTACGGAATCGATCAATTTCAGAGTATCTCATCAAGTGGAAGAACTTACCCACCGAAGATTCTACATGGGAGGATGAAAATTTTATACAGAAGAACCCGGAGCTACTCAAGCATTGAGGTCAACACTTTCTTTGAAGGAGAGGGGCATGTTAGGTCCCTATATCACTAGTATAGTCCCTTATTATTGTTAGTGTAAACCCCTTATTGTTATTATTGTACCCTTGTAACCCCCATTTTGTTATTATTGTGCCCTTAAATTATTATTGTTAAATGCAATAGGATTTATGTACGGCCCACCAGATTATATCAGGCTCTGTTGACTCCTATATATAGAAAGGAGGTTTTGTAAATTGTATCATCCAAGAATTGTTCATTTATGTAATGTATTGGAGGTTGCCCCCTCGAAGTGGCTTATTTCTAAGGCGTTCATATCTCTTTTCTTCTATTTTTGGAGCTGGTTACACAACAGCCTATTGTAAATTCAACTATTATTCTCAAGCACAATTCTATTATGCATGAAACTTACATTGAATAGTATGTGAATGATAATGATTTTCAATATGTGGAGAACTTGAGTAAAGGAAACCAAAGTGAAGAGTTAGATTATCATGTGCATAACAGGTTTTGTATCACTTGGGAAAGTTATGTATACCACAGGGAGAAAGAAATCGTATCATAAGGGAGGTGCACACATAATTGATTGCAGGACATTTTGGTGTAGGCAAGATAGTAGCGCATCTGCAAAGGTATTGTTATTGGCCACACATGAATGAAAGTTTTTCTCGTTTTATTAGAGGATGTTATTTATGTGAAAAAAGTAAGCCTAGCAATAGGAAGCTTGGTTTGTACACACCAATTCCAGTTTCTTCTCATCCTTGGGAGAGAATCTCAATGGATTTTGTAGGAGGCCTTCCTATGTCAAGGAAAGGTCATGATTATTTGTATTTTGTGGTAGATTTGTTCAGCAAAATGTGCATTTTGATGCCATGTAAGAAAACTATTACAGCTGAACAAACCGCTGATATTTTCGTTCAAAATGTATGGATCCATTTTGGTCTTCCTACTTCTATTGTAAGTGATCGAGATTCTCAATTTGTTGGGGATTTTTGGTAAAAATTATGGGACATGATGGATACGAAGTTGAAGAAGAGTATAGCATTTCATCCGCAAACAGATGGTCAAACAGAGGTGGTAAATACAACTGTTATTCATTTTCTAAGAGGCTATTGTAGCAAGCATCCCAATTTGTGGGATGAACAATTACACTACATACAACATGCATACAACCAGGCAAAACATTCTTCCACAAATACATCACCATTTGAGGCATGGTTTGGTTACTTGCCAAGATCGCCATTGGACTTTATCTTTGAGAAATATGTTGTTATAGATGGACATAGTGACATAGATAAATCAATAAATTTCATTGAGAAAATTCAGCTGGTACATCACACAGTACAAGAGAAACTTGAGAAGAGCCAAAACAGCTACAAGGCAAGGCACGACAAACATTGGGTTGATCAAAAATTTCAAGTTGGAGATGAAGTTTGGTTTTACATAAGCAAATAAATATTGCAAGGGGAAGGTAAAAATCTCAAACCAATCCGTTATGGTCCATTTAAAATTCTGGAAAATATTGGTACAAATGCATTCAAACTAGATTTTCCTCCTTATATGCAAATCTATTCGGTTGTTAATGGTGAGAATTTGAGATTGTTTGAGCCTCCTTTGATTGATGATCAAGGAGAGCATGTTCAGCTGCCATCAGTAGATGAATTTTCACTAGAATATCTTGATGAACTTCAGCAAGATCTCATACTTGAAAAAAGAATCGAAACTTCAAGAAGAGGGAATTTTGAATACCTTAGAGTTGGACTCAAAGGTCAAAATCCTTCAAAGGACAAATTGTTGGAGATTGGAAAAGTGAGGGAGTTGTACCCTCACTTGTTGAAAAATTGATAATATCTTTTGGGGTCCAAAAGGCTTCTAGTGGGAAGAAATGATCTAAAGCTCAAGTTTTATCTAAAATTTGAAAGTGATCAAAATTTCTTCAAACCTGAATTACTAGATAGAGTTCATCGCCAGGGTTCCGGTGCAACTCGTTTCATCAAAATCTGAGTTCGTATGACTGATTTATCGTCTAGTGTTTTTTTTCTAAATGTAGAAATTATATGCACTAAGCATGCATATTTCCTAGATCCACCTGATCTCACACTATTAACTTTATTCAAGATACTGAATCTATTCCACTTGTTAATCTTTTGCGGAAAATTTAATTGCACACACATGTAAAGCATAAATAAAAACAATTTCACATAACACAATTGTTTTTAACTGGGAAAGCCTAAAGCTGAAAACATCAAATATATGCTATGTATCATGGAATCATATGACAATCCTCATACAAAGCTTATCAAGCTATCAATACAGTACAATCGTCATACACTAATCAGGAACAATCTTGCAAATCCATGCACAGATCTCTGCCTCCTGCTAGCCTGCCTCCTCTGTGCAATCCCTGTTGAATAATAGCTCTAAATGAATTCGAATTAATCTTGCCTTGACTGTGCAATCCTCATTGGCAACTCCAATGTGTGTGTGATGCAATCAATGCATCACTATAGTCACAACATATAGTCCAGCTTGCCCTTTCACCTACCTCTCCACTAGGTCTCCACTGAAACTGCATTGCACTGTAGTTAATTGTTTTATTGTTCAGTTGATTAATGAGTTATTATTTGTGAATTAATTAACTCAACTCTCACTAGTGTATCAATCAGTTACACTAGATACAACTAGCTCAACTGAGTCTAACTTCACCTCATCCCTCTGTCTGTACCATAAACCATACTCAAATGTGCCCCTGAGATATCTTAGGACATGTTTGCCTACCTTCCAAAAGAGCTTGGTAAGTTTAACCATTTATTTTGAAAGCTAGTTCACCGCATAGCATATGTCCGGTCTTTTATTGACTAAATACATGAGTGAACCCACCAACTGTCGATAAACAGTGGGATCCACTACCTCTACTGATGTAGAATCCTCTTTCTTCCAATTTTCTAGAAGAGGAGTGTCGATAGGCTTGCAGCCTTGCATGTGAAACTTCTCTAGTATCTCCCGAGCATACTTTCCTTGAGACACAAACAGTTCACCTTCCCGCTGCCATATTTCCAATCCAAGGAAATAATGAAGGAGGCCCAAATCCTTCATCTCAAACTCCTTTGCAAGATCTGCCTTGCATGAGTGTATCAATTTCTCATCACCTGTTAGTATTAAATCATCAACATAAAGTACAATGATTAAAAGCTTACCCTCCACCACAATCTGGTACAGGTTTGCATCCGCCTCACTCTTGTTGAAGCCAAGTCCAGTGAAATAGTTGTCTATCTGGGTGTACCAAGCATGGGGTGTTTGTTTCAGCCCATACAGCACTCTTTTGAGCCTGCACACATGTGACCCATTGCTAAAGATCTCAAATCCTTCAGGTTGCTCAATGTACACCTCTTCCTCAATGATCCCATTAAGGAACGTAGTCTTCACATCCATCTAATGAATGTGCCAACCCATCTGCACTAAGAGAGCAAGGATGTTCTGTATGGAAGAATACCATGCGACAGGTGCAAAGGTTTCTTCATAGTCAATCCCCTCAATCTGTGAGAAGCCCCGGGCAACAAATCTTGCCTTATACTTCTTGAAACTCCCATCAGCAACTTTCTTTACCTTGTAGATCCATCTTGATCCTACAAATGATTTTCCCACCGGCCTTGGAACAATCTCCCAAGCACTGTTTCTAACAATGGAGTCATACTCCTCCACCATGGCATCTACCCATGTGGGCTCCTGCACTGCTTCTTCAAAAGAAGATGGCTCTATCACAATACATTTTCTCATAAGAGCCATGTATCCAGTAAATCGGCCAGGTGATTGTCTCTCTCTGCGATGTGATGTAGGGACTCCTACATTCTGTGCCGCATCAAGTTAGTCTCTCAGCTTTTGTGGTACACTTTATGTCTTGTCTGATGTTTGGTTCTGCATGAGTGGACTCCTCCACTCCATGAATCTCCTCTTGTGGCTGATACACATCCAGAGGTTCATCTTTGGGAACAAGAAGTTCCTCCTCTACATGCAAGTGTATCTCCCTCTCAAGTGACAACTTCATAGCTTTCACCTCATTGAATTTTATATCTTGTCACACAATAGTCATCCAACTGTCTGGAAAATACACACGATAATTATGGGGTGTTTCTGTGTACCCCACAAATATCCCAACTTCTACAGTCGGCTCCAACTTCTTCCTGGCATCCTTTGTCACATGAATGTAAACAAGTGAGCCAAAAATCCTCAAATGAGAAATATCAGACTTCTTACCAGTAAAAGCTTCTTCAGGTGTACTCATTGTTGAGCCTCAAATTTGTACTTTCCTTCACCTCATTTTACCTCATTTTCCCTTGTCCATTTCTATCTTAAACCCAATTGATCAATAAATATAGTTAAATTACTTCTAGAATGATTTACATGACTGACTTGTTGAATTTTGTGATTTTTGCCATTGTTAAGCATTTTGACCGGAACTAGCTGCAGAATGCAGACATTCCGTAGCTAACCGGCGATTCTGCAGCTGCCTTCATGTTTGAGTATGTTCCAGGTGGCCTCTTGAAAAAAACCGCATATGAGCATGATCCACGTCATGTCTACATGGTTCGTTGCTCATCATGGAGGAAGAAATGAATTCTGGGTATGGTTTTGAATGTGGGGAACACATTTAGGAAGGAAGACTCCTATTAGGACTGTCTCAGTCCAGATGTCTTTTCTTCTTCACGTAGCCACTTCAAAGAATCCTAACGTGATTTGGATAAGGAAAGACAGTGTTCCTGAATTATTGTAATTATTGTTACGTGCATTTGCTTTATAAACTCTTGGGAGACAGAGAGCTATGTTAGAGATTTTATGTTAGATTTGCTGCTAGATTTTGTTTAAACTCTGTGTTACAGTCCTGAAAACGCAGAGTGTTATGTTCAAACTATTGCATCGTTAATGGAGCAGACAAAGTTATTTTGAAGGCGTGATTTAATTTGGAGTTGAATGCCGTCAAGTGGTAGAGGGCCCCTGCCTCTTGCACGGATTTATTTTGCGTAAATTAGATAAGTTTTTTTCTAGCTGCCTTTACGTTTTGCATTTGAATTGGTAGTTGTTTTGTTTTAGCTACTGTAGTCGTATTCATTCTAGCTCTTCCACAAGAAGACACTCTTCCAACAGACTAAAATGATGAATGTTTAATGACTATGGTATTGTAGGATAGGAGTTAAATTTGTATTTGTTTTTAATTAGCTACTGTAGTCATATTCGTTCTAGCTCTTCCATAAGAAGACACTCTTCCAACAGACTAAAATGATGAATGATTAATGACTATGGTATTGTAGGATAGGAGTTGAATTTGTATTTGTTTTAACTAGATACTGTAGTTATATTCATTCCAGTTCTTCCACAAGAAGACATTCTTCCAACAGATTATAATGATGAATGATGAATAGCTATAGTACTGTAGGAATTAGTTGTAGTTTTTTCTATTCACTATCACAGTTACACTTGTTCTAATCACTCTTCCACAAGAAGAAATTCTTCCAAGACATCCTTAATAAGTTCAAGACATGACCGTGATAATGAATGATTTAGTTGTATGTTTGTACTAAGTATCATCTCTGTTCTTGCTCTTAAACACTTGCCCAAGATATCATAATGACGAGTAGGATATGGATGTGATAACTTAGTTTTTCATTTGCTTTCTGTTCATTTGCTTTCAATTGCATACAATTACACAGTCAGAATTGTTCTATCCCTTCCAAAAGAAGGAACTCTTCCAAAATATCACTAATGATGAACAAACAGATTGTGTAACTTCATAGAATAATGCATGTTAGTTAGAATGCTCCGGAGTTTCATTTGCATTTAATTCATGTTCAGTTACTTTGTTTTAAGTTTGATGATGACTTATAGTTCAACATTGTTCTAGTTTAGTAGCATCTTAGGTTTATTCTTAGATTAACTCACTGCACTTGCATCTCATATTCACATTGTCATCCTTTGCACAATAGATTACTTTAGTTGTTAGGATTCACAAGACAACCTTCATTATTCACAAACATCTTTTTGTTCTGAAAACTACAAGTGATCCATAACCATAGGAACAGAAGATAACATCACTATAAGGTCTGAAGTATCTCTGCAATTTCCTCATCATTTTATAAACAGAGCTCTTCCTCAAAAGAACTACTCTGAAAAGAAACCAATAACTCTTTGAGTATAGGTTCTGTGACATTCAATTAAATTGCAGAATAGAACTAGGAATTAGTCATGGAATAGATGAGCTTAGAACCAAATGTTGCATCATGATAAGATTAGTGTTTAACTGTTTAGTTAGAGGATTTGCATATTTAGTGATCATTTTTCAAGTTTAGTTTGTGTCATTTGCCTAAGAAGTCATTATCAAGCTTTTGCTTTTATTTAGTCATAGTTTAGATTCTGCTTCAGTGTTTCCAATTGCATTTTCCATTCCATACATTAGGCTTAACTCTGTTTTTGACCACCAACTCCTTTCCATTAGTTTTCTAGGCATTTCCATTGCGAACATAAAAATCACCAAAAGACCAAAAACATCATAAAATCATCACAAAAGACCAAAAACATCAAAAAACACTACACACAACGCATTAGGAAACAAGCACCTAGGTACATATGGTACACTTCACTTCAGCAGTTTACAAATCCTGGTTGACAATTAAATGAGCTCAGTTTAGGAGACTAGATTGAGACCCAACATTTTGCCGCCGTTGCCGGGGAAGTGAAAACTAGGTAACCTTTGTTTCTTAGCATCCAAAAACAATTTTATGCGTAGGGAGAGAGATTCAAGGGGAAGATTTATAAGCAT
>CM076582.1:483842751-484201771 GCA_034641835.2 Pinus albicaulis
CCTTCGCTTGAATGATGAGAGGATGAATGATGTCCTAAGGAGGTCGAGTTCCCTCCTATATATGGGCCTTCAAGATGGACGAAATGCATTAGAATAGGTCGACTTCTTAGCTGCCAGGCCGACTTGGTCTTGGAGGATATCTTGACACTTTAAATACAAAAATATTTCTTTTTACAAGCTACAATGTGCCCGATGGGGTCTTCCTTATATGACAATGACTATTTTAACTTCTTGACCCTGTGAAAATTTCTTAAACTAAGAAACCCTACTGCAGAATCTTGATTTACTTCTCCTACTGGAATTAAGTTACAAATTAATTTCTGAATATTAAGTAAATTATCGAAGTAAATACTACCAGCAGCCTACACATACAGATCAAATATTGAATAACATGCTCATAGACAAAGTGACACACAAGGATTTTCTGGACAAATGTCCCCGGAAAAACCCAATGCGGGAAAACCGGTGCAGCTAGCTTTGGAGGGTTTTTATTATTATGCAAAATCTAAGTACAACAATCCTAGGCACCAAAACTGGTTAGCCCGACAGAGAAATAAAATGGTAGCAATACCTCTATCCTCTAAGACAGAAAATATGACTAATTCCTTGCCACCCTCCAAGCAGGATTTAAAACAACCCCTTTAAAATGTCTCATAAAAACCCCAACATTGTTGACCTGTGTGGTAACACACTGTGGTGAGGCACTGCGTGCCCCCTAGAAGGAGTTGTGTTCTTATTTATTCAGGCATATAAATATAATAGCTCTTTGTTCTCTGTGTCCTTACGGGCTAAGCAGGCACGTGGGCCAGCAGCAGCTCACCTGCGGCTATGCAGAATGCTCATGCTTTTACCCTCTTTACTCTTGTGAGATCGACATGCTTTGTGTACTTTCCTTCAAACCGAAACACTTTAAATTCTTAGCAGTGTTCTCCAGCGATCTGCTTGAAATGTATGCTTTTCGTTTAGAAACTAGTGATGATTAATCTCTAATGGACGGCTAAGATTAAGTTAGCAGTCCGTCGCAATCATTCTCATCATATATTTTATTTAATTAACAATAACAAATTTTCCTAAGTTGAACTTAGGTCCTTGGAGTAAAAAAATGATAATAATATCTCTTAAACACGGATGAAATCTTCATACTTTACGGGTTTGGAGATCTATGTATACGACACCACAAGGATGCAAAATAGGCATGATGCACAATCATACTCCTCTTAGTGAAGGGTGATAATGCTGTTGTTCTTCTTAATCTTTCTGGAAGTCTGCGCATCGATCTTCGTACGATGCTTATTCGTTGTGATACCTGTTCTTTTCTTGCTACTCTGTACATTTTCACCTGCATCACTTTCTTGTTCGTACTATTGACTCACTCTCAGAGTGTGTCCTTGTTGTTCTGCTGACTACGGTTGTTGAAGAGTAAGCAACTAAGAACATACTGATAAGCAGAACAATCAGTGGGTTGCCTCTCATCACTAGCTCCATGAGCGGGCTGCTCTGTTGTCCTCTTAGGCAGTGAGAGTGTGCATCTCTTCTTATCACTTAGCTATTTGTATTGTTTTGTCTGTGTGTGTTGTCCCCTCTAATGTACGTGTACATAGCTAATAAGTGATCTTTACCCACTATCTGGGTGTTTACTTCTGTCCTTCAGGCTCTTGTATGCCGGATGTGATCAAGTTAGGCACTGCTCAAGGATCATATGCAACCAAATGGTTCTCTTTCGTCAAAGATAACCCCATATCAATGGATGACAATGGTCAGCGCTATGTGGGCCATCGTCGCCTCTGCGGCCATGGAACTAAGCTTCATTGTCCTTCTTCCTTTGAGGACAATTGTTGATAGTATGGTGTCACCACATTGGAAACATTGATAATCAATCGCCTTCTGCTGCTGTGGCTGCACGATGCAGGGGCCACATATATTACCTCCTTTACTTATCACAACGTTGGTATTGCTCTTGGTATTAGATCTCTTGGAAGATGCTTATGTCGTCCTATTGAAGGTCCTCTTCAAATACTTTGGACAACGTTTAAATGTCATGACTATTTGATCTCTTGAACATCATCCTCCACCTTGACCTGTGAGTTGGCTAATCGTTGGCTTCCAACGGTCTGGCAATTGAAATGATCATTCTCTCCTTGGTCATCATGAATAACCTCACTTCGGTTCTCCAACTACCCTTTGGGCGAACTTCCCTTGATACTGTACGGTTAAAGCTTTCCCATCGTTAACCTGCTTTTCTTCAACAACAATGCTAGCCATGATCTTCTTATCATCACCAAACGATGACTTCTTGGCCATAATAAGCAACATCTTAACGAAGAAATACCAGTGGCGCGGCAAAACTTTCTCTACATGCTCCCTCAAGGCGTGTACCTCCATTCTGCAATTTGACACCTTCGAATCATAAAGTTAGACGGTCGTCCGACCTATCATGATCCGCGATTAGGTAATAGCGCCATTGCTCGGATCTACTATGTTTAGAACGGTCTGCCCTTCTCAGCGAAGAAAGCTCGAATCTGATTGTAGCGAAAAGCACCCTCTACCCCTACGACTGGTGATTTCTCGCAGAATGCAGGCTCTGATGAATCGAAGCTCTCTTGATCACCTAAATGC
Organism: Pinus albicaulis; assembly: GCA_034641835.2. Lineage (NCBI taxonomy): Eukaryota > Viridiplantae > Streptophyta > Pinopsida > Pinales > Pinaceae > Pinus > Pinus albicaulis. Next base: position 483,845,368 of record CM076582.1, read on the forward strand.
CATTTATTTAGCATTAAATCTAATGACGATTGTTCTCATCCTACTGTTGTCCTTAACAGGCTGATACATGAAAAGGCTACCACAAGCATTATTTGAAGATACGATGAAAGCTTAAAATTCACAACAACTACTGCTGCCAATCAATATTTGGGCACATGTCTGCTGGGTGTGTCTCTGCATAAGCAATTGTTAGCAACCTCTGTGTGTGTTACTCTAAATCCCTCTATAAGGCATTGCGTTGTGTTTGTGTCAACTTTCTGCGTGGCTCTTAACACTGCAAGCCTTTTGATGTTCTGTTGTATAAATTGTAAACCTATGCGCATTACTACAACAAATTTCTTGATGCTTCTTTAGAGATCGGGCTTGATGTGATAGCTACAATACCATGTAGAAAATTTCTTAAACTAAACCCTTCCCAACATTTGATTTACTTCTGCTTCGTTAAGTTACAAGTTAATTTGAATATTCAATAAATTGTCGAAGCAATACTACAGTGGTATAAAGGTGAATATTGGTACTGCTCATAGACAAAGTGACACTACAGGTTTTGGACAAATGTCCCGAGAAAAACCCAATCGCGCTTCGGTATTGTATGGGGTTTTATTATTATGCGAATCTAGAACGTCTTGAGCACCAAAAATTGAACGATAAATAAACCTTTACGCTCCTGCAGACGGAAAATATGATTGATTCACACCCTCAATTCTGAGAACTCAACCTTCGACTACGTGAAGAGCAACGTGCAGGCACGCTTCAACACTGTTGCTCGGAAGGCACAAGTCACTAGAAGAAGTTCTGACGCTCGCTGCCCTAACCGACTGCGTCGACCTGGTAACTCTCACTTTCTTGTTCCAGTTCGTTGCGTGGTACAACTGGCTCCCCACCATCTTTGCTGCGGAATACTCCTTCTCTTGCCCTGGTGTGCTCTTGGCCGGGATAAAACCATCAAACATTCTATTGGTGACCTTAAAATTGCAACAAACCACGCCCACAGAATCATCGACAACAAATTAACTTTGTGATGTGTACGATTGCTCTAAGCGACCCCAAACCCTTCTCTTATACTTTCTGGGTAGAAACCATGACTGTGATCTATTGGACAAAGCTAAGATTAAAAGCTACTTGATAAACGTCACTTAATCATTCTGTACATACTGACATAATTAACTTTAATCTTCATTTCCTAATTGAACTTAGGGTCCTTGATTAAAAAGATTAATTAATTAAATATTTCTTACGCCAAATGGAAATCTTCAGAAGTAACCTGAGCAGGAGATCTCACAACGCTCGACTCCTCCACAAAATTTGGGAGCTGAAGCACGTGCGATGCTACCCAAAATCTCAACGAGACCCTAGGAACAACTCCACAAAGCACTTAATGGGTGATTGACCTCTAAAATAAAAGACCTTGAACATAGGCCTGGCTTCAAAAATAACAATAATAATTTTTCTTTCATTTTACAATACAATAATCAAAAGTACATTTAATATTTATGAAGTCCAAACATAGTTACACATTTTCCAATAGTTAGTCTTCCATTGACTTTGCAAACTTCCAAATCTACAAGTCCCAAAGTGAAGGCATCTCCATGCTGGGTCATTGGCCAGTGAGCTTTCCCATTTATGAAAGCAATTTTCCATTCCTTTGTTTTCTAACGATTGTAAATACGAATTCTTTTGAAACCATGTGCATGCAAAACTTATTGAGAGATAGTTTGTGATTCAAATGAAAAGAAAACGAACCATATCCCTTTATAATATTTGTAGGTTATCTCCATGAATTATTTTCAAATCATCTCCCCTCTCAGCAGTTTGAGAGAACTTTTTATAACAATAAAGTGTCTTGAAAACTACTATCAACCAACTAGTTGTCTAAAGTCTGCGGAAGGGAACTAGAAGAAGCGGCTTGAAAAGTATTGTAAGTGTGTTTCGGTTGCATTATCATCGCCGAGGTTCCTTGAGCTCTTGGAGAGAAGCAGTAGCCTTCCTTATGAACAACGAAATATTGCTTCTTCATAATCAGATTTGAAATTAACATTATGATTTTTATGGTTGGTTGCCTTCTTTTACAAAACAATCGGGCATAGTGGCCATGCTTATAGCAATTGTAGCATTGAACTTTTGATAAATCTTTGTTCCATTTGTAAAGCAATTGGATCACGAGGCTTGAACTTTCTTGAAAAGTGATGATCCCTTTTACTTTTTACTTCTTGTCTTTAATGACAAAAGGCGTGAGTTCTCCCTCTTCAACATGAGGTTACTGTGCAGAAATCATTATGGCCTCTTCTTGATTGCACTTTCTAGGAGCTCATCGATGTGTGAAACTTATTATTGTTGAAGCGATGGCGATGGCAAAAAGTTTCCCAAGTTGAAGAAAAGACCTCCAAGTGCTTGTAGGCATACATCTCTTTACCAAATACAATTCACCAATAGTTGACAGTTGATCCCTTGATTTTTGGTATCCTCATGAAGTATGCTTGGTGAGTCTCTCTTTTGTGTCTTAATGTCCTTGAATTTATTCTTCAAAGCACGAATTTGGCTCAAGGTGTTCTTGATATTCCAATCGATTTGTCTACATTTCCTTAGATTTCTTCAACTTGAGACATAGGTGATGAAGACGGCCTCCCAATTAAGGATAATCTTCATAACCTTACTTCTCTCTTCTTGAATGGCCTTGATGTGACATTGAGTTACAGTGATTCTGCTACGTGCAACTTCCATATTCGATTACTGTATGTTCTTCAAGAGTAATATCCAATACGTATTTTCATAGACCAAAATTTCAAGCATCGTTGACTTCTCTTCATTCGAAAGTGAAAAGACATGACCAGTCAAACAAATTTTGACGAAAATTAAGATCTTGAAGGAGCAACAATCATATTTAGTGACGAAGTAGATACTGACAAGAATTTTCAAAAGGGTATTCTTATCTTCTTGAGCAACAAATTTAGGTGGCAAGTAAGATCTCTTTAGAATTCATTTTAAAGGGTGATGGGTCTTATCTTCAAGAGCTTGTCTTCACCAAATCTTTGATACCATGTTGAAATTATGATGTTAATAAACATTGTGACTAAAAAAGTTTTAAATTTCCAATATGGTTTAACCGTTGTGGTGGAACATAAACCAAATACGAACAACCAAGAACAAAAACGAAACCAGGAAATTCGATCCGGCTAAGGAAAAACCACAAGGAGAAAACCCAACGATTCTTCTTCTATTAGATATCAATTGACGGTCTGATGAAATGAAAATCGAAATAATAAATTCACCAATCTAAACGAACAACAGCGTGAAGATCATACGAGTAGCGTGGATACAAGAAGTGAATCAACAACCTAGCCAAGATCAACAACGGAACACTAAAAACCTTTGAATCGGCACCGGCTCACCATTTTCACTCTTACTCTCCAGAATCTCTCTCTCCCCTTTAATCCGACGAGTCTCTCCAGCACTCTCTCTCTAGTTTGAATTATTTTCACAATGCCTGATAGTGGCAATTAAGTGAAGACACAGAACACACATATATACGAAGAACAACAAATTCTTGTGCAAGGAGGGGCCGTCATGTGCGGAAAAACAACATGCCATTTAGGAGAGTGTAACTGCGTGCCATTAAAAGAAGCAGCATACCAACTAGCATACACTAAAAAGAGCTGCCACTGGTAACTTATGTTGTTAAAGAGGACATTCTTAGTTAAAGGAGAGTGCAACATACATTAAAGAGGATATGAGAAAGTCTTTTATGACATGCCTTTAATGAGGCAAGAATATGGCATGTCTTTAATGGTGTGTGGAAAGTATAACGCATCATTAAGAGAGTGAGAGGATTCGTGGTATATTGGTCATCGAGGAGGAGAGGGAGATGCTGATAATTGAGGTGGTAGAGTAGGTGAATTCCTTTTAATAATATCAGCAATTGTCATAAAGGATAATAATAATAATAACATTAATAATATTAGTGATTTAGTGATATTGAACTACTGGTGTTTAATGATAATTTAAGTGATTTCGTTAACTATGCTTGATTATAATTGATGTGAGGGTGATTAACTAAGTATGAGATGCTGACATCACTTTCTATTTTGAATATCCTGAGTTGTCATAAATAAGATTTTGTTACGGTCAACCTTCTTTTATTTTCAACGTTAAGCGACAAATAATTTCATCATTCTATAACATGATTGAGCGTATTATACTCATAGATGCTATGCGGAGGTGTAGAAACAACGGGCTGAAGTATGATCATATTCCACTTTATGATTGAAATGTTATGATATAGAACAATTAAAGCCTTTTAAAAGTTCTCGATTGTTCTCTTCTTATATTTTGTTACTATTTTGGTGAAATTATTTCGGTATTTCTATTTAGCGATCAAATTATGGAATATGGTTTCGAGGATGCATGATATTGGTATGTATGAGTGAATTTCATTATCAATTAAACAAAACACGTGGCACTATCATTAATCATAATGGGATTTCAAAATAAATAAATATTGTAAAAGAAAATATGAAGCAAATGATAAATATTAAACGAGTCATCATTCTCAGCAACATTCGGTGGCAGAGTAGATCAAATAAGGAAAAAGGAAGATAAGGCGCACAACATGACAGTCGAGCGATATGAAATCTATATGAACCAGTGAAACCTTGCAAAAACTCTATTATCTGACATTAGTACACCAATGGATAAAGCAATGTTCTTTTGTTTTAAATTCCTCTCTTGTGATGTTACACAAAATCACAACATGTTGAGATGAAAACAAACAGCCATCGAGGAGCAAAAATGCATTCATTTCCAATAGGGAAAGCATAGTGTGATGTGAAGAAAACTTGAAGAACATTGCAATTGTTCCCTGTGGAGATGGCCACACTAACCCAGCTGACTGGGCCATCTAAATTTCGCGAAGCGTAGAGACGGAAACTTGTATTTTGTTTACCATAGACGAGCGGAGAAGAGCAAATGGCAGGGTTATGAGTTTGGAACTGATAAAGGTGAATGAAGAGCGAGGGGAAATTTAGCGGATATTATTTAAAAGAACAGTAAAAACAACCTTTTGGTGGAGCTGATTACTGCTGGTATATTCGGTGAAACCACATGAAAATCGCGATGGGCACCATTAACAATTAAAATGGCCGATTCACGATGCGATGATGGGATAAAAATCAAAAAAATAATATGTCATTAAAGAAAAAGATGAAGTCATGGGGTTTAGCGTAATTGTACTATCAAAAACACAAATACTGCCATTATGGAGTCACAACAAACAGCGATCGAGAATCATGGTTTTGAAAAATAGCGGGTTTGAACATTCACCTATTTAACACATTTCAAGCAGGCAGGATCAAGCGGGTTAGTGGAGCGATTTGAAAAAAATGCATAACATAACTATTTTTCAATGAAAAAAATTAATTTAACAAACCATTAGAGACAAAATACAAGGACACTGTTGTTACCTATGTGAGGGTGAATATGTCAAGCGCGAAGCACGTACATATCAGCAACAAAATACATAATCGACGGGGCTACACGCGGTCTCTGAAACCCGAAAACAATGCTATGACTACTGAGCCATTGACCTATTGCAGAGTCACTAATCAACATGATCAGGTCATCAACTCATCTCACTACTAAACGAACATCAGCATCGCGCTACATAAGCATCGGCATCTGGCTCGATCTTCAAACACACAAATTTCTCAACTTTATAATATGGTAGGGCTGAAAAAGCTTAACATGCCTAACGATGATTTGTGGTTTGAGTGACGATTCATCTCCTGATACTTATAACTAGGTAGGAAAAACTTAACATGCCTAACCAATTATTTTTAGTTTGAGTAAAGGTACATTCAAAAGTTGTAGCGAAAGTTCAACAATCATTACACCAACATCAAAAGGTGTTCAACAATCAAGACCACCAACATCGAAGGTACAAAACATATTACGATTAATTTCAATCATACACCGCGAATTCAATGAAAATGTTGCAATCGCTTCCAATCTAAAATCACGAAAACATGCGATCCTTTGAATTTTAGTGAATGTAAATTCACACTGCTCCATATGTGAAGTTTGATAAGGTTGGAATCACTGCTAAAACATCTAAAACAATTAATGGTAATATTTAAAATTTAAGTATTCAACATTTATTGTTGTAAATTTAAATTGCTTTTAGGAGAAAAAAGCCTTTCTTTTTCATTAATAATAAAAAAAGACTACATTCACATGAAGATTTTCCTCTCAAGGTCGCTAGGACTAAATTCTTTTGTTCATTTAATATGTTTCTAATGCACCCATCTAAGACAAAAAACTGCTTGTTACTATCCTCACACTCCAATTCTACATGAAGAAATGTAAAACCATAATAGTGAGAAAAAGATTCCATATGAAGACGATGGATCCGGCATTCGCAAACTGTCCTGTAAAATTTACGAATATATAAAAAATACGATGTCTTGATTTAATTCTGCTTGTTTGGTTTAATTAACAAGTTATTTTCTGAAACATTTCGTAAAATATGAAAAGTAACCCCAACTACGACCTACACATACATACGGATCATTTATTGAAGCATAACTCACACATGACAAAGGACACAATCTGTTTTTGACAATGTGCGGAAAAACCAATGCGAGAAAATCAATACCTTAATATTAGAAAGGTTTGTTTATTAAACGAGAATATTTGAATACAATCAAGGGCACCACGACGTAACGTTTGTGACAGTCACAATGAGATGTACCTATCATCGGGAGACGAGAAAAATATGGTTGATTCGGTAGAAACATATACGAAAATACGAATACGAGCCTTTCGGCCCCTTTAGAACCGAGGCGCTCCTCTTCGACCTTTGCACCGGCTTCTCCGCCCAACGTGGCCACTATCGACGTGCCGGCGCGGTGCTCTGCGTCACCCGCCGGGCTGCGCGCCTGCATCATCTGTGAAGGCCTGCGTACGACCTGCGCACCGCCTCTATGTGAGCATGGTTGGGTTGCATCCCTCGTGCGGTCTCTACAACACTGGTGGATACGGCTCTCGCATTCGTATTCTTGGCCTCGGATCTGAACTAATCCTAATCTACCCTCACAAACACAACTCCTCCAAAAATTCATGTAAATTGCACCCGATTTAAGCTTAGCTGGGACCTGCCCTCTGTGTGTGTTCTTCGTGACCCCAAGCCTTCTTTAATACTTTTCGTTGAGAAATCAACAGTCGTAATCTAATCTCTAATCGATAGCTAAGATTATTTAGTCATATTTTCAAGAACATTCTACTTACATGTTTAAATTAATTCCCTTTATTTTCTAAGTTAGACTTAGGGTCTCCATTAAAATAAATAATTTATTAGATAACTTTCACACCGGTGTTCTTCATGATTCACGGTCTTGGAGATCTCATGTGTTCAGCCCCTCCACATAGTTTTGGAATAGCATCGGATGCCAAAATCACTCCTCTGCTTGGTATCGCCGCCTCCAAGCCCATACCGTCTGTGCCGGTCCCTTGTCGCCATTGTATCTTGCCCTCCATCCAACTAACGTCTTTACCGTATTATTGCCAGCTGCTTCTGATTACTACCACATCTGCATTTACCTCTAAATTGTTGCATCATCTTTGCTATACTTAACATATGCTGTTGTTGCTGCAACTTAATTCTTTGAAAATGTGTGAGACATCACAACCAACGTAAACATTGATCATTGCATCTCATCACTAAAGCACCCTCTTGTTGTTGCTCTTGTCTCGGGAACTTTAACGTTACTAACGCTGCGCTGCGTGTACTGCCCTGTTCTTTAGTACCAACCTCTACATTGACTGGCACCATTGTGTACCTTGCCGCTGCGTTGCTCCAATCTTCAACGTTTAAGCACTTCCTTGTACCTTTCCATGATCCTCGTCAGCGACTCGATCATCTTACTCTTTTATGTTTAATAGCTCTGTGGCTAAGTATGTCATCGAGGGTTGGGCACCTCAAGGATCATCTTGGGCTTCATCGTAGCTCACTCTATAGATCTATGTAAGCACCTCTTCTCTCGAGTACATGAGCACTCATGGCCACATCATCTCATTATTGTGTCACTACCTTTGTTGCTACCTTGATAAATCTTCTTCTTCTTGAACAATGTTGTGAAAATATCCCAATTAGCACATGCAACAAGACGTAGATAGGTCCTTCTTCTTCCCTTGTTGTCTGTCGCCAGTGCTAAGACTGCATCTTCCTCCTCCTCTTTCTTAATATTGACTCGCTGTGCAATTTCTCTTGGGTATTCTCTTGATCTCTCACTTCGGTACCCTTCTTCGGTTTGATTTTGTCTGCTGATCTGCACTGAACAAAAGATACAATCTTGTTGTTCAAAGCGGAGGTCCTCGCATGAGTCCCATCATCGATAGTTTTCACCATAGCGATAAGTTGAATGTAATGATGCAATCTAAAGAAAGGATGTATCTCTATCGCAATATATGGGAACACCTTGTTGTTCAAGCTGTGTTGTGGGCAGACTGCATATGATACAGCGTGGTTAATAGCCACCTGCGTTCTTGCGTCTTCTTCGGCAATAAAAACCACATTATTCACTCCATCCATGATCAGCGTTTGCTTTGCGCCGTTCATCGCTTGTTCTGAGAAGACGACATCGTTTGAAACGACAGGCGTTCTTTCGTCTGGTCTCTTCTTGAAAATTTGGCAGGGTCCTGGCACCAAATGGCCGTTGAACACAAGTTGTCTCTCAATCTCTACGGTCATCATTAACTGACTATTATCAAGGCACAGCAAACCAATGCTCTACTCCCTTCTAGTGTTTCTTTGCTCAGCTTGGGATTTGGTTTAAACCAAAACCTCTGAAAATATGTCTCACGAAAAATGATTTTACTCAATCTTCTGTCCCAACGAATGTATCTCGATCTTCATGATTAGTCTAAATTTCTTGACGAAAATCTTTTAGTAACTGTCTTACTTTGTCATACTTGCGCGGTATGCCATAAGCGAAGCTTGTTCTTTCTTGAAGGTAAACCACTTCTAGCCACGGTAATGAGCATAATGCTACCAGCATTGCGTCTGCTGCCTCTTGAACTAGTGATATGAAGTAAAACCCATAATCCAATTTGATTTACGCAGATATATATTTATAATTAATGTTAAAGCGTTATCATTTCAAAATACGAATATCACTATTCATCTTAAATAGTACATAAAATGCAATTCAAATTCGTACCCAAAGCGAAAATTCAAAATGCAGCAAATTAAAAGATATGTTGAAGCTTAATATCTCAAATCTAAGATTTGAGATATTAAGTCATCACTATGGTTATAAAACCTATTTACTTTGTGCATATGAATGGACGCCTACTATAACCTTTTATCACGAAGGTGTGAAACTACAACACTGGGCTTCATATGCTAAAACTCGCCTTCATTCTTATTAAGACAACATTTGACTTTATATCTTATTAGGCCATGGATCATAGCTAAGTAGTCGGACGGATCTCGTAATCATGGCTGCACAGGCGAAAGAGTTGCTATGAAATTTAAAGTATGGGTGGTATTGTCTAAACGATAATTGCAAAAGCATTTGGATCGCATTGATAAGTGGCGCCTTTGTTAATACGCATAATACGGTATATCTATTGCTATCCCAAAAAGCTGGGATTTGAAGCAATGCAACTACGAAATTCTGACATTTGATTACCATTCTTTAAACCTCTTCTTGGTGTAGCAGTCATCATTCTCATCGTTGTTGTCAGTTCTTTCATACCAGTATTATCTGTAGTCACTCACGAATAAGTTTTATCGATCAATATGCTACTGGTAACGGTTTACTATTCTTTAAGTAAACAGTGAGACTATGGTGCGCTCTTCAACAAACACTATTAAACCTTCTTAAACAACCATACAATTATTCTTGTGTTGTCGTTCAATTACATTAAAACTTGAAGTTAAATTGCTATTTCGATTGTAAATTATAAAATTAGAAGAATCTCGCCGGAGGTTTATGTACTGATATCTGGTCTAAGTTATTAAAAATGATGCCAAAACAAATTGATCTGCAATCCCAACCATACATAAATGTATTATGGCGACTCACGAATAAAACACCAAATTGAAGTAAACCTATTCCTAACACAATCTACGGTCAGATGGTTAACTAAAAATGTGTGCGGAATGAGAGTTCGTTCTCACAGTTCTTTCACAATAGAATTAGGCAATCCTCCATAATTCAACATACATTATTGATGAAAAATAGTATTATTATTGCATAGGGTAAAACCATGACCATTGACATCGACTCTCTCATTTAAGCAGTATATGCAGCATGTATCACAAAAAACCTTATTCATACATAGTTCATGAAGTTAAACATTCTCCTTACGAAATTAATCGCTTATACACATGGTGATTAGTACAGCCATTCATATGAACAAATGAATTCACCACAAGGCTGTTTGTCACAACCGTCTTCAAAATCAATGACCTTCTCTTTTGGTAGGCTTACGAACTCTGGTTTTGTACCTACTCTAACTCTCAGTCTCCGGGTTGTCTTTATTGTATATTGAAACATTTATACAAGAAATTAATGGTACGTTCGGCTCCTCTAACATTCAAAGCAAACTACAAAATTACGTTTCCTAATTTGAACTAAGTCCGAATTTGTGAAGTTGACAGTTTAACTGCCTATCCTGTGATCCTTTCCAATCTCATCTCTTCATATGCCCAACTAATCGCGAGCGATTGCAATCCTCTCTACATTTAATAAAATTAATTAAAACATCTTGATTTCATTAAATAAATATGCTTGTCGAGAACTTAAACTCCCTAAGCCTGTAAAACATATGGTGGCACCGCCTAAACTTTGCATCCTTGCGCCGACCTACGTCGACTCGAGCGTGAGCTTCGAAAAGGGCTGCAAGTACGCCGGAAAAGCGTGTCGACCTATGAATTGGCTCTCGTGACGGTCGCTGCGTCACCCTGTGAGCCTTTGCTTTGTCCCCTCTTGATGTGGCATATGAAATTGCAACTTATTCTTCCTACTAAACAAAGAAAAAATCTTGACCCTATGTTATTAGCTTAAACAATCACACAATCGCTCTATTATGAAAATTTGGATGAAAACTCTACTGACTATCTTGGTTACTTATCTGCTTGTTTGTTTAATTAACAAGGTTATTACAGCTATTAGTGTCTCAATGTTTTAACAGCTATGACTACATACCTTACCAATCATTGTTAAACATCGCACATGACAAAGGACACGATAGGCACATAGACCAATGTCCTAAGCAATCCCAGGAATACGGGTGACAAGCTCTTAGAGGGTTTGTTTATTAAACAGCTCTTAAAATACAATAAAGAGCACCGATGTTGCCAGAAATTCATGGCGGATATGTACCTATCACTCGGTAGAAAAACATGGTAGTCGGGTCAAGGAAGCATAAAAATGCGGTACGAACCTTTTGTTACTAGGGCAACCATGTCCTCCCCAACCTCGTCACTTCTCTGCCAGCTGTTAACGGGCAAGCAATTTTATCTGCATCACCCTGCAGTACAAACACCTGCGTCACCAGAAGACCTATGACTCTGTTGTCTCTGCAAACTGAACCCTAACTAGGCATTGCGTCCCTCTTCTTGGTCTGCTTCTTAGTACGGATACTCTGCGCGCGTATTCTCGACCTCGGATACGGAATAATCCCTCGTGAGTCTGCCCTCTGCAAGCATAAAACTCTCGAAAATTCTCAATAAACCACCTTTAAAGTTGAGCTTCATTCAAAGTTAACTACCCTTTCAACCATGTGTTCTCCTTCTTGGGTCTTCTTCAATAGCATAGTTGAGAAATCATTCATCAGGCCAAATAATTAACATTAAGACAGGCACAGTCCTGTACTTAGAACATTCTCACCCACATTTTTAAATTAATTCCCTTTAAGTATTTTATTTCTCTAAGTTAGACTTAGGTCTCCATTGCATGTTAAAATTTAAATAAATGTTTCACCTTTGGGTAGAATTTCTCCAATACGATTTGCTGATGTTGAGATCTCATGTTACAAAACCCCTCACAAAGTTTCGAGCTAGAACGCCTTTACTCCGTGCTACAAAATCTCAACACGTCTAACCATATGCGGGTGAAGAAAAACTGCTTGGCAAGTTGATACATAATTTGTGGATTACATTCTCTGTGTGTAAATGTATTTAGAAAATTGTTTAAGATTCTAATAAGCCTCATCTTAATGGGTGGTATCGTCGAAGACGTGGAAAGTGTGTGTATGGTTGTGACTCATCTAGGCCTCTTGGCACCTCCACAAAATGTCTGCCATTCTGTCTCGACCCCAGCAAAAAAAGAACGACCTGATTTATTCATTGTTTTAGGCCCTTGTCCTCCCTTCACAAAAAGTTGCTTAAACTTTAGCTCTGTTCGTGGCCACCACCACCTTCTTTGTTGGCTTCTTGCAGTCCAAAAAATCTTCCTCGGTATATCCTCTGCTCTGGAGCAAGCCTTCCTCTTTTTACGCAGAACCTTCTTGGGCCAATCTGCGGAAAAGTATGTAATAGTTTTCAAAAACCACCTCTAGAATCCTTTGGCATTTTGTTAGTCAAATATCCCTTTTGTTCACCTTTCATGCAGAGATAAACCATATGACATAAAAGGTAATGAGTGATGCTTTGAGTACATTCTTGAACCATAAATGGAAGCATAGTCTGAAGTTAGTTGTGTCCCCATTGACTTATTGTGAGAATCTAATACCCTTCACCTCCCATAGCAAATAGGACATAACGAATGGTCCAATCTCCTCGTTTTGTTTCTTTGGACGATAGACAGAAGATCCCGAGCCTTGTATTCCCCTGCATTGTAGGTGCTCCAAAGTGAGCACTTTCTGTTAACGACGGCCAACCATCAAAAGCAGCAAACTTTGGTGAATACCCATCGCATCTTGGAACCATATTTTGTAATCAAGTTACTCTTTCTCTCGACCAAAGAGAATCGACTTGTAAGTATCCTTTACCTTGGTTGTCCTTTCTTTTGTGCTCTCCACTACAATGTCTTCGCCTTCATAGATGGAAACACTGCAAACTGATTTTATGAATAATCCTCCCATTCGATGGCCAAGTTGTCTTGCAATCCCATTCAGTAGCCTTAAACCATGATTGTTGGAAAATTAGCATTTAATTGTTTGAAGACTTGACAGATGATTTGTGCAAAATAACGAATGCCATGTCCATGCGGGGGTGTTGAAAGTCTCACTTAAATAAACAATGGTTACCATTAAAAAAACCCACTGAATACTCCAATCAACCTCTGTGTCAGACATCCTAAGTTCCATCTAGGAAACCCCATCATCCAATGGCAATTTTTGTCATACCTGCTTGTAGGAGGGATCTCGGACTCATACCCACCCTAGTCCAAATACCGTGAATGATTGCCCATTCATATACTTGTCTCTGACATTTATTGTCCCCAAATACGATTTTTAATTCGCCATCATGTTCATGATAAAATTTTTATTAAATTTGTGGGTATCGAGATATGTGCCATATTGATCTGACCTTGCTGTAGGCATTGTCCATACGTGCAGTTTTATCTTCATACATTTGGTACCAGCAAACGTCGCTTAAAATATCATCTATCTTGTAACAGGATCTCCAGAACAAAAATAAATGCATCTGACGAGAATGTTTTTGTAGAATGGATCTAACGATCAATCTTCCACCAGCGGTAACCACTTGTGACCACAGAAGAAAATTTCTTCTTGTTGTTGACCATTCCTAGTCTTTATTACTTTATTGAGCTTAAGGCGAGCCAAAGCTGTGATACCCTCTTCTAAAAACGCTTCTGATGTTAAATATATACATATCTCCACAGGAATCCTACGTTACTTTTGATGATCAATAGTGATTTGTTTTACTCATAAAACATTCGCACTAAAAGTCTTGATGATCTGGTGAATTTACCATTCACCATGATTGTTCATACCACCAAATAATAGATCATCTAAAACATCAAATATGATATTACATACAACGCTGCACCTTGATTCTTCCCCTGTCACCACCACCATGCAGCTAAGGCGATTACGTGACAGAAAAAGCAGTGGTGATAAAACACAGCTACAGAGACATGCTGAAGAAATTTTAATAGCCATTGTTAAAACCCAGTAATTACTGCGAAGTTGTAAAGCGAATCTGACATAATCGACCAATGTCTTTTGGAGAAATTCCCACCTTATATAAAACCATTCTCAAGAACTCCCAATCTACTTGCCTTTAACGTAAAGTCACACCTTGAGTCAACACCTTCTATTTTAAGGTCTTCATGAGATACCAAGCATTCCTAGTATACTATAGCATGCAATTGTCTTGCCATCTAGAAACCAATTTGTTTCAGGAAGATGTAACTGGTGAATCTTCTTGATCACTTGTAGAAGATCAACTTGGATATTTCTTTGTAAATGGCATTGCAAAGTGATATGGGCCTATAGTACGAAAAATTTGCAGGTGCTTCTTCTTTGGGACCAATGCTAGGAAAGTAGCATTCACAGGCCCCTAAGATGTGTCGATTTAATACGGTATTCTTCTGTGGCAGCTAATATATCAATTAACGTGCTCCCAAGGTGGAAAATTTCCACCCCATCGGTCTTGATCGGGCTTTTCCTTTACCTGATACTTAAGAACTTCAATAATATCTTCATTAAGATCAATACACCAATTCATTTTACTCTTGTTTAAGCTTGCCAAAGGCAACCTATCATTCATGTGCCTCATTATTGACTTTTGAAATGGCGTTGCTTATTTGATACTGCTGATCTTGTATTTGGTGGTCATTTGCATCTGATGCCTCTAATTAATTCTCGATTTCAAAATAGTTAGCACACATATGAAAATATTTGGTATTTTACCACTAAGCCATGACAAGTCACGACTCTTAAATAAACCATTAAATTCTGTCTTGTATGTCACTACTACTCCCCTCGGTTCAAGTTTTCCCTTATAGTGGCAGAAGAAAATAATGAGTCCTGGTCATTAGTACCTCGAAAATATCAATAAATAGAGACTTTATTTTACTTCTTTTTCCCTTAATATTAAACTACGCTAACGAGGGCGGGTTTCATTAGTCCCCATACGGTCTAAAGTAGAGGAAGAAACGTGGTCGACTCCATACGTACTTACCATATCAGCAAAACCATTGGATCACCATATTGCAATTTCGATGCAGGTACTTAGGTCTACAGAAACGGTATTGTATGTTCAAGTTTTATTGAAATTCTGAGAAACTTCAAGTCATGTTGCAATTTCGATGGCAGTATGAAATACAGAAACGAGTATTTGTAGCAACTGGTTTTAATTTGACTTCAAGTTGGGAGTGGTAATAATATAATATATTAAAATTAAATATATATTGAAAATAAAAATAAAATAATTTATTGTTCCATCCAAAACTTGCCAATCAAATTCCATCTTGCAAGAAATATGTAAAATATTGAACTTTGCAACATCTAAAAATTTCCAAAATATTAATCCATCAACAATTTGCAGTCAGAAATTCTATTGACGAAGAAACATGTAGAACTCACAAACGCTTGAAAAAAGGTTGTTATACGATTATTAGGTAGTTTCATTATGACCCACCTTGTGGAGTTGGTTTTGTGACACTTGAGGGAAGGTCATTTTGATGCAACGTACTAATATTATACGCCTGTCAAACTTATGTAGCAACAACGTATTTATAGACTGGTTGGGACAGCAGGTCACACCTGACTTTCTATATTTATTGACCTACTATGATTTGTGTGTATAAAATTTGATTTTGGTTAAAGACGTATTATCGATGTTTTCTCTTTTGGTATCCTAGTTTTTTGAACGCAGAATTACCTTTAACATGAATGATCAAGTTAGAACACATAGATCCATGGATGATCCTAAAGCAATTTAAATGGAACATATAATTAATTACTTGTGATTTATGGATGATAATTATTTTAGGTCATAATACGCAGATTTGTATGATATATATACTTAATATTGTATTGAAAAAGATGTAGCAAGGGCATGGTTATTTACCAAATAAGGATATGGAAGTATAAATAGTATTAGGTGCTGATCTGTAACTTACAACAAATTATATGTGCTAATCTTATGACCGATAGGATATTACGAGGAGGTGTATGTGGTTATTTGCAAACGAATGATATAAATGGTACAGCAGCAAAGTATTTCTAATGACTATAGAAGTTATTCACAATGCAGCGTGAATAAGTTGTTGGTATTTACCTTTGATCTATAAGTTATGATTAATAAGTCTTGAAACAGACCTTACAACAAACCATCGAAATGGGTAAACTCTGAAAAATGGTACCTTAAGTTGGTAGGGTTCAAAGCAAAGTAGATGGCTAAACGTAGTGAAGATGCTGACCTATTTATAAAATGAACGTGGGTGCCAGATATATAATAAAAGGATTGGTGGCAAATTATAAATCCATGAAAAAATGTTTAAGTGTGCAGTCACGAATATTTAAAAGAATCGAGAGTGTGGAATCTTGGATCTTTGCGTCTCAAATATAAAGAGCACGAAGATACCATGCAAGTAAGTGTAGAATTACTATTCTCAAGAAAACAAATACTATACGCAACGAGCTGGGATAATTTCCTTAATAAAATCTGTTACGGCCATTTTCCAGAATGACTTTCTAAAAATAAGTATTGTCATATCTCACATGGTTTTAAAAATGTTGATATAATCAATAGATGACTCGCAGTCATAACATCGTGGTAATCCTAATAGTTCAATCTAAGGCAAAACCTCAATAACCTTTCATGTGTGTGCCTTATTATCTTTTATGAATAAATATTATTAAAGGGGCTATATCCTCCTCAATCACTTAAACACCTCTCTCCTTCGTGTTCTCATGGCTCTATGTAACTCTCTCTCTCTTCTAACTTATTGTGCCTCTCTTCCATGTAAATAGTATATTCCTCTTACACACTGCGTTAATGACATGTCATAAGATTCATCTGTCTGTGTCTGTTACTCTCATCAACTAGCGATACATACCTCTATAATAGCATGGTATATTAAATGGAATATAAGACGTGCATATTATTCGCTGACAGAATTTATTGCTCCACACTCTATATCTTCTCATTGTTGGGCAAGATCCCTTAAGTTCATTTTTAGGTAATTTTGTACAAGTTTTGTTATGCATTAGCGTAAGTAATCAAAACGAGTCTCCAATGGTTTGACACCATGGTATGTGTGTGTGTCTAGATGGTATAAGCTAAAGGTGGAAAGTAACAAGGATATTTTATTTGATCTTATGCTGATGAATTGTTAACGTTTGATCTTCTGGGTTTGTCACAGGTAGAAGCTCTGTTGGTTGTGTGTAGAACTAGAATCACAGTTCGCATGGACTGCAACTATCTTATCATATAAATGATACATTATTACGTTTTGATCAAATCAAGGCTTCTCTAGGTAGAAAGGCTCTTTACTTATCGTGACAATATTTTAGGTGCAAATCTGTTTAATATTACAAACCTCTATGCTTTGATTTAGTAATGTGAAGGATTGAATGTAATTAATTGCATTAGATCTCTTAATAAAGAAGATAGTTTGGCAAACTTGACTCTTATGTGATTACGTGATTACGGTATTTATGCGATATAGATCTTGTTATACATTACTTTGGTAGTAGTTGTTCATTTGTCACGTGAATATGTAATTAAATATGACAAATGGTAATCCCAGAGCCAATACTACTTTGTTCTTACTCACCTTTACCATGTCTTCAACAAAAATATTCTGATAATACGGAAAGTTAAGATCTATTGAATACCATGTCTTGTATATGTTATATTATCTACACTAAATTAAGTTAAATTTTCATCAAAAACTACGCAAAATCTTGAAACACCGGTTCAACCTTTATCTTCTATGAATGGTTTATTTCATGAATCTATGTGAAGACGATAGTTGGAAGGTTTTGTTAGTTTAGCGATAACTACGAACCTCGAGCAACAAATGGTTCATGTGGACAAGAGATCATTTTGAGGAGATTTGATGTTGCTGTATGACAATTAAAGTGTTGATAAAGATATACTTGAATTTATGATCCAGTAAATAAATTGTTTGCTAAAAACACGTTAAAAAGTATTTACCAAGTCCAAGATTTCTTTACTTCCTTTAACACGGCTTAAGGTTACCACAGCGATGGTTATCTTGACCCTCAATTCAGGACTTACGCCAAAGGAACTGACGATCACCGGTGGACCGGAGTTGGTACTGTGAAGTTAGAAAAACTGTAGCTTATTAAAATCTTGCATGTGATGGTGTTGGATCAATCATGTTCTGGAGGATTTGTTGGTGCTACAATGATCCATTGTATTCTAAAAGCAGAAGCAGAAGGTTTTTTCAAGGTCCTGAGATAGGTTCTAGCTCTTTGAAGTTGTGGATTAAAAATGCTATTGTGTGAACGATTTTCATGGTCATATTGGTGATCGTAGAACGACTACATGCAATGGAAGAACTTGATGAATCTAGAAGAATGGTTTGTTTATGGTCTCTCAAGGTAGTAAAACGTTGGCCAATCTAGGACACCATTGGTGATGCAAATTCTAAAGAAAGTGTTGATATGGAATAGTCTTGTATGGGTGGCCGTTAGTCTTCTCACCCAAATTCTCACTCGGTCATCCATATCCAAAATGGAGTCCAAAATGGAGTCAAAATCTGGAAATTTGTCGGCAAAATTGTCGGCAAAATTGCCGGCAAAATTGCCGGCAAAAAATTGCCGGCAAAAAAAAAAAAAAAAATACTTGCCGTTCAATTGCCGGCCGGTGTTTATACGTTTTCCGCATTGTCGACAGCTTGCTGGCATTTTCGTGCGCCACTTCCTTTAAGCAAACCACCTTTTGTATGTTCTTGCTTTGTCTTTAAAACCATCTTTTGTAATTGTTCATACATAAAATACCGATACCTGTTCAAAATTTACCATATTGTTAATAAAACTTGTGCTTCTAATTGTACCGCAATGGTCATCATAATTATTACAATTTTAATTGTAATAATAAATGTTTGTTGCTTTTTCTGCTTTGTATTTTTCTCTCCTGTAAAATAGCTTATCACAACTTTCATTACAATACGGTTGTTTTGTTTATGATTTCTTTATGTTTCTAGTAACATAATCTAGAACACCATTACCATACAATTAAGTGACGTTGAAAATCAAACGTTGAAATGTGATTTGTTTGTTGTGTTAAATATTAATATACTATGAAAAGCTAATGTTCAATCATGGTATTTGTTTATGGTTCAACCATTCAACATGCATTCAAGCCATTATACTCTAATATGATTTGAAATTTACGCCTAGACCAAATTGATCCAATGTATACATGTTTATATACTTTGTTTTATCAAATTGTCGTGCACAAACATGGCCATAACTCTCTTTATCCAATTGCTAGAAACCTTCATTACTTATTTCACATGGTAATAGCAATTATATATTTAATCAACAATATAAAGATGTGATTCCTTCAAAAGTACCAATGCATTTCGCGATAGCCAATTATAATTTCAAATATCGTTTATGGATGGATGTGAATATTGAAAACACGTATTGAAGGACATTGTTTGTATGTATATGAGGTATAACGACAAGTCCAATCGAATGATGTTTGAGGGTGCATTCACATGGCACGAGAAGAAATATCAAACCCAATAGTGTCGATTGAAGGATCATTGTAGTGGCTTAAAGAGAACATCGAGGACCAACAATAGAGATATACTGACTATTAAACAAGTACAGATTAAACCTTTGATTGTAGAAACACTTAACCAGGTAAAAAGTTACACCAATCAAATGACCAACAAATTAAATTATCGGTCAAATAATAATGGTGTAGGTACATTTAGTAACTATGACCAATACAGTACTAGTTTGATTTTATTCGATGAAAGCCATTGACAAAAACAAAACTAATCAAGAAAACAAAAATTAGTCCAATGACTGTAATTAGTACCATAGACAACATGTTACCGCCACAGGAAACCCATATGTGAAAAAGAACATTTGATGAGATGTATTCTTTAACCTTGCTCACAAAAGAATTTTTACAAAGTGGGTTATACACTCGAACATAAGTTAAATGTATTATTACTAAAAATAATTTTCCATATTAGTTAACAGAGATAACCTTTACTACTCTTGTTAAGATAGGCTCAACATCTCGCTTTATGTGGTATTTGAGTGAATTGATTACGAATTGCTGAGAAGGGCAGCGAACTCACCTACGCCAGGGGAGATACGAGTTGCTGCCTCAAAAAGGAGCCAGAATTTTGCACCAAGTAGGTTGAATTACCTAGAAGGGCCTAATATTTTCCTTCAGAAGACCAAAAATTCTATAATTTAACACGGAAAAACTAAGGATATAACAATTCTACCATAGAAAAAACATTACTTGTCTAGAAAATACTAATACTGCAACAATTTTATTCAACAACTTCAACAAGGTTCATTTTCCTGAATGAGCAACTCCTAACAAGAACAAAATTAAAACAAGGTTTGTAGGGTGGAATCTTTCTACGTAATTAGTGAAGTAGAAAGGAGGTCTTAACGCACCCTCATAACCACATCAAGAAGTGATGTGTTTGATTCAGTTGATGTCTTAATAACAGTTTTATAAATCTCTTCTGTTTATATGTTCTCCATTCACTCCCAAATGTGAGAGGTTGTGGTCTGTCTGATTTTAATTTTCCCTAGCAAACCCAACTTTTGTATGATCTTTTTACAACATTGGGGAAGCAGGTTTACCCTTTGTCAGTTAGAGGAATATTGGGAATTCGTGGGAATCTAAGTATAAAATAATAGTGGAAATAATAAATAATATTAGATTACATCATCAACTTTTAGAGGAAAAAAAGAAAAAACTGCTTTTTCGACTGTATTTCAACTTATCTTCCTGTGGGTTTACTCAAATTTGAGCAAAACACTCATTGGATGTAAAATTTGATTCTGCGTCCAGAAATGTCAGGTATTTGCTTACCTTTTAATTTTCTACATGAAAAATGAGAAATACATGAAAAAGCATTTGCAATCACGCTGTGTGTTCTCATTTTTCAATAACAGCGAAATCCCATCAAAAGTATGCAACATGAAACAACTCCTTGGAAGATAATTAAATTTTTTCTTTAAAATTATATTTGAAATTTGAGTAAAACGTTGAGAAGAAAGTTGAAAAATTAGTTGTATTATTTTATTAATTTTTAATCCTTTTACTTTTTTCTCCAAAATGGTGAATCATCCTCGTTATTTGACATCATAATCTTGAATCATATTGGTTTATAAAGTTTATTTTTAATTTATTACATTTTCTTCAGGGGCAATTTTAGGCCTCAGAATTTTCTCTAATGAGAAAAGCTATAACCTATGTGGTCGGTGTGCTATTTAAGTACTCCTCAGCATTAATTTGTTCATTACTATCCCCCTTTTGAAATTGTGCAAAACAATTTTAAATTTGGGTGTTGTAAATTCGTTCTCTTTCCCATGTGGGAACATTATTCCCCATTAGGTGTTTCCCTGTCAACCGAATAATCTGGGTAATTTGCCTGGTTTTTGTGCTTTCATGATTAGGATTCTAGGATTGGCTCTCGTTTCCTTCTTCATCAAGGGATAGGTTTGATAGAAGTAGTAATTGTCAAGAAAACCTTTAACAGGCAAATGTAAACATTGTGGTGCTATACTCCTTTGTTAGTTCTAACTCATACATGACTTGGCAAACCTTCTAGGGAACACCTTGAGTCCATAAGTCTTCTGTTAACATTTTCTTGAGTGTAGATTTCTATATGGTTGGACTCTCAAGAAAAAAAAATGTATCTATCTCCAAATTTACAATCTGTTCGGTGTGATTACATACATACTTTTTATTTTGTTGAACATTGCATGTTTCTTTGAGTACTAAGAATATGTCTTGATTTTTGTGTATAGCTCATGCAAATAATAAGATCTTCTGTCTCTAAGAATATGTGATAAACTAATATGTGTCCTGCTGTATAGTTCATAGTGTGTCCCAATATAAAAATGATAAGTGGTGTTGTATGATATCATAGTACAACCATTTGATCCATGCTTTTAAATAGTCACATAGTTAACAGCAGTATCCTTTAATCACTTATTCACAGTCTAGGTTTGACCATTTTTATTGGTGGTAGCTAGGGATAGGGTTAATTCATTGCCCACTAATCGAAGGTTCCTGTCAAAATACGCTCATGAATACTATTTCTAAATGCTAATTATATTTCTAGGTAGTCCATGGATTATAAAGACTTCTTTGTTCGTCATACCTACTAAGCTAAGTAATAAATTGGAATATGGAAAATAAATGTTCCAATTTAATCAAGCTACAGTATGTAGATGTAATCTTTGCCTTGTACTTTGGGTAATATTGCAGTCAATTCCATTGTCGATGTTTCCATTTTGCTCTTAAATTTGTGGGGGTTGGAAAACCTATGAGATATGTCTGCTTGACCTTATTTTCTTGACATATTGCCTTGCATTCCTTGATATAAATTAACATCATCGTTAGACATTCCCACGCAAAGCTTCGCTCCTCGATAAATAAAGCAAGTTTTTGAAGAACCTGCTATCGCACTAATGGTATTCATGTAGCAGAAGGATTTTAGCGTGGATTCAAGGGCAAATATATCTAAATATTTATAGATAATAATATCATTTATTATCTTGTACCTTTCTGTTCAATGGTTCAATCCATCATGGCATAAGAAAATATGTCTTTGGAGTATTCCATTGAGATGAGAGCCTTCTTGTCTTCCTAGAAGCTCTGTAGAGAACATGTTGCTAGTTTTATGGAGAGGGCATACATTTAAAGCTTGTTTTTAATCTTTGTATTCATATCAAAATCATGAATTGAACCTTCTTACCACTTCGTATCTCTCATTTAGGTATTTTTCTCGAAGAAATGTCATAAATTATTGTCATTTGTCTTTACTACAAACTTGTTTTACAAGTATTGGTGAAATTTTCCAAGGAGTTAACAATAACGAGCATCACTGTCATATGTGGAGTAAATTATCTTAGAATATTTAAACACAGCACCGTGTGATTAAATGTCCTTGTGCATTAATACAAATCCTTCCTTCTCTTATTACATCAAATTCTAATACAAGGTTGGTAGAGGGTGGGAAGTGTCAATGCTTAACATGAGCTCATTCTTCATGATTATTAAATTTCTTGTCACGATTCTTCTATCATGAATGTCCTTTCTTGGTCAAATCTATCTGTGATGCACTTAGTTGTGAGAATCACTCATTCATGTGATAGTAGTTGCAAACTCTTGAACAAGAATCACCCCGAACAACAGTGTTAACAGACAATATAAATAGACATAATAATGTTATTAATAGAATGTCAAATGAATAAACATTTTAATATAAATAGATCAATGTATTATAGTTTAAAGGCATACCTTTGATTCTTGACCAACCTTCTCTTGAGGGGTCTGTGATATTCATAGAATATAGAGATTTTCTCTTGGTAGAACAATAGAGGAGGGAGGTATACACAATCATGACATAATAAAAACATAAATAAGTACATGAAACCAATAAGTGAAAGGAAATGAGATACTTATGTTGGAGTTGTTGGAGCTCACTCAAAAGCAGGGATACCTATAAACTTATAAAAACAATGAAATGTATTTTCCAAAAATATATTACAAACCAATGGATCCTAAGAAGCTTATTAAAAATATAAAATAATATATTTTAAAGCTATAGAAAAGGACTTAGTGGTGTAATTCCTAATGTCATATTCCTCGGGCTTGACTTTCTTTAAGTCTTCTTCCTTTAACAATGTTGAAACGATCTCTTTCTCTCTTCTTTGCTTCTTGGATTTTGGGATAGCCACTCTTATAGTGACCCTTCTTATGGCATTGATAACATTCTACCTTAGACATGTCAACTTTTATTCCTTGTTCCTTTATATTTATTACTTTATTAGATAAATGTCTTTTTGGATTAATCCATCATTAGGATTGGGTCAACGTTTGGAAGTCAACTAATGTGGTTCATCCTCTGTGGTGAAAATCCAGTGATCTTTAGTGGACGTATGTGGATGCATCATTTACTTGATGCTAGTTGAAGAAAACTGGTCGTTTAAGACTAGTTGTTTAAGAACTATCCATTACTGAATTAGTTAGGTAGTTATTAAAATTATTAAAATATTGAACCAATAAATATAATAATAAAAAAGAATTTATTTAAAAAATATTATAATAATAATAATAGATTTTGACCTGTCATATTTAATTAAATTTTAATTTTATTAATGAAAACATTTATTTTAATAGATATTATAATAAAATGCATTATACAATATTTAATCAAAAAATTATTTAATTGGAATAATGACTAAAATAATGAATGAAAATTTTAAAATTAAAAAGTGTACTGAATAATTTGCTATTAAGGTAATATATAAACCTAAAAAATAGTAAAAAAATCAAGGAAAAAAGAAGACAAGGAGGAATAAGCAAGGGGAAAAATGTTAATGTAATAATTAATTAAAATATTAATTGATAAAATTGAAATAAAAATTTTAAATTTATTACTAAGATACATAAGGGGATTATACAAAAAAATAATTAAGAGAATATATAAAAATATAAACATAGAAGAATAAAGTCAAAATATAGGAATAAGAAGACAAGAGTAGAAAAATAATGTAGAGCCAGGATAAATGAGTAAGAGAATAGAAATTATCTGAGAGAGATGGAGGTCAACTTTTACTCAACTTCTAACCATCATCCTTATTGAGGTTCTTAACATGCAGCTCAATCTCAATGGTTTCCTAAGCTTCCTATGATGAAATGGTCAACCTAGCGATGAATTTGGATTCTTAAATGCAAAAATAGTGACGATTTCTCACGTATTGCAGAGAAAAGTGTAGGATACGATTGTACCTAATATCATGACATACTCCTAGATTCTTTATGCGATAGATCTGCTGTTTCACCAGTATACGACATTCCATAGGAACATGGAATCATATAGACTCCTTCGTCTACATGATTCTTTGTTCTTGTGTACCTTATTCCATTGAAATAGGATGATCATCGGACAAAATCAAAACATGTTGTAGACATTAGGCAATCAAATCACCTCTTCTATGCGAGCATGGAGAAATTATGTCACCATGTTACGTGAACTCAAAGTCATCGCTGGGGTGTACTTCCATCGTAGGGAAGTAGAAACCGACAGGCGAAACGTAAGAACATCAATGAGATCATGGATTGGAAGTTGATAAAGATGAATATATTTTACATAAACGCGGTACTGCGCTCTCCCTAATTTATTTTCCCTGGTCTTGTCTTCTTAGGTCCTATAATTTCGCACACGCATTCTCTTCATGGACTATATTTTTATATATTCTCTTTTGATTTTTCTTTGCAATCCCCATGTATCTTAGTAATGAGTATTCATAATTCTTGGTAGGTGGAAAATTTTATTTTGGTACACTTCGATTAATATTTTGTTAATTACATATCTTTTATTTTTGTATATTTGTTGTAAGTAGAATATTTCTTTTTCGACGATTTTATCTTTATTATTCTTTAGAGTTTATATGTACTATCTTCATTAGTCATAATAATTTTTTATTTTTAAATTTTTTATCTATTTTAATGTTTGTATTAAATTAATATTACATGTCATTTTATTATATTATTTATTAAAATAAAAAAATTCATTAATCAAATTAAAATTGTAATGATCAAATTTTATATATCAAAAATCATTATTATTATAATATAGCCAGTGATCAAAAAAAATTATTATTATATTTATTGGAATTAATATTTTAATAATTTTATTAACTAATTAACTAATTCATTAGCAACTATTTAAATGGCTGGATTTTATTTACAGCTAATCTTTAGTAATTGCATCCCTATTTATTAAATTAGATCGATTATCTTTTCACAACATACGAAATAACCACATTAATTGGTATGAAGCGTGTTAATCCTAATGATGTGATGTCCTGAAAATTTGTCTAATGTATGGATCTGAAGTCTAGGATCTAACATTATTACCACTTTATGTTGAGAAATGTGGCATTTGATACCTCTTCAATATTATGAAGCTAACAAGATCACTTAATTCTTCTTGTTGCGAGGCAATCCATAGTTCTTCAAAGGTGGAAGCTACCTTCAATTTGTTGAGTCCTATAACAAATGCACTCCAAATAGGTGGAAATCCTAATAGGGTAGTGATCATAAAGTTCTTTGTTTGGAACAATTTCAACAATAGCCAAAAGTTCATCGTTTATTCTTGCTATCTTTACAAAGGAGGAGGCTAATGTGTCTTGTAGTCATCTTTGTGGTTGTAAAGCTCATTCTTGACGCCTACTTGACGATGTTCTTAATATTGAATAACTTCAACAAACTATACATTTTTACAGAGGCGATCAATGTTAGCTGTAATTCAACAAGATGTTCCTTTATTCACCTTCTACCATTCACAGTTATGCCACCAATTCTAGTTCCTAAATTTTTATTTTCACCATCACTTTCATCTGTAGGCTTCTTTGTTTCGGCAATAGGTCAGTACTTTATTCTTTTCAAGGATGATGTCAATTCTCTTCTTCCGGTCTTGTGGTTGTAGGCTGTTAAGTTTGTTTTCTACATTGATTGTGTTAGACAACACCATAAGTGTAGTAGATTCTTTCTTGAAGATGATCCTTTGAATGGTTCCTTGATTAAGTTCTAAGGAGCCATTTTCTTCCTTGTTAAGATAATACCATGATAGAAAATCACAAAAGAAAAAAAAATTTTTTATTCTAAAATAATTACTTGTGATGTTTCTTGTTATTATGATTATTTATATCTTCCTTTCTTTAGTTCATCATTAATTACCAAATCAGCAACAAACAACAAACTTTGTATGCTTTGTCTGTCGGGGAAAAAACCCCCACAGGAAAAAACCACCATCGTAAATTATTCCTTTCAATATTATTCATGAAACTCTTACCTAGACAAGGTAGAAGTTCCTCCACTGAAATCCCAGTCTCCAAAATTTAAACCCTACCAGCAACTTTGACTAGGCGATGACTTGAGCAACATGTGACCAGTAGTATTGTTTAGACTTTGATCTCTTAATCCATAACTTAGAAGAAAACAGGCACTGCATTTTAAATTTTAAATACTTCTCCTTGAACTTCCCAAAACTCACACTTCTTTGGTTTCTGACAACGGACTTCTTGCTTTTCTCAAGTACGAACATTGAGCAGCGAAAGTGTGCTTCAAATAATTAAATTTAGGGTCCTTTAGAGTAGAATTAGGGTCCTTGGTCAGTGTGGTGCCCAAACCAACAGTCTCTTCTGCGACGGACTTGGTATGGAGTAACATAATTCATATTTGACTCAATATTAAAAACTTTTTACATGATTCAAAAGCAAAAATGGTCTCTTTAAAGTATAATGGCTATATTAACTTGAATATATCACATAAGTCCTCGATTGGGGACTTTGACTAAAACATGGCGACCCAAGCATGGAAACCCATGTTTTAATAGAAAATAATAATAATAAACAATAATAAATATTTTATTTAGTACTAACAACAAGTATATTGAAGATGACTCAAGTGCATTAAATGAATACCTTTGACCTAAGAACATGGCGACCCAAGCACAAATACATGTTTTAATAGTAATTATAATAATAATAAAAAATATTTTTCTTTATTCTTTTGACAAGTATGTTACAAGATGACTCAAGTGCATTAAATAGGGCAACCTAGTTACATTTTCCAACACTTCTTTGATGTAAGGAGCGTCATGTGCTCAAGAACTAGGTGATGTACATATAGAGGTAGATAGAGCTCATGTAAGTTTTCACGTGCTAATCTTTATGTCTTGGCCATCTTTTTCATTTGATTTTCTTTGTTTGTTTTGTTGTGGCCATGGTATATTTTTTTCCTTTTATTTAGTAAAATCACAAAATCACAAAATCACAAAATCACAAAATCCAAAATCTACAAAATCTACGATGCAAGGCACCTGGGAAATAGCCTGGGGAGGGAAATCCTCTACCACCAAAATCCTAGCTAATAAAATAAAATAAAATAAAATAAAATAAAATAAAATGTCAAAATGTCAAAATGTCAAAATGTCAAAATGTCAAAAAAAAAAAAAAAATGTGTGCCGTTCAATTCTTGACGGGTATTCGCGCGTTTTCACATTTGTCGTGACTTGTTTTCGCATTCGTGCACCGCTAATTGTTAAATTGTTTCGTCAATCTAGCGCAACAAACTTCAAAATAAAACTACCTCATCCGCCAATAAATGCTATCGAATCATAGACTACATGTCGACGAAGCCTTCAAAGCAATTCACAACAATAATGGCAAAGTGATAAGTATAAAAAAGCTACAAGTAATCAATATGCCATTGGGCAAAACTGTAGGCATCTTTGTTGGAAAATAAATGATAAACGAAATGTCATGGAGAAATTGAAAACCATAATGATAAGTCATAACATGAAGTAGTAGATGTACTCACGAGTTTCCATTGAACTTGAAATATACGAAAATGATTTTAGGTATCGCCATTTTGAAGAAATAATTAATTGAATCATTAATTGAAATTTAAATAAAGTAATTCTAAAAATTGTAACAAAAAGTAATGTATATTAAAAATAAAATTGGCGCCATATACGGTAAGTAAATTGCCTGGTAAACTGGCTTTTGACTTATAAGGGAATCTAACGACATAAGATACGGCTGACCTTGAGATGAGTTGTTTTCAAAGAAAACAGTTATTGTTGTTAAAGCTTAGATATGATACTTGTTGAAGTGAAGTTTGAGGCGGTTGCGCACGAGGTTACCAAGGGTTTGTCCACCAATATTATAACCCAAGTAGAATAACTTGGATTCGGTTGATATTTATACTTGAGGTTGTGGTTGTGACATCTCATAAATAGTAAACCAACTTGTGAATAAATTATTTCGGATCTGGTGTTGTAAGTGTGAAGGTTTGGTCTGTGGACCCAACATTTGATGGTGTTGAGTTGAAGGACCGCTTGATAGGTTATTGTACAACATTTGAGATACTATGTGAGGGGTAAAGATGTATTAACAAGTGGTAATGAAATTGGGTGTAACGAGGTTTAACTAGTTGATATGAGTGTGCAACCATTTTATTGGTTGGATAGCGAGTAGGTTTCCATTGACAAACATTCATTTCAACATTAGTGTTAGGAATCTGTGATTTAGAGATTAGCTAACCAAATGATGGGGTAACATGAGACCGGTCTTTGAGTCCACAGGACACAGCCTTCCTCGACTCGAGAAGGGGCTCTCTCTATTTTGCGAAGGATGTGAGCTTGTTCGCTTACAGATGACTTTGAGCTGTTGTTAAGTGTATTTGTTTGTTTGTTTTTGGGTTGAGATGAGTAATCCAAGTAGGATAGGTGGAATGAAATATTAAATACAGTAGGAGCTGTAAATTCAGATCAATTCAAGGGTGTGATGATGATTGAGAGTGTATTGCGGGGGAAATTTATGAGTTAATGGATCATAGGTGATGAGGTGTAATGAACATTAAGTTTTATTGAAAATATTAAGAGGTCTTATACATCTATAGTACAGCAAGTAACTCATAGATGAGAAGGCATTAATCTCTGTGAAAATTCTCAAAGTGATAAACATGTAAAGGTGAACCAATCCGGTGGTACATGACGTTAGAAATCCTAACTTTAGAAATCACTTTCATCTTTTTGAGAAAACACATAAGATAAACAAACAATTAAATATACGGAGAAGAACTCCCTATTGAAAATATCAGCCTCGAGAACTTTAAACAGTTTCTAAGTATGGGCAAAGGAAAAGATCGAAACAAACTATTTATTATTAACTAATCAATCGATATTCATAAAGAAAAGCTTCATATAAGTTTTTTGAAAATTTTTAAATAAGCGAGGACATACCATGAATCATGTTTATAAGCTTGACATACTAATCATTCAATAAAGCTTGAGTTTAGTGAGCACTAAGAACGTCAAAATTCCTGGAATAGTGAAGAAAAGCAACAAAACTATGGCAAGCAGGGACAGGTGGCTGTGGCTGCCAGCCTATAACACTCTGATCCTGTGGCAGAATGAGGACTGGAGAACATGTGGGAAAAAAAACATCACTGTAAGTTAGAAAACATCTGCCATTCTTAAGCCATGGAATTTGTGCAGCAGACTGTCTGGACATCCCAGGCCACGCGTCGTGTTTATGTAAAATAAGCTCTGCCCGGCTCTATGGCTGTGTATTTCTGCTGCTGCCAAATCTAATGGTTATAATGCGTCTCTTTTTTTTTTGTGGGCGGAGAAAACTGCTAGAACATTTGGAAGCTATTGGTAAAACTCAATACAAATTTGTCATGAGGCCTGCTGGTAAGGCAAAATGTAACTAAATATAAAATAAAGCCGTAATGTGTTTGGAAGTGTGTGTGATGAGGCACCTGCCTAAGCACGTTGGATAGATACACATAGAAACATATAACATATTGTCTCAAAACTTAAAAATTTCTAGGCTGGCTAAGGTCTTATGTGTGAGTTTTGGGCTTCTGACCTCAGCAAAGGTCATGGACAGGTGGCCGTTAGAAAGGTATGGATGTCTAATTTCAAAATATACCTTTGTTTCACTCAATCTGATCTCTTGTTAGTTTCCCACAAAAGTAGGAAGAATTCAGCTTCGAGTACGGCTGCTCAAAAAGAAGGGCAAAAAAGTTGAAAAATTGAGTGTTCGACGCTTTTGGGGGACAAAACAACTCAATTGAGCTGAAATTTAGTGAGCATACTCACCTCTCATGATGGGGAATCCAAAATGTAAATTTAACCTACGAAGATGCCTAGGAAAAAATGCGACACTAGGGATGCTACGTTCTTCGACCTAAAAATTTTAGAAAAACAAAAACTTGTTCCAATTCTCCTAATTTGGTATGTAGGTGCATCAAGGGGTTCTTGGGACACTGTGGTAAAACTTGAGCAAAATACCAAGCATAGCTTGTTTCATCGTTAATTATGAACCCTTATTTTTAGGCGATTTGAAACTTTTGTCTTGTAGTAGTTTCTTCGTTGTATTCTCAATCATCCTCCTTTGTAGGCTTAAGTCTTTGTTGGCCTTCTCAGTTTGGCCTCTAGATGTGAATTGGCTCTCTCCAACCATGATTCTATATGTCTCCAATTTCCATGGCAATGAGTTGGGTGAGAAACAATTTTGTGCTTGGAGACGTTCTTCCTCTCTTTAGCTTTGCTGATAGCACTACTAAGACCCATAGTCTTAGGACTCTTCACAACTTGTCCACTCTTTCTAATGATCTTCCTCATAGGTGCCCATGTATTCTTGTTGCACTTGCTTGTTTTGTGAGCTTCTTTCCTGTATTTGATGCCCTTGTTTCATAGATGGCTTGATGGCCACTCATTTGTTCATTCTACATTTGGAGGAAGTGAATGGGAATCCTTTGATCTTTCTAGATCAGCCTCCAAGTCTTTAATTTGTGCGATGCGGTCTTGTATGAAGGAGTTCACTTCTATCCTTGTTTCATTTTCTCATCTATCTATGTGAATGAGCTCAAATTCTCTTTCTTCCTCACAATTGTCTTATTCCTTCTTCAATTGTTGCCTTTGTCCAGCAAGTTTTGATGAGGAGTGCATGGCCCCTTGCCTTTTAAGGCAGCAAACACATACTTCTTTCCCTTTGATATGTGATGGTGAAATGTGTGCCATAAGTTTCACTTGCAGTTTGGTCACTAATGACCTTGAAATTGCTTTCTTCATGGATGATTTACTGACCTTGAGTGTCCTTCTTACCTTGCTCTTGAGCGTCGCTTTTGACAAGCATATTTAACCTCTTTCAAGATTTCCTTCTTTGCCTAGACCTTGGAATTTCATGCTTTGTTTTACCTTTATTATAAGTTACCTATGTTAGTCATTCGCCTTTCTGTTGTCGTCATGATATTTTGGTCCACTTGTCTTCTGCATCAATATCCTCTTTATACCAACATTACTATTTGACGAGGTCAGCACTTTGAGCACCTTCATTGGTCTTGTCATCTTTGTGAATCGTCCCTTCTTTGTTGATGGTCCCTTTGGTGATATTTTCTTCTTTTGTTTATTGTTTTCATTACTTGACGCTTGTCATCATTTCCTTGCCTGTTAAAAAAAATTGCGTCTTTGTTTTGTGTTTGCCCTTGTCATTTTAATACTATCAAAACTTTCTATTTATTCCCCATATATGCACCTTTCTAGTGTTTTAAATTGTCATTTCCATCTTCAAAGACCGCCTTTGGACTTGTTAACTCATCATAGGATTTAGTAATAATCGAGCACATTTTCTTACTATCAACATATTGAAAGGCTACCTACTGTTCTATTTCTTTATAGCCTTCTTCTTCATTGTAGAATCCATGGCTCCCTTGACATCATCGCCATCCATGTCACCTCTATTTTATTTTCATCTACATCCTCATCCTCTCTTTGCTTTGATTTTTTTCTCTTGAAATTGTTTGCTTTCTTCTTCATGCATCTCCTCTTCTTCATTTTCTTCATCTTCATTTTCTCCCTTATCTTCATCATCTTACTCACATCATCTTCATCATCTTCTCCTTATCTTGATAATCCTCTTCCTCTTTGCTTTCTTCATGATCATACTAACAACTAAGATCATCACTCTCTCTTCCTCTTATCCCATCTTCTCCTCATCTTCATCATCTTATCTCTGCATCTCATCATCCTCTCCTGTTACTTTCTTATGACTCATTGCTTTCTTCAAGGCCCCCTTTGTTTTCTTCCGAGCCATCAACGGTTTCTTCATGATCAGATTTTTTAGGAAAGCGGGTGAGGAGGGTACGTTTGAGAGCATGGTTTATGTGAAGAAAAGATGCCTGGAGTCGGTGGCGAGGTGATGAGCGGAGATGAGAGGATTTTGAAGATATTGTTGGCTACTGAAGAGGATAGGCTGTGGGTGTGAAATCATTATGAAATAAAAACCTCCCTAGGGAATGCCTTGTTCTAGGCAGTGTAGAAAGAGTACTTTGATGAGGAATGGTGGAAAGAGGCTGACATTTGTTGGAGGATGAAGGCAACTTTTTCACGTGATGGAGACATTTTCTCAATGCTTTTAAGGTAGTAGAGCATATTAGCAGTAGCTTGGTTTTGGTGAAATGTGTGAGTCTAATATGATAGGAATAGACTACGGAAACCTACCCTCATAGGTGAAGTATTTCATGATAATCTTCATGAGGAGGAAGAAAATACATCCAAAGATAGAAAAAAAGGAAAAATGGTCTTCTTAGGTCTGACCTAACAACTATGTTTTAAGAATGGATGATAATGGCAAGTCAAGATGGCTTTTGTTTAAGCCACCTTTATCCTATTCCATCTATTCCGGTGGCTTGTAGAGATGGCCACAGTGGTTAGCTAAATCTTACCTGCTAGATGTACTTCTTAGGTAGCAGAGTCTTAAGGCAAAATAACTTGGTCAAATAAGGGTGACTTTTGATCTCTTGTACTTTGTTATAAGACTCATAGCACCCTGTCTTAAACAAAGAAAGAATAGAAGGAGAACATTGATTACGTAGTGCTTATAGGGTTCAAACCTATTAGGCATATACATTATTACAACTGTTTTCTTGGTACATGTCTTCATTTAGGTCATCCTTACTCACTTCTTTCGACATGGTATTTTTCTACACCTTCCTCAAATCTTTTTAAACGAAGAAAGGATTTTTTCTTGTGAAATAATGAGAAAAATGGGTTTAAGAATGCGGGTTTTCGCTGAGTTAGGAAATTAGTAGAAAGTGGGTTGGTATCCTTTCAAGTTTCTCTATGCTTTCTTTGACACACAAATTTTTAGCCTTCTTTGGCACCATATCTCTTGTAAAATCATGAAGAGGTGATAATAATTAATACCTGTTAAAAATGACTTCCACCGACAACATTTTCTTTGACTCTCGAGTAACTGGTGCCTCTTGCACGCTTTTGAGCATGTTTGCATTTTGTGCAGGAGCACGAGCGTCTGAGTGAAGCCTAAACGAACTTTCGTTCGGCACGTACTGTGGCAAGAAGGTAGCATCACGGGCGGTGACAGCAACAGTCGGCTTAATGAGTAAATTGTGACAAACCACGGCATAGGGTGTTATTTGACGGTGGAGCGATGGGTGAGCGCAACGTCCTTGGCATTAAATACTCGTTCGGTCTTCTGCATGATGGGCGGGGGATTAAAGAAACGCTCACCTACGAACACGTGGCTTTTCTGAGAAGAATTTACCTTTAGCGGTGGCTACAAGCGCCCCAATGTCCATGCGGAGAGCATCACTAAGAAATTTTGCGGGGATGCCTTTGGAAGAGCGAAAAACTACACTCTGTCTTGCAAAAAGGTGAGATGAAGGGGGGGAAAGGAGGTCTTTGAAGTCTTTATACCTTTTTAAAATAATTTTAAACTTGAAAATCCCTTTCTAAAGTCTCCTTTGCCTCTTTGTATTTTCAATGTTTTAGGTGTGGATTAAGTTTGACACTGTTCATTTTTTTTAACCACTATCTTTCCTTTGCATGATGGGTTATTAGACCTTGATGATCCTACTTGTTATGAACATGACAGGTTATTTAAAAATCATTTTCCTTCTATATCTTTGAAATAAATATTTATTTGTTTGTGAAAAAAGTCTTGTTTGATGCTTTGTTTCTATTAGTGAAATGGCGCACAATGCCTCAAATCCTTTCTTTGACCTTTTAGACCTTAAATTTTGTCTTTTGATCCGTTAAGGGTTGATGCCTTTTCCAAATCTTAGAAAACTGATTGGGAATTGTTACTTTTAACACCCTCGGTGACATTTGATGAAGGAAGTTTCTCTTTGCCACTTATCATGCCTATCGTTCATTATCCCAATTTTTGACTTTTAGGGATATTTAGTAAGACAAACAATTTGATTTTCAAAAATATGAATTTGAGTTCATTTCATATGCCAATGATGTGATTCTTATTTGGAGGGTTGGAGGAAATTCTTTAACTTTTATATTAGTAATTTTCCCTTTTGGTCAAAACAATCATGTATTTTGGTCTCATTTTATTTTCACTGTTGTTTTCATGAGGTCGTGAGCGTTTTCTTGATGCTAATCACTCTTTTCACACGCCTCATAGCTTGTACGATAGTTTCTTGGTCTTTTTGCGGGGAATGTGTGGTAATTGTCTATACTGACTTCATCTTTGAAACTAAAAATCACTTCAATGATCTCTTTGTTGTTTGAGCAATCTGCTTATGTACCCAACAGCACAGGTTGCACACAAACAACACAGTGAGTAGTACTTCACTACACTTATCATGAGATCATGGTCTCTCTTTTATTGAACTTTAGTTGGTTGTACCTTTTATCAGCGTAAATACCTTCATGATCTCTTTTAGGTGTCCTTGTTGCCTACCATTGCAGTTTGAACTAATCTCCAAAGGCATTCTGTGAAGAAATAGCAGGTATGACGATATTCCTTTACTAAACTTGTTGGATCAAGAGGGTACCGGGAAATTTGCTTAAGTACATCTTTATATAATGATAAACCTCAACTCGGTGTTCTCTTGATTGCCTTTAATTCCTATGGAAATAATGGAATAGGAAACCATGATAGTAGGTAACTTAAAAGCCTATTTGACTTATTTTACGAGGTTTTTAAAATGGGTTTACGACTGAAATTTTGAATCGGGGTTTTGAATGAAGATAAATAATTTTGTACTCTAATTATCACCTGCATCCTGAACAACTAGACAATTTTTAACCCACTTCAAAGGGTTTTTTAGAAAAGGCGTAGAGATGCAGCAATTTGCGAGTTTGGGATACCAGCTTAAGCCAACATAACAAGACACGCACAGGATTCAGGATACGGCCCTCACGAATCTAGAGAGGGATCTCTCTACAAACTAAAGATGTGATCTTTAAAGCATAGGATATGACAATAGGCTAGTTATGAAAGGGCATAGGTTTTGTTTGTTTGTTTTTGGTTGAGCAAGGACATGATGAAGGTGACGATTTAAATGAAGGGTGAAAGACGTATACAAGTGAAGGGTGATTTTAAAATTTTGAAAAATGAGCAAAAATCAGCAGCTTCAACCATTGGGCTATGGGTCATAGAGGATTTAATTGGACGGCAAGGTTCAGGGAAAATGATCCATAGGACAAGTCATATATGTACGAAGGATCTCTTCAGAATTGGAATTTTATGGAGATGAAGCATATAGAGAATGAAGAACAAAACAAATGAAGAACAAAAAGTAACTAAAGATCTGATAAATACTTTGAAACTATCATGATTTTGGCATAAACTTAAAAGACGAACATAAAAGTAATTTGAGATCGGTAAGTACTTTGAAACTAACTTTGCTTTTGATGTACTTTTCAATCAAAAAAAACACTTAAAATCACTTAGAATAGCTTAAAGATCAAGTAAGGACTTTGAACTATCTTAACTGTTGACTGTATCCTATTGGAAGCCTTCGAGATGATAATCATAAGTGTCTAAGATCGAGGAAAGTACTTTGAAACCAACTTTTGCTTTCAATGTACTCTTAAGAAACTTTCAAAGGAGAACATGAAAATAAAACATCGGTTAGGTAGGGTATTGTTAGGTAAATCCTATTTTCTGTATTTGCTATTCTTTATCGGAGAAGGTAAGCGGAATGGAAACCTGAAAGGAAAATAACAATTAACAATAAAAGGCTACATCACCATTGTTGCATAGATTAGGATCCATAAATCGACTTGTATTTGATGTTCAAACCAATTACAATCTTCAAGCCTAGAAAGGTCTCTACTTCAAAATTCTCACTTTCCGGCTTATGTCTTCAGTACCATGACTTGGAAAAATATTAACATACGTCAGATATCGAGAGACAACCCTTACATGTAGTCCTCAGGAGGTTATAAATACCGATGGAAGTTTCAGATCCAAGCTGTCATTAATTTTACAATCAATACCAATTCTGGCCTTTGAAAACTAGGCAAGGCATGGTGAGAATACCGCCAACCTATAACTACTTCATAACTTTGTTTCTTCTTTTGAGTCTAATGGTGAAAAATATTGGCTTACGGGCTATTTTTTATCTTTTTAAATAACTTTGTTGTGGTGAAAATAAGATATTTTGATTTGTGGTAATTTATTACATTGTCTTTGAGTGAATATCTCTTGTTTTGGTAGTAACTAGGCCTTCTTTGATTTCTGTGAGCTAAAGTTAATATTTGGTATTTCAGAGGTTAGCTTTTAGTGTTTGAAGGTTCAGGTATTTCTGCTAGCGGTGGAGGAAAGCTTTAGGATTGATAGATGTTTGTCCTTTCCTAAACACTTTTGAGCTACTTTAGGTAAACTTTTAGGTTAATTAGCCTCGGTATTCTTTGTGGTCTTCATGTATCTCTTCATCCTTTAATCACTTTCAATTATATCATTAATCTTCAATCACATACATTTAATTAATAGTACATCATGAAAGTACACTTTGCCATACATTGTTGTTTTTTGGTTACCTATCTGAGTTCAATAGTGCGGAAGGGTTTAGATAAAGTTTCAAAGCTGATCTTTTTAAGCCATATTTTAACCCTCTTGAGTCTTGCCTTTGTATCTACGGCTCTAAACAAGTAACTACGCATAATTGTCACCATGTTGATGAGCGCGAGAAAGAGTGGTTTTGACGAAATGCAACAACCACCTTCACAGAAACACGAAAAACATATTGAAAATCAGGAGGGTGGGAGGGAGGATGGATGCTATGGAAGGTGTGAATGGCAATGTAGCGATGGATGCGGTGGAACATAGCCAAAAATGCGTGAAATGGTGAAAACATGATCGGTGAAGAGGTACGAGTGAAGAAATGGTTAGACCATTGGATTAGATCGAATAGTGGTGATCTACGGTTGAGATTCCTTTGGTGGAGTGAGCTCTTAGAAGGTTAGGCGGAAAAATTAACTTTTAATGTAAAACATAAAAGTTTAGCTTTGAAAGCGAATTATTAAAGGAAAATGAGTGAAATGAAAACGAAATCGAAGGCTTGAATGGTGGGACCCGAGCGGAAGGAGATTGAGCGTAAGTAGTTGGATCTCGGAAGATCGATAGTGGGAATTGCAGAAAGGAAATCATGGGAGGTCCGGATGAAGAGATATATATTGAAAAATGTGATGGAATGAGGGCGTAGATCTAGATCAGATCAACGGTCAGATCTTGAAGGGCTTTCGGAGGCGGAAAGTGGTTTTAAGCTTGAATTGTTTTCATGACAATAGAATGGTTTTTGAAATTTGTCCAACATGATATGGTCTACCATAAAGAAAATTTTCAGCTTTTAAAATCACTTACATCGCGTAATTGTTGTTAACCATTGGACACTAAAATCTTAGCGATATGCCCTCGGTACATTGGATGTGGGGCCAGCGATACGACGGTGCGGGGATGAAGTGATATGGAAAATACATGTAGTCGGTATGGTGGGGCGAAGTCATGATGGTTTTAATGGTAGTCGGTGCGATGATGAGCGGTCGGAATCGAAAAAGGCATAAATATTCAATGAAAATATTATAATATGTGTGTGGAAAAAAATCACATTTGGATGCGCCAGGGATGGACGGAAGAGATTTAAGAAAGTGGAGCAAAGAGCCCAATGCACCAGGCTTTCTGAGGGGAAAAATAAGTTGCAACCTTTCTCCAAAGCATCTACAGCCAACTTCCTAGTAGATTCTTTTTCTACCACTTTCTAGAATTCTGAAGCTTCCATGAACCTTCTTTATATACCATGTTTCACCACATCCTATGGATTTAGCTCTTTTAGGAATGAGACATACCTTTTTGCATTTTGGACTTTGCTGGGTGCCTTAGTGCCTCCCTCGTGGAGATTGCTTCTAATAAGGGGCATGGATGACTTCATTTACTTGATAACATTTAAGAACGACCAGCGCCTTCTAACTTCTCCAATGAAGTCAGCCCAGATCAGTCGCCTG
Source organism: Pinus albicaulis (assembly GCA_034641835.2). Taxonomy (NCBI): domain Eukaryota; kingdom Viridiplantae; phylum Streptophyta; class Pinopsida; order Pinales; family Pinaceae; genus Pinus; species Pinus albicaulis. The sequence continues at coordinate 483,884,373 of CM076582.1, forward strand.
GCTTCCAGGAGGGTGATATTTCCTTTCATATGGCTGTTGAGATCATTTATGGTATTTTCATAACGTGCCTTTTCTTGCTTCCCCTCCTCAATCTCTTTCTGCATTGCATTAATATTTTTGACATTTTCAGCGAGGAGGGCCTCCAACTCATTGATCCTTTGACGCGTTGTTGAAACCTATTTCTCTATTGTTTCAGTTGTAGCCAATGCAGTGGTTAGCTATTCAGATAGTGAACTAGTCTCTTGTATGACAGGTGGTGAGCATGTATGTGTGTCCCACGTTTTCTGTAATGCATTCATTCTCTCTTGAAGAGTGGCCATCTCTCCTACGATCTTTTCTTTTTCCTCCTTCTCTTTTGCAAGATAATCAACCAAGTTTGCTTTGTCTTTTTCATTCTGGGCTAGTTCGGCAGTTTGAACATGATGAGAGCCTAGTATATTAATTTTACTTTTCAAGGCTGTGACCTGCTTCTATAAATCCTCAATAAGATGACCCTGGGGGTTGGCTTCACCTTTTTATTTTCCTTTAATCACCTCTTGGAGAGAGCATATATCATTCATGAGGGCACGAGAATTGACCTTTTCCTTTCTAAAATTCTCCACTACTTGGCCATGCTTGCTCTGCAACTTTCTCAGAGTGATTGAGAGCCGCATCACTTCATCCTTAAGCATATCACCGAAGACCTGAAATAAGTTGCATTTATCAATTTTCAGCACTTGTGACATGTCGATTGCAATCTCTATCACCCTGTAGCTGGTAGTACTAGCTTCTGGGTCCAGAGCAGCCTCGGCTACGGCCATTACTAATTGTTCGGTGTCCAGATTCATTGCAGATGAAAATCTGGTGTGGTATTTCCCAACATACCCTTCCGGCTCAGGCTGGTACTTATCTCTGATTTCTCTAGCCTTCAGCCTGCTTTCAGTTGCAACTTGAGAACTGCCGACTGTGATAGCTTGTGAGACTTTTGAGAAATCAGAAGAGGCAATACTATCCCACAGCACCTTGATTCCTATTTTTCCTTTGTTGGGCTTCCCATATGGTATTTCCTCCTCGAGCAATTGTTCCTCTCCGATAAATTCTGCTTCAATAGTCCCTGTTTTTTCTCTTTTGAAGGGGGGAGAATGCACTCTTGATGCACCTGACTCCTCCATCTATCTTTTCCCCTATCGAATATGAATCGGTATCCATCTGCAAAAGCAGAGGCTAGTTTTAAAGATTATCTTGCCATTATATGAAAGGCCTCATTCCATGCATATATGGGGTTGATTTGTTCCTCCTCCTTATGTTAGAGATGATTCCCTTTGGATCATAGGGCCAAGCTTTCCCTTGTCTCAAATCCATATCTTGAAGTAGCTTTTCCACCACAGGAAGGGCGTGCCTTGAATTAACAACAAAATTTCCAATGGTTGTGGGAAGCTTGAGGATAAACCCCTTTTCTGTAGGGAGGAAGTGAAGTTGATCAGATTTCGGGTCTGCCGGATGTATTCCAAAGCATAAATCTGCCAGGCAGGAAAAACGGGCAATTGGTAGGGGGGAACTTCGGCTCCATAAAATCGAATTTCAGTGTAGTTATCAAACAGGTACCAATCCCCGGTGATTTGAGCTTCACTATACTATAACCAACTCTTCAGTTTAGGAAAAACCCTAGGCGAAGGAGAGTCGTGGATGATAGTGTAGGTAATGGGCATGAAATCATTTAGGAACCTTGAGTAGCCCACACTGTTTGCTAAGTTATGCGTTGCAATACTCTAGTCAAAAATTGGTCTGGGATGAGAATTTATCTTGCATACCTTATCTAAACCCAAACCCTCAAATTTATCAGCATGCTGAAAGAGGAAGAGGTAAAAGACCATAGAACAAAAGCGGAAGTGACCCGTGTCTGAGAGTTCCTGGAATTGGGCTTGAATGGTGGAGGCCAGGAAACTAAGAATGTCTAGAACAACCTCGGGTTTAGACATTAACTATAAGAAAGTAATACATCGCTTGGAGGCTTGCCCAAAACCTTCCACACCTAGTAAACTCGTGATGAGAGAAAGGATAGGCTGGACTTCTTCTTTGAATAGGCTCAGGGGCACTGATTATGTAGAGTGGAGGGCTTTGAACTGAGAGTTGGTTATGGAGGTGATGAAATCACTCTGCTACTTCCATAGCAGCTTTGAAAATTGAGGAGTCAAATTTTTTTCACTAAAACTGACGTAGTTTGAATTGGTAGGAAAACGAAGGGATTTTTTGATTATATCGGGGGAAAGGGTGAATATTCTATTCCATTGAGTAGAGAGGAAAATACCCTGACATTCTTCATAAGCATCCTAGAACCAATAGATAAATTTGACCACTGGATAAACTGGAGGGGTAATTTGATGATACAGACCCGACAGAACAACCCGATACCTATCCTTGTTTTTTACATGTCTCCTAAAAATTTCAGGCTAGATGCTACTAATGGGAAATGGCTACTGCGGGTCATATATGTTGGATTTTCGGTCTAAGAAGGGTTCAGACCCTGGAACAGTTCTAGTCTCACGGACTTGGGGAGTCTCAGGCTCTGACTTCTTTGTTGTGACTTTACCCATGACCAACATGAAAATTTAAAAACAAAAGGGAACCAGATGGAATGAGAGGGATGGAATACCTGCGAAGTAGGAAATTACTCGGGAAAGCAACGTGGGGGTACTAAGAATGACTAGGCGGACCTGGTACTGGGCTCCCACTTTTTTTTATACAATAGTCGAAAACCTGAGTATTTTACCACAGTAAAAGATGAAAGACCATTATATAGAACTGAGGCAGCTCAAGAAAAGCTGGTGGGGTGAAAAGAATAGGGTAAGCGTCATAAGAACACTGACAGTGAGAGACGCTGCATGTAGGTATTGGGTGTTAGACTTCGAGTAGGTGAAAACCGCGTGTCAGGTTAAATACTGGTACGGGCCTCGGTATCGGGTGTCCTAAAAACTTACCTTACCTTTACGTCATGGTGACAACTCTACTTCAGAACCTGGCCTTCAAGGGAAGTGCATATCATGATAACTTTTCAAGACCATGCTTTATTCTCCCTAGAACGCTCGCCCCATGTCAATCACCTTGACACGTCATCAAGATTTTGGGGGGGTAAGACTCCGCCTCGTCCCTCACCTTCGTGACCCCCCCGGAATCACTCGCAGACTCCTTTTCATGCGTGGATAAAGTATATGCGGGCCCCGTTTTGTATTTGTTTCTTTCATGCCTTTTATAACTTTGCTCGGCTAAGTTTAAAACCTTTATGTATTTCCTCATTGTTACAAAAACGCGCTTATCCTTTTCTCCCATGTGACTTAGCTTAGTGTTATTTCTCCTTAGCCAACTTCGAAACTTTTAGCCATGAATAATGTTATCAGGTGATATGCTCTGTATGAATTTTATTAAAATATTAAGGGTGAAATATATAATCAACATTGTCTCCATCTAGGGATAACACGTTCATCCTTGGACTTGTCGACAACCTCGCAGGCCACCTGTTAACCCTTTTTGTAGACACAGCTCCTCTGCACTTTTTCTTTTTCTCTTCATGATTTTTCACAACAAATGACATTAAAGCAAAGATAAAAGCAGATAACTAATGTACAATATATTACATCAGGCTCTCTCGTCCTGAATCAGAACTGGAAGTAAGGTTTCAGGAATTGACCATTTAAAGGGGGGGAAAGTAAGTCACCCTGCATATTTTCTAACTTGAATGTGTTGTTTCCCCCCTGCTCCACAATTTTAAAGGGCCTGAACCACAGTGGATCAAATTACCATGCTTCCCCTTCTCTGCTCTTCAAATATCCCATCTGAGCACTAAATCCCTGACCTACATCTTCTTATCCTTGGCGTGCTGGTCAAACAGATCTTTCATCTTATCCTGATATTTGGTCAACCTATGACTCACCTGATTTCGTGTTTCCTCCAACTCTACCAGCTGATTGATTCTCCTGGTAATATCATTAGGCTCTTCTTGGATTTCCTGCATGAACCTTTCTACTAGTAAGGCCAATTGTATGGGAGAGACCACTACTCTCCCATATACCAATTCATATGGAGACTTCCCTGTTGATCTCTTGTTGGTAATCTTGTTTGCCCATAAAGTGAACTTTACCTGAGAGTCCCAATTTTTCTGATTTTCATTAGTATATTTCTTCAGTGCTCTCACCAGGGTTTTATTAGAAGAATCTGCTAAGCTATTTCCTTGTGAGTAGTAGGTTGTGGAATGACCCAATGCAATGTTATATTGCTGGTAGAAGCTGACAAACTTAGCAGATTTAAAGGCCTGGGTGTTGTCAGTAACTATCTTGGCAGGGCAGCCAAATCTGGATATAATGTTATCTTCCATAAACTTTATCACCATGGTATCTGTTGCATTCCTTGTAGGTATAGCCTCCACCCATTTTGTTAAATAATCGCTAGCAGTTAATATCCACTTGTGTTTTCCACTCGACGTAGGGTGAATCTCACCAATAGATTCAATCCCCCATTGCTAGAATGGTTCATCCACATGTACAGGGATCATGGGTAGGGGTGCAAAATTCTGTCTCTCTGCAAATTTTTGGCACTTTTCACAAGCTCTGACCCAAGAAAACACATCTCCGAAGAGTTTGGGCCAGAAGAAACTAGCTTTCAGAATTTTGTGAGCGGTAGCTCTCCAAATATAGTTACCCCCACAGATACCTTCATGAAATTCAACCATTATATTTTCCACCTCACTTTCTGTAAGGCACAGGAGCAGGATACTTGAAGGATCTCTCCATTACAGCCGACCGTTGGCAACAAAAAAATTCTGCGACTTCAACCTTAGTGTTCTATATTTAGCTTTTTCACAGCTAGGGGGGCATCTAAGAGTCAGAAGATACTCCACAATCTCCTTATACCATGGGTTGATGAGATACTTCATATGAGTCTTCTGAGTAGCTGTCTCTATCCCACGTTGTTCTTCCATCTTCTCATACTCCTCATTAGCTATCATAGATAGATTTATGCCCAGAGCTTGACAGTTCGATTTTGATAGGATTTTGGCTAATCCCTGTCATTTGATCAACTTGTTGGGATGAATATCCAACTCATATTCTTGTATTTTGGCAATCCATTTCCCCCTTTTTCCCTCTCTATCTCCTTGGATGAGGATATCCTCCACAGCTTCTATGGGAACAAATGCAGAGATGTGTGATTGCAAAAAATACATTTGGAATGCCTTAAGAGACTTCACCAGGGCATAAGCTTGCTTTTCTAGTATATTGTATTTCAATTATGCATCACGGAGCACTTGGCTAAAGAAAGCGATAGGATGATCATACCCCTCCTTGTTCTTCTGTAATAAAACTCCTGCCACTGTATGAGGTGATGCAAATGAGAAAATATAAAGGGTTTAGCATAGTCTGGTCTAGCCACCACTGGGGCTTCTGCAAAGTCATTTTTGATTCTGCTAAAGGCCTCTTCTGATTCATGGGACCACTTCACCTCGTTATTCTTCTTGAGCATGTCAGTTATATGTCGAACTATCTCTGCATAGTTAGGGATAAACCTTCTTAGAAATTTAATGTGCCCAAGGAACACCTACACTTCCTTTTATTTCTGGGGAGAGAAATGCCATTTATAACTTCTACTCTCTTAGGATCAATTTTTACCCCATTTTTAGTCACAATATGCCCCAAAATCTTTCACTCTTCTAATGCAAACAATGAATTCTGCGGTTGAGAGCGAGACCATACCTTCTGCACTTCTCAAAGGTTCTACGCAAGTGTTCAATGTCCTTTGCATCATCCTTTGAAAACACAGTGATATCATCGAGATAGACCATCACGAACTTATCTTGCTTCCCAACAAAAGCAATATCCATGGCCCTTTGGAAAGTGGCCCCTGCATTAATCAATCCGAAAGGCATCCTGGCATACATAAATGTACCCCACGGTGTGGTGAAGGCAGTCTTCTTTTGATCTTCTGGGAGTACAACCATCTGATTGTAACCAGAGAAACCATCCATCATTGACATCCGTGAAGCTCCCACTACTTTCTGCAGAATATGATCCATCTTGGGCAGTGGGTAATTATCCTTTAAGGATGCTCGGTTTAGATTCCGGAAATCAACACACAACCTTTTTTATCCATTCTTTTTCTGGACTGGGACTAGATTGGCCACCCACTCAGAGTATCTCAATGGCACAATGATTTTTCCCTTCAATAACTTCTTGATCTCCTTCTCTATGTAAGGGAGCAGCAGAGGGTTAATCTGTCTAAGCTACTATTTATGCGGCTTTGCATCTCCTTTTATAGGAATTTTATGTTACATGATGATGATTTCAAAGGTTTTCAGGTCCTGATAACATGATGCAAACACATCTTTGTATGACTGGAATAGTTTCTGGTAGAGCTCTTTATATTCTTCTGGGAATTTCTTGGAAAACTTCACAATTTTGGGGTCAGCATTGGTACCAAGATTTAGGTCTTCTACCTGATTTTATTCTACCACTTTGTTTGGCTTCAGTGGGAAATCGTTTATGTCAAACAACCTCTCTAGAGGCACCAACCCTCTAGGTATAATTTTTCCCTTTAGTTGCAACACTTTATGGCCAGCCAACTTTTCTTCCCATTTGTTTTCTGAAAGGTCTTCAGTTTCTTCTTCTTCACAAGCATCTATCTCCATGTTTGAGAATTCCCCAAATGTTTCCATAAATCTCTTTACTTGGTCTTCATCTTCAAACACCTTCCAATTCTTGATATTATCTGGAATTGAAGGTCGATAACAAACTTCAATTTTGTATCTTAAAAGAGGCTTTTGAAGTGGACGAAATGTACTAGTAGGCACTGCAAGGGAATCTTCCATCCTATTCTACTATCTGGGCATAAACTGAATATTAAATGCAAGGAAACAAATTTCCACCAGATCCCATACTTCGTTCCTATAAGCCCTCAGCCTCGGGTGTTTAGCTTGACATTGATTCTTCACTTGCCTTACTACCAGTTCCCAATCTCCCATAAATTTTAGGCTCTGGATGTTCATGCTTCTAGCTGTTTGTAACCCTAACAAGAGTGCTTCATATTTAGACACATTATTGGTAGCTTCATATTCTAACTTGAAAGACAACGAGACCCATTTTCCTTTAGGAGACCGGAATTTTCTCCATCAAAGTGAAGCACGCAGACTCCTGCTTCCTGACTCTCTGAGGACTGTTCAGTTTTAATCTGGTAGAGTGATGGTTCTTGAGAATAATCTTGGTCTTCCTCTAAAATTAGACATGAGAAATCCCCTTCTTTACTATACACTGGTGAATTAACTGAGTTGTCAGCCTTAGTAACCATCTTGAAAAATATTTTTTCCCTATACAGCCTCCTTTCATAGCCTCCAAATACTGGGATAGTAGCATAAGTTAAATCTAGTTTGATTGACCCGCCAATTTTGGTTCCCCGGGACCTTGACAACAGCATGCCGAAGCAAGCTGGGATGTCAGCCACTACTATATCCATCACCACACTTTTGACTAGGATTTGGGCCAAATTGACCACCAAGTCCTTGATCATACCTAGACACTTGACTCTTTTAGAATCAAATGGATAGAGGTCCTTGTATGGATGGGTGATTTTCAATCCTAGTTGCTCCATGACTGATAGAGGCAATATATTATGGGAAGCTCCCGAATCTAACATACAGTTGTGTAATAGCAGGTCGTGAATCACTAATGACACACAAAAAGGAGAAGTGGAGGCATCTAATTCTTCAACATGGGGGCCAAACACAACCATGGGTCTTTCTTCTTGAAGGTTCAGACTATCTGGAATATGAGATTTTTCTAGAGGAAGCATAAAAGAGGTGACCCGGGACTGATAGGCGGGCTGTTTCAACAATTCAGTCAAGGGAACTGGGATTTTGACTTTCTCAAGATCCTTTTGTAAACTAAAGAGAGAAGAGGAATTTTCTGTTATATTCTCCTTTGACTCTTTGCTTTCAACTAAAGGCTTGAATTCTTTCAAAACATACTTAGTATTAGGAGGAGTGGTTGCTTTTGAAGAGGAAGGAATTTGATCACTAGACTGCAAAGATTTGTTTAGAGGCCTCTTACCTTTATCTATGACATTTTGCACTATTGTCTCCTTCTGAGCAGCTGCTTCCATTTTAGGCACCTCTTCTTCCTGATCTTGAGTACGGGTTCTTTTCCTAGAAGATCCGAGTTCATATCTTCTATTGAACTGTGCTTGCATGAAATCAACGAACTTCTTGCAATAATCATTAATCTCTGGATCTTCAGTGCCTTTAGCCTTTTCTTCTTCTTGTAATGGAATATCCATTCCATCACATTCTCACAAGGGACATTATACTTCACCACTATTCGAATAAGCAAGATATGGATCATCTTGCTCATAAGTGGTGTCTTCAGTAGGACCATCTACCTGACCTTCCAGGTACAACGAGTGTGGTACCTGGTCTTGCTGTTCTTTCCGTTCCCTTTGCATAATATGCAAGGGTGTTTTTCTGTATTGGGGATTGTAACCCCTATTTGGAGAATTCTGGAAAGTCTTAGAGGACGAATTTTTGGCTATGAGTTCAAGTTTGACCAGCTTACTTGAAAGATTCTTAATCATTTTATTAATTTCTTCAATTTTGTTCTCAGCCAACTCTCTGTCTTGGCCAGAAGTAGATACCTCTTCTTTTCCCCTTATTCTATCATCTTGATCATATTTTCCCTTTGATTTTCCTGTTGAAGAAAAATTAGCCTCCAATTCTAGCGCATCCGTCTGAGAATCATCTAGTGAAGCAGGCTTCCTTTCTCTTAGAGAGAAACCAAATTCAGAATCAAATGCCACCACAAACACCACCTTTGCTGAAGTCTGGTGATGTTTCATTTCGACTGGAAGGCTCGATTATAGCTTTTTGAACCTCTTAATGAACTCTGGTACTCCCTTGTTGTGTTTTTCCTAATTGCATTAAATTCAGTGAGGCAGTAACCATGATCTTTCTTTTCCCCCCATTTTCTGAGAAAAGAATTTTCCATCTCTTCCCAAGTAGTGATGGAGCGGTTTCCCAATGTCTTAAACCATTTTCTGGCTTCTCCATCAAGAGAATGAACAAACAGACTTAAGAATACATCTAGATGTTCCACATTAAAGTTCTTTGCAAAATAGCAGAAGACTTCAAGATGCTTTTGAGCTTCAATCTCATTTTCCCCATTGAAACGGGGTAAGATTTTCAGATAGTCTTGAGGCATATCATTCAATACTTGAGGTAATTCCAGGGGGCATATTTGTTTAGCAAGAAACCTGGAACATTTTCGATTAGGGGTGGTGGAGGTAGTGCGAGAGTTTGATGCATAAGAGGAGGAGGTGGAAGCAAAGTGTGTATGATAATGGGAATGTATTGGACAGAGGCTTGAGGTGCTGATGGAAAAGATGAACTATTAATAGCAAATACTTCAGTGACATCTTTGACTTATTCAGCCTCAGGAGTGGGATTAAGGGTGTATCAGGTGGTATCTACTAATTCATCTTCGTCTTTGAATTGGATGTTTCCCAAAGGAGGATTATCTGAGAAGTAATCGGTATTTCGCACAGTGGAGTCGGGACTTTGCACTTGGGCTACTTGGGAGGAGGAGGATGGAAAGTATTCTAAAGAGAATTCAGGAATATTTGTGTGAACTAATTGTCTTTCCCTCCAACCCATCCTATGTAAGATCTTCTCTAGGTCAGACATTGAAGGTGTCTTTGGCTGAGATGTATCTGACCTCAGATGTGGCGTTCAAGGAGCCAAGACTGCAAGTAAGTTTATCTGATAATTGACTGTGGAGTCGCCAAGGTGAGGAATCTACAACTATCAACTCTTTTTTCTCACCTTTTTGAAGAGCGAATAGAGATTTTTTCGAGGCCCAGGGATTTATATTTTCTCAACTTCAAATCCCCATCAACGGCACCAAAAAGATGTTGTCATTCCTAGAGATAGTCTTGAGTTGTGAAAGACCAGTGCCTAGGACATATTATATAGCAGGGAGAATATGGTATAACATGGAAAGGTCATTCAGAAGAAGGCTCTCATGCTATCATGTATAAACAGGAAGGTTTAATTGAGATGGAACAAATATCCTCAAAACTTCAGCACAAAGAAAGTAATATTGCAGAGGCAAAGTGTGAATTTATGATAAAAACGTATCAGACAATTCAAAGCCAACTTTCTGCAAAGAGGGCTGGATTCTAAAGTACTTCACAAAGGTGGATAATCAGAGGGTGACTACTCTGTAAGAAATATGGAGAAAATACTATCTGTTATTGAGATGAGATATATAAACGAATATCAACATGTAATGGGCTTATAGTAACAAGAATCCATACATGACAATAAATTTAAAGATAATATTTCATCACGGCTAATATTAGAGGAAATATAGTTGAAGTGAAAGATAAAACAACATATCATGCCCGAGCCATATTTAAAGCGCTAGACAAGTTTTAGCATGAGTATCAACAAGGATAAATTCATACCAAGACATGTGAGCAACTCACATTCCAGAACAAGATATAAGAAAAATGGATGTAAACGAAATGAACATTTAAGCTATAACACATAAGGGAGAGTTACAGACTGTAAATTATTAAGGCTAAAATCCCCAATAAAGATGAAACTCCTCATCACTGAGACCCAACGAGCTCTTCAAATTTTATATCAAAATTTCAACAAAATGCATACAGATTTCTTTCTCAGCGTATTCTTCTGAAAATCTGGAACCTTTTTTCTATCTCAGTTTGTTGCTTATATAGAATTTACAATAACATACAAGAGAAGATATTTTGGGAAAATATATTCCCCACGTGCTGGTAAGCAGTTTCAGGTCCTAATCAAAATAACAAAATTTATGATGAGGGAGAACGCCTCTCATCATTTACAATTAGGCTCGTAGCCATTTCAGAACCAAACATTAAAACTATTCTTAACAAAAAGTAAATGCAAGATTGGAATATGAATTCCACTCAGAACTTGAAAGTAAAAGTAAAACTAAAACTAAAAAGCCACTAAGGCCAAATCATGAATTAACAGTTTTCACTGGTGCAAAGGCATTGAGGCTGTTGTTGATGCAGGTGGTGGAACATTTGCTGAGGAGTTGGCTAACAAGATGGCATACTTGATGCATCTCTGCAAACTGTCTGCTGCAAGTTTGGGCATCGATGTGAAACATTCTGTTCTGATGTAGGCCTCCATGATTTCATCATAGTTCGCCTCAACAGGAATTCTATGCTTCACTTGGTGCAGGAGTGCGAACACTTTTCCAAGGACCAAGACTATGGTTTCTAGTTCAAGCCTTGCATATTTCTCAGAGGGAATGTTTTTTTGATTCATTACCCCATTCAGAATGGACTCATACACTGGTAATGGTTGCAGGATGACATGAGTGGGGTCCCAGCATGATGGGAGTCCTACGAGTGTTACCTCAGCCCAGTCCACCTCGAACCGTTCTAAGCTGGTTGCAACTTTCTCCAAAGCATCTACGACAAACTTCCTAGAAAATTCTTTTTCTACCGCTTTTTGGCATTCTGAAGCTTCCATGAACTAGCTCTGTATACCATGTTTCACCACATCCTTTGGCTTTATCTCTTTTAGGAAGGAGACATACCTTTTTTCATTTTGGACTTTGCTGGGCACCTCTGTGCCTCCCTCGTGGAGCTTTCTTCTGAGAAGGGGCATGGTTGACTTCATTTCCTCGATAACTTTTAAGAACAACCATCACCTTCTAACCTCTCCAATGATGTCAGCGCAGATCAGTCGCCTGGCTTCTAGGAGGGTGACATTTGAGATCATTGATGGTCTTTTCATACCGTGCCTTTTCTTGCTTCCCCTCCTCAATCTATTTTTGCATTGCATTAATCTTTTTGAAATTTTCAGCGAGGAGGGACTCCAGCTCACTGATCCTTTTCCGTGCTGTTGAAACCTATTTCTCTAGTGTTTCAGTTGTAGCTAATGCAGTGGTTAGCTGTTCAGACAGTGAACTAGTCTCTGGTAGGAAAGGTGGTGAGCATGTATGTGTGTCCCAAGTTGTCTGTAGTGCATTCATTCTGTGTTAAAGAGTGGCCATCTCTCCTACAATCTTTTCTCTTTCCTCCTTCTCTTTTGCAAGAGAATCAACCAATTTTTCTTTTTCTTTTTCAACCCAGGCTAGCTCGGCTATTTTCACATGATGAGAGCCTGATATATTAATTTTACTTTTCAAGGCTGCGACCTGCTTCTGTAAATCCTCAAAAGGATGACCCTGGGGGTTGGCTTCACCTTTTTATTTTCCTTTAATCACCTCTTGGAGAGAGCATATATCATTCATGAGGGTGCGGGAATTGACCTTTTCCTTTCTGAAATTATCCACTACTTGGCCATGCTTGCTCTGTAACTTTCTTAGAGTGATTGAGAGACGCATCACTTCATCCTTAAGCATATCACTAAATACCTGAAATAAGTTGCATTTATCAATTGTCGGCACTTATGACATGTAGATTGCAATCTCTAATGCCCTGTAGCTGGTAGTACTAGCTTCTGGGTCCAGAACAGCCTCGGCCATGGCCATTACTAACTGTTCAGTGTCCAGATTCATTGCAGATGAAAATATGGTGTGTTATTTCTCAACATACCCTTTCAGCTCAGACTGGTACTTATCTCTGATTGCTCTAGCCTTCAACCTTATTTCAGTTGCAACCTGAGAACTACCGACTGTGATAGCTTTTGATACTTCTGAGAAATCAAAAGAGGTCGTACTATCCCGTAGCACCTTGATTCCTGTTTTTGCTTTGTCGGGCTTCCCATATGGTATTTCCTCCTCAAACAACTATTCCTCTCTGATAACTTCTGCTTCAATGGTCCCTGTTTTTTGTCTTTTGAAGGGGGGAGAATTCAATCCTGATGCACCTGCCTCCTCCATCTATTTTTTCCCCTGTCATAGATCAATCGGTCTCCATCTGTGAAAGCAAAGGCTAGTTTTCAAGATTAGCTCGCCATTCTATGAAAGGCCTCGTTTCATGCATATATGGGGTTGATTTGTTCCTCCTCCTTCTGTTAGAGATGGTGCCCTTTAGATCATAGGGCCAAGCTTTCCCTTGTCTCAAATCCATATCTTGAAGCAGCTTTTCCACCACAAGAAGTGCATGCCTTGAATTAACAACAAAAGGGCCAATGGTTGTGGGAAGCTTGAGGATAAACCCCTTTTTTGCAGGGAGGAAGTGAAGTTGGTCAGATTTTAGGGTCTACCGGATGTATTCCAAAGCATAAATCCACCGGGAAGGAAAAACAGGCAATTGGTATGGGGTAACTTCGACTCCATAAATTCGAATTTTAGTGTAGTTATCAAACAGGTACCAATCCCTGGTGCTTTGAGCTTCACTATACTGTAACCAACTCTTCATTTGAGGAAAAACCCTAGGCGAAGGAGAGCCGTGGATGATAGTTTAGGCAATGGACATGAAATCGTTTAGGAACCTTGAGTAGCCCACCTCGTTTGCTAACTGATGCGTTCCAAGACTCTAGTCAAACATTGGTCTGGGCTGAGAATTTATCTTGTACACCTTATCTAAACCCAAACCCTCAAATTTATCAGCATGCTAAAAGCGAAAGAGGTAAAAGACCATAGAAAAAAAGCAGAAGCGACCTGTGTCTGAGAGTTCCTGGAACTGGGCCTGAATGGTAAAGGCCAGGAAACCAGGAATGTCTAGAACAACTTCGGGTTGAGACATTAACCATAATAAAGAAATACATCCCTTGGAGGCTTGCCCAAAACCTTCCACACCTAGTAAACCCGCGATGAGAGCAAGGATAGGTTGGAATTCTTCTTTGAACAGGCTTAGGGGCACTGATTCTGCAGAGGGGAGGGTTGTGAACTAAGAGTCGGTTATGGAGGCGATGAAATTGCTCTTCTGCTTCCATGGTAGCTTTGAAAATTGAGGAGTCAGAGTTATTTCACTAAAACTAAGGTAGTTTGAACTGGTAGGAAAACGAAGGGATTTTCTGATGATATCGGGGAAAAGGGTGAATATTCTATTCCCTTGGGTAGAGAGGAACATGCCCTGACATTTGTCATAAGCGTCCCAGAGCCAATAGATAAATTCGACCACTATATAAACTAGAGGGGTAATTTGATGATAGAGACCCGACAAAACAACTCGATACCTATCCTTGTTTTTGACATGTCTCCTAAAAATTTCAGGCTTGACGCTGCTAATGAGAAATGGGTACTATGGGTCACAGATGTTGGTTTTTCGGTCTAAGAAGGGTTCAGACCCTAGAACATTTTTAGTTTCACGAACTTGGGGAATCTCCAGCTCTGAATTCTTTGTTGTGACTTTACCCACGACCAACATGAAAATTTAAAAACAAAAGGAAACCATATGGAATGAGAGGGATGGAATACCTGCGAAGTAGGAAATTTATTAGGAAAGTGACGCGGGGGTACTAACAATGTCTGGGAAAACTTGGTACTGGGCTCCCACTTTTTTTTATAAAATAATTGAAAACCTAAGTATTTTACCACAGTAAAAGATGGAAGACCGTTATATAGAAGTAAGGCTGCTCGAGAAAAGCAAGTGGGGTGAAAGGAATAAGGTAAGCGTTGTAAGGACACTGATAGTGAGACACGGAGCATGTAGGGATTAGGTGTTAGAATTTGGTTAGGTGAACACCGTGTGTCGGGTTAAATACTGGTACGGGCCTTGGTACTAGGTGTCCTAAAAACTTACCTTACCTTTACGTCGTGGTGAGAGCTCTACTTCATAACCTGGCCTTCGAGGGACGTGAAGTGCATATCGTGATAAATTTTAAAGCCCATGCTTTATTCTCCGTAAAACACTCACCCCATGTCGATCACCTTGACACGTCATCAAGATTTCGAGGGGGTAAGACTCCACCTCATCCCTCACCTTCGTGACCCCCTCAGAATCACACTTGCGGACTCCTTTTCATGCGTGTATAAAGTATATGCGGGCCCCATTTTGTATTTTTTTCTTTTGCACCTTTTATACCTTTGCTCGACTAATTTTAAAAACTTTATATATTTCGGCTCTATTACAAAAACATGCTTATCCTTTTTTCGTATGTGACTTAGCTCAGTGCTATTTCTCCTTAGCCAAATTTGGAACTTTTAGCCATGAATAATGTTATCAAGTGATCTGCTCCATATGAATTTTATTAAAATATTAAGGATGGACTATATAATCAACAACTAGCATCTCCATAATTATAACAAATGAGTTGACCCCTTCCAGGACTAGCTCCTTCTCCTCCTCCTCGTCCCCTACCTTGAAACAAACCTCGCCTAGATGGTGATGCAAGTGAATCTGGTCCCATACCTTCAACCTGAATTCTATAAGAAGTAGTCTATTCAACCATGAGATCAAATTTGTGACAATTATTTTCATCATTTCCCACATATTGACAAAATGTGCAATACAATTACTTGAGACTCGGAATATATTTACCAATTCTAGGAAAAAAATTTGTTGCATGTTGTCTAATTACTTGACATATCACGCACCACGATGCGAGGTTCCCACTAGGCCTTGTCACATTATTATGTGGACTTGGTCCTCCAACTGCTAGATAATCACCAAATAAAGGGCATTTCTCCTTGTAGCGTCCTTCGGCCTTGCAGCTTACACACCATACCTCCATGTGCACATCCTTTTGTTTTTCTTTCCACAAAATTTTTAGTTCTAAATGCAAGGTAGCCAACTGGCTCACAATTTATAGAACCCCGACCTGCGTATTGTGCACTAGCGATGCTTCTATGTTCATTGTGATCTCCACAAATTCGGCCTGCGTTGCGATCTTCTACTTGGATAGAGGCAGGCGCAAATGTGGCAGCAGCATTGCAATGAATCAATGTTTTTTTTTTTTATCATCAATAGTAAAACCTCCTTCCCTAATGACATATTCCAACTACTGATCTACCTGACATACAGTTTCGTTTACTTCCTCATAGATCCCCTTCAATTCTATAACACATTGTGCATATGATTTTGGCTTTCGGCACTGCTCCTTCACTGCGTCCTTGAGCTCATCGATCGTTGCATTAAGGCTTGCTTCTGCATACCTCATATAGAATTCCAACTCGCATTCCTAAAATGAAGTAGCTAGCCATGATTTCTTAACATTATTATCATTTACCTACTCTGCTATCCACAAATCTCCTACGAGAAACTATAATTGTTTATGGTTTTCAAGCTTCTATGGTTATCGTTTATTGAAGAAATCTCTGGGTTATCTACAAGATTTTTTAGTATCTTCATTTCCAAATCTCCTAAAGTTTTACAGCTTCATGGAGTTAGACATATTAGAAACTAGTGGTGGAGGTGGAGGTGGGGTGGATGAGATGATAGTGTGAGATGAATGTGAAAGTGGTCTGGATAGGATTTGAACTCTAATCGAGATATTTTCTTCTAATTACACTAATTGACCATAAATACTTGTTTCAGAATCATCATCATTGTCAGATCTACCTTTAAGGGGGCTATACACAAGAAATTCCTCTAGGTTTGCTCTGTAACTTTTCCCATTGCATCTAGAGCTAGGTGGACCTCTTCTAAACATTCACTCAATGTGGGTGCACAAATTACCCTTTTCCCACAACAAAATATTTATCCACAACTTTAAAGGGCATGGGAACTTACCTATAGGGCCCTTAAAAGACATCCTTTCAGCTTTCACAATATGACACAAACACGTCAACAAAAAATTTAGTAACAAAACCTCCCATAATGTTATCAATCCAATAATCTACTATGCAGGTAATCTTATTGCTAGATTTATCCAATTGTTGGATCAACTCAGGAGTCCACCTGGTAATCGGGTTGTCCTTCTAATAGCTCTGAAACTTAGATGATATAACCACTCTTGTCACTTTGTAGCAAATGAAGCAAAGAAAATCTCATGGAATTTTGTATATATATATATATATATATACTTTTTCTCCCAATATTAAATAGATAACTTTGGATTTCAATTTTCTTGGATCGCAAACTCATGCACCTTTTTATCAAGGCATAATTGCAATTCATTCGTCATAGGATGCCACATCAAACTTCCCTCAATTAAATCTTGGTCATGGCAACAGAACCATTTTTTGGCTTGAGGGGTCCTGACCCAAGTTCCAAATGTTTTGTGCAACCAAAAAAACCCTCCAACTATTGGTCCTTTCGACAGTGATTTGCTTGCGCATACCAAAGTATCACTCGTAGCAGTATGGGTGGGGGTGTTGGAACCAGGTTTCTGCACCCTAAGGGAGCATATGATGTGGATATCACCCCTTCTTAACAAATCTAATTATTAATTCCCTGTGCAATGAATTCCTTAACCCAATTCAGATCTAACACAGGAAACCCTTAACTTTAATACAATCTTGCATGAAATAGAAAATTATCCTTACTCAAATCTACTCAACAGAAACTGGAATAACCCTTGTGCATTGATGATGAAATACTTTCATGAATACAAAAATTTATTATCATGTGAATAAATTGAGATAAATGCGCATTCATTAACAACAACAAATCTATAAGTAAATCAATGCATTAACATGTAAACATGGAAATCACACAAGTAGATTTTGATTCACAAAAATCTTCTCTTTATTAATATATCTTCAATTAGTACAATAATCTTCTCCTGCACACAAAATAACGGGGGCCTTACACACAGCTCAGGCCTAGGTCTCTGCGTACATAACCAACATGAGCCTATCCAACCCAAACTAACACATATTTTTCCCAAAATCATATCACATTCGCATAATATATTTCTGATACTTCCTATGTTATCTCTAACTTAAACTGATTCATACATATTTATAGGACTAACACACACAAATACCATGGTTTGAGCCCCATTTTTTTCCCCTTTTCCAATTACAACAATAAAGGAAATTTGACCTCGGCCAAAGTTCCTTGACTTTCATTACGTAGTGAATTTAAAAAAATTTAACAAAAAATGTACTAAAAAATTGACCCTAGGGGACCCTCACCCAACAAGTCTAGACAGAAGTCATAGGAAGTCAAGTAGAAGTTGATGAAATTCATTTGGATGTAATATTGTTTTGAGTTAAAGTCTGTGTTTTGGGTTAGAGGAAAGGCTCTTACAACTTTGAGTGTGGAGACCTTAGGAAGTCCACAACTCTGTGCGCAGACCCCTGCAGCTATGTGCATAGGGTGAAACTAAATGTATGAGAAATATATGGCTATGAATGAAATAACTATTAAGAAGATCTAAGTTATATCAATGCATTTTCTTTTTTGTTACTATTTATGCTGAATAAGGGTTTAATCTATAATTGAATAATGCAGTCTTATTTATGATTATTTCATTTATTTAATGCATAGTTGAGTAATATTGCACAATTTTTGGTAAGTTAAATAATTGTGTTGAACAATGCCTAGAATGTTAATAGATATGATCTATGAAGGACTGAAAAGAAGGAAAATCCCTAAAGCCACACTCCTCTATTCCTTTGTATGTACAAACCTGGTTCTAGCATCCCCCTATGTTGCCTTGGGTGAGACTTCGGTCTGCACAAGCATATTGTATCTGAAAGGGTTGATAACACTGGGTTTTGTTGGATTGTGCAATCTCTTTGAAACTGGGTCTAGGCCCAATGAAGCCAACACTCTGAGTCAATACATATTTTAGAGCAACATTTGGAACATAAACATTAATTTGATATTGAATAATGTAGAGCCTAAAGGCTTTCAGTTCTTTGACCAGAGCATAAGCTTTCTTTTCCAAGATATTATATTTCAATTATGCATCCCTTAACACCTTTCTAAATAATGCCACAGGATGTTCCTTTTTCTCTTTGTTTCTTTTCAAAATAGATGCTGCAATAGTAGAAGAAGAAGAAAATGAAAAAATCTGAAAAGGTTTTTTATAATCCAGACTTACCAGCACAAGGGCTTCTTAAAGGGAATTCTTGACCCTTGAGAAAAAATTTCGGGCATTTGCATTCCATCTAAATTCTACACCTTCTCTCAACATATCAGTGATCTCTTTGAAAATATCTGCATAATCTGGGACAAACCTTCTAAGGAAATTTATTTTTCCTAGAAAAATATGAATCTCCTTTTTTCTCGTTGGAAAAGGTATGTTTTTAATTGCTTCCACTCTTTTTGGATCTATTTTAACTCCTTACTTTTACACAATATGTCCGAACAACCTTCCTTATTTTAAATAAAAATGAGACTTTTTGGGATTTAGAGATAGGCCATCCATTCTACACTTTTCAAAAGTCTACTGGAAATGCTCCAGATGCTCCTCATCTAACCTGAAGAAATACTCCACCGCAGATCTCAAAGGGTTGGAAATGGTATATGCACTGTAGAAATACAGGCACTATCTGTTGGGGGAGCACTTCAAAATTTTCACGGATCATTCTGCTTTAAATTATTTGGCCAACAAGCTTGTTTTGGGGGGGAATATTTGTCGATGGTTACTATTGTTCCAAGAATATGATTTCGAGATAATTGTCAAGTGATTCTATTTGAATTCCAAACAAGACCATCTGTCCAGAATTAAGATAGGGGAGGAACTACCAAATATCGAGGAAGGATTACCTGATGTGAAAATCTTCGCTATCAAGGTTGCAGATGAGTAGTTCATGGATATCATTCATTTTTTCTTGATGGGAATCACACTTGCGGAATACACTACACAACAGAAGAAAGAGTTGGTCGCAAGGGTGGAATATTCACTTTGATTATTGGACACTTGTAGAAATGGGGGATGATGAGATTCTGTGAGGATATGTTCTTGAACACGAAAAACACATCATACTGGTTGAAGCACATGGCGGAGTAGCTGGAGGTCACTATGCAGGAAAAGATATTATGAGAAATATTATGTGCATCAAATTATGGTGGCCTACGGTAAATATATATTCATAGGTGTATTGTAGCACATGCGGTGTTCTTCAAAGGACTGGAATACCATCACAAAGAGATGAAATGGTGTTGCACCCCAAAGTCACGTTGCAAGCTTTCGATAAATGAATGATTGACCTTGTAAGACCAATTGATCCTTCGAGAAAGAAAATAGGTGTGTGATACATTATTATTGAAATTGATTACCTCACTTTGTGGTATAAGGAATAATGAGTAAAGAATTTTACGGTGGAAATGGCAGCAAAAATAATTTTTGATCGTATTGTGTCTCGATTTGGTTGTCCAAAACTTTTGATGAGCAATCGGAGAACTCATTTCCTGAATAGCACTATCGAGGCCTTCACTGAAGAATTCCAAGTTGGTCACCACAAGAGTACGCCATACCAACACTAGGAGAATGGCATAGTAGAAGCTTTCAACACACTATTGGAGAACATGCTAAAAAAATTTTGCAATGTAAATGACTGGGATCTATGCATTCCTATTATGTTATGGGCCTACAAAACTACCTATAAGAAGCTAATAGCTCAGACCCCATTCCTACTAGTGTATGGCTAGGAAGAAGTGATCTGGATGGAGCATATCACCCCCAGTCTTCACATCGCATCAATGATGAATATGGCAGACACCGATATTATTGAGCATAGATTAGTGCAACTGCTTAATTTAGAAGAAGATCTGTTCATCACTAGATTTCATCGGTAGATTTAGAAGGAATTAGGGAAGGCATGACTTGATCGAATATTAAGAAAAATACATTCAAGATGGGGATCTAGCTTTTTTGTATGAAAATAAGTTTGCAAATTTTCCAAGAAAGCTGCAAATGCACTGGCTAGGCCTGTATATTGTCCAAAAGGTGATGGAAGGAGGCATATTCCAGCTCGCCAAGATGAATGGATATATTTTCTCTAGTTTTACTAATGGTATAATGATAAAATTACATAAAGATGACTCCATCCCTGGCAATTCACAGTGACTATATGGCTATCAAAGAGTCTTGATGCTCCACGCAGCTAGTCGGAGGCACGATATTTTAGCTAGGTTGCACATACAAGCGAGCGTGGATCAAGTGAGTGAGGTTATTGAATGTGGAAAAAAGTCAGTGTGCCGAAGTAGTACCCTAGTTCAAGAACTCCTTGAGAAGCATTAAAGTGAAGATAGATGGCACACCATTTTTTTTACTCGGGACAAGTCACATTTTTTCGTTGGGGGCATGTTGGAGATGGAATCCCCTCGAAGGAAGCAACAAGGAAATACTCCACAAATTAAGGAGCGCAACGCACAATACGTAGTATATTTTTAAGTCATAAGGGATTTTGGGTTGGTCAAAGCCCATTATTATGTAATGGGATGGGATATCTTATGAACGTTGGACTTAGACCATGGTTTTGGACAATGGTATTGTAAATGCAAAATATCTATAAGGAGTCTAGATAGAAGTTAAAGGAATTCAAGTAGAAGTTGATGAAATTCATTTGGATGTAAGATTGTTTTGAGTTAGAGTCCATTTTTTGGGTTAGAGGAAAGGCTCCCTTAGCTGTGTGCATGAAGACCTTAGGATGTCTGCAGCTGTGTGCGTAGACCCCTACAGTTGTGTGCACATGCTGAAACTGAATGTATGAGAAAGATATAGCTATGAATGAAATAAATATTGAGTAGATCTAAGTTATATTGATGTATTTTATTTTTTCTTACTGTTTATGTTTAATAATGGTTTGATTTGTAATTGAATAACACAGTATTTCTATGGTTATTTAATTTATCTAATGCATATCTAAGTAATATCGCACAGTTTGTAGTAATTTCAATAGCTGTGTTGAATATTGCCTATAAAATTGATAGAACAAGCATCCCCCTATATTTCCTCGGGTGAGACTTTGCTATTCGCAAGCAGATCCTTGCCGAAATGGCTGGTAATAGTGGTTTTTGTTGGACTATCCAGTCACTTTGAACCTAGGTTTAGGCCTCATCTACCCAACACTCTGAGTCAATACATGTTTTACAACAACATTTGGAACATAAGCGGTAATTTGATTTTGAAGAATATAAAACATGAAGTATTTCATTTCTTTGACCAGAGAATAATTTTTCTTTTCCAAGATATTATATTTCAATTCAACATTCTTTAACACCTTGCTAAAGAATGCAACATGTTTTTCCTTTTTTCTGTTAATTTATTTTCAAAAAAACTACTGCAATAGTAGAAGAAGAAGCAAATGAAAAAAATTGAAAATCTTTTTTATAATAAAGGCTTACCAACACAGGGGCTTGTTGAAGGGCCTCCTTGATCATTGAGAAATAATCACTCGCATTTACAGTCCATATAATTTCTGCACCTTCTCTCAACATATTAGTGATCTCTTTGACAATATCTACATAATTTGGGAAAAATATTCTAAGGAATTTTATTTTTCCTAGAAAACTGTGAATCTCCTTTTTCCTCCTTGTAAGAGGTATTATTTTGATTTCTTCCAATCTTTTCAGATCTATTTTAACTCCTTCCTATGACACAATATGGCCCAAAAAATTTCCATATTTTAAAGCAAAATGTGACTTTTTGGGATTTAGAGATAGGCCATCCCTTCTACATTTTTCAAAAGTCTGTTGTAAATGCTCGAGATGCTCCTCATCTAATCGGGAGAAAATAGTAATATCATCCAATTAAATTACTACAAACCTGTATTTTTCTCCTACAAAGGATATACCCAGAGCCCTGTGAAAAGTGGCACCAACATTCATTAGTCGAAAGGCAATTTTAGCATACATAAAAGTTCCCCAAGGATTTGTAAAAGATGTATTCTTTTGATCCTCTTTCTGTACTAAAATGTGGTTGTAACTATAAACTTCATCAACCATTGCCAACATGTAGGATTCCGTTACTTTCTATAAAATGTGATCTATTTTAGGGAGAGGATATTTATCTTTCGAGGATGGTTTGTTTCAACTTTTGAAGTCAATGAACAATCTAATTTCCCCATTTTTCTTTCTTATTGGAACTAGATTGGCCACCCAATCGGAGTGCCTTAAAGGAAAAATTTGCTTTCCTATAACAACTTCTTAGTTTCCTTCTCTATTGATGGTAGCAATAAGGGATTTGCCTATCTTAATTTATATTTTTAAGATTTCACTCCTAGTTTTAAAGGAATCTTATGCTGAATGATATTGGTATCATATGTCTTAAAATCATCATATGGACAAGAAAAAACATCCAAAAGGTTATTAAAAATATTTACATACCTCTTTTTAAAGTTTTCTATAACATCCTTAGCTAACCTCACCATCTTTGGTTGCTACTGTGTTCTAAGATTGCAATCTTCAAGGTCCTCCTCTAAGTCTGTGTTTTTGGGTTGAAAACAACATCATTTGAATTAAAAAACCTCTCCCAAGGTACTAAGCCTTTTTGCATCACATTATACTTAAGCTGTAATATTTTTTTAATTTCCTATAGAATCTTTGAAATAAAATCCATCTTTCTACTCTTCTTGAGTCTCTTCTTATTGATCAATTTGAAGGTTTGCAAACTCAGCAATCATTTCCAGAAAATATTTGATTTGCTCTTTATCTTCAAACATTTACCAATTATTTATATTATACGGAATATATGGTGTGTTTATAATCTCAAATTCATACCTTAGCTTTGGATTCATAGGAGGCTTAAAATTATTGGATGCAACTACTAAAAAATCAATAAGTTTATTTCCTTCTCTAGGTATAAATTGTATATTAGAAGCAACAAAGAAATTATCTATCAAATCCCAGACTTCATCTCTACAAGTTTTCAATATTGGATGCCTTGCTTGACATTGATTCTTAATCTAATTGACTGCTAATTCTAAATCTCTAAAAATAGATACATTGTATTCCTTGATGTTTAGCAGTTTGTAAACCAAGAATCAAATCTTCATATTCAATAATGTTTTTCGTTGTGTCCAATTCTAACGTATAAGAGAAAGGAATGAAATGACCTTATGGAGAAATAAAAAACACTCCTACACCACTGCCATCTCTTGAATAAGCACCATCAAAACAAAGTTTCTAAACTCCACTGACTACTATCTCCTTGCTTTCAATTGATGAAGGGAGATGCACTTTAGTGTCTTCAGAAATTTCTTTTGTCTCTTGGAACATGAAATAGGAAAATTCATCCTTTTCCTGACTATAAAGAAGATAATTACTAGAATTTTCCTTTGTAATGGTTTGAACAAACTTGGTCTCTTTTTATAATCTCCTCTCCTCAGCACCAAAAAAAAGGATTTTAACATATGTAAAATCCAATTTTAGCACTCCTTCCAGTTTGGCTCCCCGGGATCTAGATAGGAGCATTCCAAAACATGTTGGAATTTTTGCAACAAATACATCCATCACAATTATTCTGGCTAGAATTTTTGCCAAATAAACCACCAAAGCTTTAATCAATCCCACACACTTAAGCTTCTTAGAATCAAAAGAATAAAGATCCTTAGAAGGCTTAGTGTCTACAAGTTTAATTTCTTCATAACTGAAAGAGGAATTAGGTTGTGAGAGGCTCTAGAATACAACATAGATTTATGAAGAATAAAAGTATGCACCAATATAGAAATATAGAAAGGAGGAGTAGAAGAATCCACTTCTTCCACGTGAGGGCCACACATTACCACTAGGCTATCCTCCTACTAATTAATTGTATCTGTTGAATGATTATCATGTGAATATTTATAAAATCAGAAACTTGTTTCTTATATGTTGGATTTTTAACCAACTTAGTTAAAGGGATTGGAATTTTAATATTTTCTCATTCCTTTACCAAGTTAATAGTTTCACCCTGTTTTTTTACCTTCTCTTGTTCTTATTCATTCACCTTTTGTTTTGAAACCTCATGAGAACTGTCTACAGGTTGTTCAAAATATTTATTTAATAACCCTCTGTCAAATTTTCCTTTTGATCTTTCTCCTTGCTAAAATGTAAATTTTGGGACTTAGTTGAGTTGTTGTTTTCCATTGTCAAACTTCTTTGGTGGTAGTTGTTGAGGTGTTTAATCTATTTTTTGTTATACACCATCTTGTACCATCAACCTTTTCCTTGATCTAAGGTCATCTTTCTTGTGTAACTCTGCCTGCATGAAATCTATAATTTTTTTGCAATATCCTTCATTTATTTCTCATCCATAGAGACCTCAAACTCATAATTTAAATCTTCACTTCTTATCACGTCTTCTTCTTCCCCACACAAGGTAGAAATTTGATTCTCCTTCTCTTTAAGATTCTCTTCCACTGCCTCTTCTAGTTCACCCTATATATATAGGGGGGGTTGGATCTAATCTTGGTACTTTCTCTCCATTTTCATTATTTGCAGTGGCTTCCTCATAAATTGATGATTAAAATTCATGTTTTTACCTTGCTGAATCTATCTAGGAGGATTTTTATTTTCAAGTTCCAACTTTATGAATTTATTTGACATATTCCTAATGACTTTAGTCATCTCTTCCAATTTTTGTTCATGTGAATCTTTGGGTTGACATGCAACCTTTACTACCTCTTTTCCCTTTCCTTTTTCATCAACTTGTTGCTTTGCCTTTATTTTCCATGCAACAGATAAATTTGCGTCAATTTCCAATGCACCAGTTTGGATTTTTTCTAAGATAGGAGATCTTCTTTCCCTCAGTGTAAATCCAAATTTAGATTCAAAGTATTCTAGAAACACCACCTTTGATCTAGCAAGTGGAGGCTTTATTTCTGTTGGCAGACTGTTATATAATTTATTGAATCTTTTGATGAATTAATTTACATATTCTTCTGGTTTCCTCTTAATGGCATTAAATTTTGTTAGTAAACAGCCGTGATCTCTTTTCTCTCTGCACCTTTATATAAATGCATTTTCTAACTCTTCCCAATCACTAATAGAATCAGTAGGGAATGTTTTGAACCACTTCCTCACTTCTCCATCAAGTGACCGAACAAAAAATCTTATTACTACATCAAGATACTCAACATTCATATTTTCAACAAATGAAAGAATGGAGTAGTATGTTTTTCTGCTTCCATTTCATCTTCTCCCATGAATTTGAGCAGCAAATTTAGATAATCTCATGGTATAACATTCATTGGTTGAGGGAGAATTAGGGGAACATATCTATTCAAGAGGAAAGTTGGGAAAACCATTTTTTTTTTGAATTTATTACATAAGAACATCCTGCTTGAAACAAAAATGATTACAGAGGAAAAACCGAAATAGGTGCTAGTTCACTGATAGTAGAAACATATTTATGTGAGAATGAAACGTCAATTGATTCAATCTCTTGAAACTCCAGAAAAGAAAATGAGTCTAAATCAAAGATTTTTCTTCTAAATTTGGCTTAGGGAAACCTTGTTGAGGATATTCAAACCTTCTTGGAAAAAATAAACATTTTTAATAATTTATTCTGAATGAAAACCAGTAAACTATTTACCATGACTAGAACCGGGAGCAGACAAAGTAGGGTTTTTGGTTATTTGTGATTTAGCCTTCCAAGCTCTCTTGGAAACTAACTTATCTAGGTCAGAAATAATGAAGGATTTCTGTTTTGAGGTATCATACCTTGTGTGTGGCATTTTTGGAGCCAAGACTATTGTATTGGTGAGAAAATAAACCTAATCACTTTATTTTCTCACCATTCAAATAAATGACTCTCAATGAAGACCCAGGGAAAAATAACTTCGTATCTCCATTCTCTGGCAACAACGCAAAAAAATGTTGTACCTTAGTAGACAACTATTGGGCCTCCAAAATGTCTTCAAAATAGTATACACATTCACCTTCATTCTCATTTTTATTGCCTCATTTCGTCACCTTGTCATTACATAACCCTACACTTTCATTACCATATGGGTTCATATTTTTATTTTCCAAAGTTATTAATTGCAGGTATTTAGAGAGAATTTATGATTAAAATTTATAAAAATAACATGTATTTTCTTATACCTAAAAGTGGCTTGAGTTTGATGACATGTGTAGGTCATTTGGAAGCTTCCAAGGCACACTTATGTGACCTCAAATGTACATTCGAATTTCCTTCAAGATATGGAAGGAGATCTGGATAAAGGTCAAAGAGGATATAAGTCTCATCATTAGCTATTTGGTTATAAATATATGATATTTTTTAGATCTAGGGGGAAAATAGTAGATATCCATTAATAGGGTAACTTCTTATTTTTTTTGTTAAATATGAGACCTTTCTCCTCTCAAAGACATGTGTAAATTTTGAGAAATACTGATGTTTTGAATAAATAATTTGGATTTCGCACCATGCTCATGAATGATATTCACTTTGATTTGGTTATGCTTGCATTTGGAGCCTCTCAACTTTCTATCCTCATGTCCTTTGGATTGTCCATCTAATGAATGTTAGATGTATCATATTATTTTCATTTATTTATGTCTAGTTTAAATTTAATTTATGTGCTTTCATAGATTGAGTTTTATTGCTTTCATATGCTCATTTCATTTATGTGTTTTTGTAGGTTAATATTGATTGTTTCAGTTTTCTTTCATTTCATTTGTATAGTTAATATTGCATTTTTTGGAATCTCATAGATTTGAATTAATTCCTTGATTACCATTAGAATATATTTGATTTCATGAGTGGTGTCATTTTCAAATCTTGCAAGCATGATAGATTAGATTTCATACTTTCCTAAATTAGATTTCATTTCATGTCATTAGCATAGATTTTCTTTCTTGTCATCATATTAAGTTTGCTTTTTAATTCTGAAATTGTGGTTTGATTTAATACTTTCTAGAATAGATTTATTTTTATATCAATCATCTTTTTTTTTTTCTTTTAATTTAATATATTAATATTTTTCTTTCGAAA
Organism: Pinus albicaulis; assembly: GCA_034641835.2. Lineage (NCBI taxonomy): Eukaryota > Viridiplantae > Streptophyta > Pinopsida > Pinales > Pinaceae > Pinus > Pinus albicaulis. Next base: position 483,912,085 of record CM076582.1, read on the forward strand.
TTGGAAATCGATCTCGAGCATTTATGGTTCATGTGTGCCTCACAAGTCCACAGACCCACGGGTTGATAATTTATGAAAATGAATTTAAGTATTATAGAATTATTTTGGTAATAATCACATGCAAATGAAATTCGTAGATGCATTTCGAACCAACCAGTGTGGTTCATCATCAGGATTAGGTGAGAGATCAGTTCAAGACGTTGGGTATAAATAGATGTAGAGATGGCTAAACTAGTCGTTAGGATAATGACTAGTTTGACTTAGAAAATTATATCTGAATAATAACGCCAGTTCTATCTAATTAATTAATTATTTAATTGTTTAATCTATAGTGCTAATATATATATATATATATATATATATATATATATATTCTTATTTAATTTAATTGATTTAGTTTATTATTATTATTATTGTTGTTAATATTGTTATTTATTTATTTATTTTTATTTTTATTTATTTATTACTTATTTTCTTATGAGAACGAGGATCAATGAAAAACAAAAACGATACCAAAGTAACTAATAAGGCAACAAAAAGCAAGCCTAAGAAAAAAACGGAGGGTAGAAACACAAGACAATTAAGAATAAAGGGCAGGGATCCAGCACTTGCTGATATTCCAACCATCATCTCTATTGATATTACCATGTATTTTTTCAAATTTTAAGGCCTCCCTGAACTTACAATGATGGAAATGGTCAATCCTAACAATGACCTTAGCCTCTTTGATGCAAATATCATGGTTAGTCTTTATTTCATGTTGAGCTAAGGCAGAGGAGCGAGATCTTCCATGTTTAATGTCAGCAGCATGTTCACAGATTCTTTGATTTATAGACTGACCATTTTCACCAATGTAAGGTGTCCCACAAGAACAATGAATAATGTAAACACCTTTCCCCTCCCTAGGGTCTACTAGAATTTAAGTAATTAAATTGCCTCTACATTTTGGCATCGTTACCGAGGAGGCATACATAGGGATTAACTTTTGATTTCAAATTCCTTTTTGTTTAAAATTTTTGTTTCATTTCAAATTTTTAAATTAGAATTCCATTTCATTTTTAAATTTAAGTTTTTTATGCTATTTGATTTTATTTTTAGGCAATTTCAATTTTCATTTTTCCTGCATAGTTCAAATTTAAGTTAGAAATCATTTTGAGACATATCAATAAAAAAAAATATATTCCTAATAAAATTTTAAGATAAATTAAATCATTTTTTATTTTTATTTTAGGATAAACTATTTATTAAAAAAAAAAAACCTTTTCTTTCAAAATCAGATAGGATACAATAAAAATCAACGTTGATAAAATTTTAGTTTTCAAAAAATTAAAATTGAAACCAAAGAAAAATATTTCAAATTTTTTTATAAAAGAAATTAAAAAATAAAAATAAAAATAAATCATTTTGATGCATTTTGAATTTTAATCAATTTTCAAAATCATAAATAAACCCAAGGTTTGATATAGTTAGTTTAGAAAGCTAAAATTTGAGGTTTGAGATCAATTATTCTCACTTTAAATCCAAATTTCAAATGAATAAAAAAATTGACAAAACTTTTGAGTATACCCTCTGTTTGCGCTCTCTAGGATCTAGAAGATCATAAAATAAATTGAGGAAAGTTAGTTTTAATTTTTTTCAATAAAAATGACTAAGATATCTAAATTTATCATTGATTCTAAAAAAAAAAAATTGATCTCTAAATGTCAAATATATTAGCTTTATTATTTGTTACAAATAAATTCTTTTTCATTGTTTTTTCTTTTTGCAGCGAGTTTGCAGATTAGATATGAAACTTTTGAAAAAACAAATTTCATATTTGAATTATTTGCAAAAAAGCACACAAATTATAAAATATAAAATAAAAATGGGGTTCAATGAGAGTCTAGATGAGGGAGATATCCCTGATTTAAAATCAACTATTTTCTTAGAAATTTTTGTGACTACCAGATTAAAAAAAATGCATGTTTAAAAATTCTTCCTCAAAGAAAATAAACCAGACCAGAATTTGCAGAGAGATAAGTTAGAAAATTTTTTCCATGCTTTCAACCTGCAACAAAGGAAATAAAAAAAAATAAAAAAAAATTGAGTTTTGGCATCAATATTTTCAAAATTTTTATAGAAAAAAACTGGTTGTGAGATCCATTTTTTGGGCAAGAGGATGAGTTAAAATAAAAATAAAATATTTTGGTGGCACGAAATTGATTTCAAAGTGACCTAGAGTAGTCAAACACTTAGAAGCTTCTCCCAAAATCTCGAACTTTGTTTGTTGGGCTTTTTTTGCCACATGGTGATATTTGATTGGTCCATGTGGAAATGTACCATTACCCAATATTGCACACTCATTGTTGAGCTATCTGGCACATCACTTTTTATAGTGAGCATTCCACTTCACTCTTCCAAGTCCACATCCACAATAGCATGTATGTCACATGGCACCCATACACCCCAATTTCACTGTTTTTTCTAAAACTTAAAACAACAATAACTTTCTCATACAACGTCTGTTTGACGTGATTCAAACATCATTGGAAATATCTCGATCAAATATACGAGATGAGAGAGTGTTCTTCAGCATTTGAAATATAAAAAGAATGAAGAAATTTCCAATAAGACATGACAGGTAAACCAAGGCACTAGTTTCGAAACAGGTAAAAATCATTTGATTTTCTTTCGTGAATTTGTTTTATTGTACCAATTCTCAGTTGTTTCTGTAAATTCCATAAGTAGAGGGATTGATCACCTCTCTCTTTTGATAATATTAAATTTCATTGTAGAAAAAGTACTAAGTTTTTGCAGGTTCCAGGACGATAAACAGATGACCATAAGCAAAACAGTCTCTCAAAGACCACATTTTTTTCAAAAAGAACATTATTAGAGTAACATCAAAGATGAGATATTTAAGAATGAGAACATGATTTTGGATAAGGAATGTCAGATTATATCCATCACAACAATTTGAAGCCTCTTAGATACCAGTTTTACCATTGCATTCCTACTCATTCAGTCAAAAAAATCTTCATCTCATTTTCCTTCATCGTCATTATACTTTCCTGCCTCACTTTCATTAACCTGTAACCCATCAATAAAACCATTCAAATCCCCTACAAAGTTGATTCAGTCCATTTCCCTTTTCATTTTTTCAAATAAACCTTGATATACTGCAAAATGTTACATACATATTCCTTCAAAATTATTGTTTAATGTTTGCGTTATGGTAACATTGGTTTTGATTCCTTTGAAAGTTTCCCTCTCCATCATTTTATTTGGCCTCTAGATCCTTATGCTTCATTTTCCAAATGCTGAATTCCAATGCAAAAGTAGTTCCACCCCCTGCAACAAAACTTGTATATATATATATATATATATATATATATATATATATATATATATATATATATATATATATATATATATATATATATATATATATATATATATACATATATATATTACAAACTTAAGCAGTATTGGAACCCTTACTGCTTTTCATTTGAATTACTTAAATCATAGTCTTACCATACCTTGTTTTATGATTAACCTATGATTCTGAATTTATATAAGAGGCAGCTGTTGAGATTTTCCCCACTTCTTTAATCAATGACTCTTGTTTTATTTCGGCCCCCTTCTCCCATTATGTCTTTAACATAGCTAGGGGGTCCAAAATAGGCAGTATTATGATCCGACCCCACTACAATGTGTCTTCCTCTTGTCATTTCACACCCCCCCTAATTCAAAATACTTACCGCTTGCACATCCCCGCCCCTGAAAACGATTCTTCACTTTGTGTTAGACCCCACCTCATTAGTTTCCCCCCATTGCACAACCATCGCAATACATTGATATACCATATAATCTTTGTAACACTTACCTCTTAAACCTTTTTCGATTCATAAAATTCCGCTACATAGAAATGGGTACCTCTCCCCGCACACCACAAATTTTGACCCCACAGCTTATAACAAAGAACTAACAGTTGCGATGTGTGCCTGTGATCCGGTCCCACTTCTTCCGTGACACATAATTCACCTCCTCCCCCTTGCGTCACACTTCACAATTTTTAGTATTAACATCCTCTACAATTATAGAAAAAAGATAAAAATTGCGATATGCACTACGGTTCGGGCCCACCGACCCTCCATGTCACCTACCCTCCATGTCACCTCCCATTCACATCGCATTTCCGATTGTATTTTTTATAAACTAAAATGTAAAGGTTGTGAAGTGCACGGATGCGATGCAACTTTAGAAATAAATTTTAAAAGGTTTCAAGTCCTGGTATATTAATTTTCACACTGTTATGTTCACAGAAATGGTTTTAACATGGAAAAAGGATTTCGGGTGAAAAAAATACAGAAAGATTGAGTTAGGCAGCAAAAAGCATTCAATTCATACAGAAGACCTACTCGCACAACTCTCAGCTCATCAACCAGCATATCATCGAATTGAGGCAACCAACCATGTGGAGGCAATCCAAGCTAACAGTGGGACACCCCACAAAAGATTCAAGATTCGAAAGAAGTGTCACTCATCCAGTTCAACATGGAGATAAGAATTAAAGTAGTTTTTATCTTTTCCTAAAAAATAGGACTATTGTTCAAGTGGGTGCATTTACGTTTTAGTGATGATGAATTCCACTCAAATATAAGATCCTTATCATGTAATTGTTCCACTATGGAAGAAATGAATGTAATAAATGTAAAAATAGAGTCTTATTACAAGTATAAGTCTTTTAGAGACTAGTTGTCTATTTCGATTCGAGGAAAGTAGTTTATAGTTATGATAGGTGTCAAGGTCACATTTCGATGATCTAGCCAGTTGGGAAGATCCTATGTATTCAAAAAAGGTCTATTTATATCCATGCAATGGAATGAGAAAAGGAGATTGATGGTGGCACAGGGCCTAGTGCTTTAGCCCCGTTGCTGATCCTCATGCTATTCCTAAAGCTGTGTATTATTGAACACATAATATATTCCAGTTACAGTCTTGAGGATTCACATAATCATATGGTGTGTGTATTTTTTTACCTTTTTTTTTTACATACTTTAGCTCCCTTTTGAGATTTATAATAAAAGTGTTATCTTATGTTTTTATCAGTCTTGTGAACCTCCAAGACATATGGATTTCTTTTTGTAACTCTTGTTCCAAGCTTTCCTCATTCAGTGTAAATTGAAGTTTGTTCATAAGCATTCCTCGAGGTAGAATTAAACCCTGTTTCATGTTTTTGTAAGTTTTTTGATCTAGCATGCAAGTTAATCTGTTTTTTCCAGTCTTGATTCACCAAGCATTCCTAATTCATGAGGTCATGTTATTCAGAAGCATTCCTTGTAACGAGATTATTTAAATATAAAGTGAGATTCTTGTAAGTCTTTTAAAAGCATTCTTTCACTCAACATTTTAGATATGGAATTTGTGTCGTTTTCCCTCCCAGGAGTGGATTTCTGTCCTACAAACCCACTGTCTTTCTTCCATTCTTCTAACCATCATGCTACATGCCCAATTTCTCTACCACATCATACACCAATGCCCTCATATGTGTCAAAGCCTTTTATATATTCAACATCTCTTTCAGAGTGCTTGAGATCCAACCACTTTCCAAAAAACCCAATCAAATCATAAGAATATCCCTAGAGCTTAAGATGTGTCTAGTTAGGTGCTCGATGCATTCCAAGTTCTCATTCCAGTGCTAACATATTTTGTTGTGTCTGCCAGGAAACGAAGGCCTTGAAATGAAGTTTTCTCCTTAGTTTCTTGTTTTAATTGTCGAAGATCGATTCTTGAAGGTGAACAGGAATCAATAAATTAAAGAAGACTACAGTTTTTCACCTCGCTACTCCATTGTTCCGGATCTAGTGGCGAATTCATGGGGATGCAAAGATCATATTTTCAGTGGATGTTTTGGATAAACAACTACGCCTTTCATAATTCTGAAAGGGACATCATTGTAGAGGTAGCATTTAATGTTTTTCCTCATTCAGTAGCTGATGATTTGGAGTCTTCTTATAGTGCATAAATTCAATGATCTATGAGTATCCTACGTTGTGATTATTCTCATCATGAGCTGTGCTATGTTATGATATGGATTCTTTCAATTTTACTCTTAAGATTCAGAATCCATATGAGGTTTTTCCAACTACTTGAATGGTTGTAGGATAAATTCCATATTTCATGAAGATTTTCATTCAAGTTAGACTAGAAATAGAAGAATGGATAAGATCGTTGGCTGGAGCATGCTTTTAGAAAGATAGATTTCAGTTTTCACTTTGAATCCAACTTAATTTTGGAGAAATAAGTTGCATAATTGAAATGATGCTTTTGAATCCATTACCCAATGTCTAAGCATTCTAGTTTTTTAAGTTAATGAGAAGAATTTCAAGTTGAAGAAATAAGATTTGGATAAGGCACTAGAACTATCATTTTTGATATACCACAGGGGACATATCATCCCCAATTAGAGCCACTATTACCACTGGTTTTGATTCCTTTGAAAGTTGCACTCTCCGTCATTTTATTTGGACTCTAGCTCCTTATGCTTCATTTTCCAAATGCTAAATTCCAACGAAAAGAAGTTCCACACCCCACAGAAAACCTTTCTTATATATATAAAATATATTACATATATGATATCATATATATTTTCCACACTTAACCGTATTGAAACCCTTACCTTTTGATTGCAATTCTCAATCCACAAAAATTACCTTTTGTGTTTTATGATTAACTCCTCCAATTCCTAAATTGTAATATATCTCGTAGCCTATTTTGCCTCGAGATCTTCCCCACTTATTTAATCAATGAATATTTTTTTATTTCGGCCCCCTTCTTCCATTATGGCTTTAACATAGTTGGGGGATCCCAAATAGGCAGTATTATGATCTGAACCTGTTGCAATGTATCTTCCTCTTGTAATTTTCACCCCCCTTAATTCAAACTACTTACTGCTTACATACCCCCCCAAAAACCATTCTTCGCTTTGTGTTAATAACGTCGTCCCCACCTCAGCAATTTCCTCCCATTGCACAGCTGTCACAATACATTGATATACCATATAAAATTCATAACACTTACCTCTTAAACCTTCGTTGATTCATAAAACTTCGCTACATAGCAGTGGGTGCCTTTCCCCACACATCACAAAGTTTAACCCCGTGGCTTATAACAAAAAACTTAAATTTGCGATCTGCGCATGTGATCCGGTCCCACCTCTTCCCTGCCACATCATTCACCTCCTCCCCTATGCGTCGTAATTCAAAATTTTTATTATTTACATCCTCCATGATTATAACTAAAAGCTATGAATTACGATATATGCTGCAGTCCGGTACCACCGACCCTCCACGTCATCTACTCTCCACGTCACCTCCCCTTTGCATCCCATTGCTAGTTGTATTTTATATAAAATAAACTTTAAAGTTTGTGAAGTGCGTGGATGTGATGCCACTTTAGAAATAAGTTTAACAGGTTTCAAGTCCAGGTATATTGGTTTTCACGCTGTTATATTCACAAAAATGGTTTTAAAATGGAAAAAGGATTTCGGGTGAAAACAAGACAGAAAGGTTGAGTTAGGTAGCAGAAAGCATTCAATTCTTATAGTAGATCTGCCTGCATAGCTCTCAATGTTGGCAATATGATGCAGAGTGTTGTCCTTGATGGCAACCCACTTGATAGAGTGTTGTCCTTGAATGGCAACCCACTTGATGAAGATGATGGAAACCTTCTTGATGAACTTGTTAAATGATGTAATTCTGATGTATCTACAGAGAGTACATAAGGTAATGAAGAAAGGAATTCAATATGTGCTAGATCTATGATGAAAAGAGTATGTCTCAAGGAATACGCAGTTTTTTCTAGGAGAAGTCGCGTATGCATGCGGGTAATAACGTTCCAAGTCGCGTATGGGCAAAAGCGCTCATAAAATGCAAAACCAGGGGTAACCACCATGATGACCGACTAGTGTTGAGTAACCAGTTAAATAAATGACCGTCCCGGGGAATACCATCGGAAGTAATGTGGTTTTGGCTCATGGTATTGAAAAAGGGTAAACCTATATAAAGAGAAGAAATTCATTGTGCAAATCATGAGTGTGGGAGCAAGATGTTTGAGCTTGAATGAATACTTCTCTCTCAAGTATATCTAAATGGAAAGGGTTACAGTTGAATGATAGATCTGAATGCATGGAGCACCTATGAAGAAAATGATGAAGAAGGGAATCTAGATCTGAAATGTATTTGTTGTTGCTCCCCTTGATCATTGGACCTTGCAAGTGGCTCGACATCAGCTCATCTATTTTCACTTTGCAAGATGTACTTAGGTACCTTGGCACTCATTAACATTAATGGTGTGTTTTCCTTACATTGGTTAACAACATTCACTAATGGGCGGTAATCCAATGAATTCTCTTCATGCTCGAGAACAACAAATTTATTTGCATGATTATAATTGTACCATCTGGTTTTGTAGTAGGTGAATACTATATCAATTTAGCATTTTGTATTAGATACAATAGATTTAACAACAGAAATAAAGAGCCCACTTTCACAACATCATCCAATATTTATGAAACCAAGAAGAAGATGAAATTCCACATGCTATTCCATGATCTAGCAATAGCCACAAATTTTCTACATATGCACAGTTTTTCCACTTCATAGGTAAGTAAAGGTATGTTATTTTCGAATTTCCTTCAAGATATGGAAGGGGATTTTCCTAAAGGTCAAAGATGATGTGTCTCATCATTAACTATTTGGTTATAACTATATGATATTTTAATGGATCTAGGGAGAAAATAGTGGATCTCCATTAATATGTAGCTTCTTATGTTCTTGTGTAAATAGGAGAGCCTTCTCCTCTCAATGGCATGTGTAAAGTTTGAGAAATGTTCATGTTTTGAATAAATAAGTTGGATTTGGAACTATGATCATGAGTGATATTCACTTTTATTTGGTTATGTTTGCATTTGGAGCCTCTCAAATTTCCATCCTCATGTCCTTTGGACTGGCCATCAAATGAATGTGAGATGTATCATATAATTTTCATTTCTTTATCTCTATTTTAAATTTCATTTATGTGCTTTCATAGATTAAGTTTTATTTCTTTCATTTTTTTGTCTTGAGGGGTCCTGAACTAGGTTCAGAGTTTATGGATAAACCAAAAAACCCTCCAACTACTGGCCCTTTAGGGAATGATCTGCTTGCGCAAACCAACGTCTCACCTGAAGCAGTATGGGGGGGTGTTGGAACCCAGTTTCCGCACCTTGAGAGAGAATTTAATGAATTGGTCCTCAGAAAAAACCTAGTTGACTTTCCATAGGTGTGCACAGAGAACTATTATATAATTACAGATATTTTCACAATAATTCACAGAATACAAAGACAATATCATAGAAATAGGGTTCGCTTCAACACAGATAACATATCAGATCCAGATCTCGATCTTATCCAAGGTAATACTCAACAGAAGTCAATATGCATGCATAAACATATCAATTAGCTTTGTGCACTCATAATTAAATAACTAGACAGTGCAATATCACCGAAGTATAAACACTAAGAATAAATAGAAATCATACGCATAATGCCAAGAATTCGCCAAAACTGTTTCTTCTATTAATTTTTCAGATATGTCAATACATTAGCTTTCCTTAAAAACCCTTAGAAAAACTCTTACAATCCCTTTTGTGCACACAATTAGTTGAGTCCACACACAGCCAAGACTAGGTATCCATGCACACAACTAGCAGGAGCCTTTTACCCAACCCAAAAACCTTATAGATGCAGATATTATCCAAATATCACTATCACATATCACACCTCTATATTACTTAGCTTAGAAAAATATTATATATTTATAATATTCCTAGTGCATAGACACTATTAAATATATCCCAAAATCGAGGCAAAAATCCCTTTGAATACCTCTGTGCAGTGCACACATAAAAAAATATAAAAAGGAGCATTTGAACCTGTGCCTCACGGGACCCCTCTCCAAAAGACCCCAAACACAAACATGTGAATTTTCGTGAGTCACTGAGGCGTTGCAACTGTATCCTTGGTTTTGTCTCAAAGCATCTTGACAAAATTTTGGAGAGGGAGCACTAAATCCAAGATCTGCACTGCTGAATCATCTTGTCTGGCATAGGCCCTTCAGTGGCTATCTCCACACTGTGTTGGGTCTGCTATATGATCTTGAGCATGTTTTCCAGTGTCTGCGTGAGTTATATTGCTTCCTATGCCCATGGTCATATTCTTTCTGTGAGCACTTTTACTTTTCCATGCAAATTAGCAATTTCTCCCTGAAGTCTGCAGTATTCTTTCAAAAGAGAAATAATCTATTGAACCACCAAGGTAGATGCTACAATGCATATTTCCTCAAAATATTTTACCTTGGGGACAAGTGTGTCATAAAGTTGCTACATGACCAGATCATTATAAATAGAGGCCCAAATGTCCATGGCATCGTCAAGAGACTGGTCAAACTGAGTGACTGCAACAATGATACTTTCTTAAGCCTGCTTCACCTCTATTACTATCTTGGCATGTACCTCTCGCGGTGTCTCTAGTTGTATCTTGGTCTAAAGGTTCGTGATTTTATTCTCATACTCATCTCGAATGGTGTGAGCCTCCTTGTGTGAAACCTTGATCACAACAGCTAGTTCATCCAAATTTTCTATAGGTGCAGCGATGGCTGCCACTACTAGAATATCCTAAAATACTTGATTGATCTTGGCATACAACACAATGCATCGGGCTTTTACTGCTTTATATGCTGATGTTGCCTGTCGGTGCTACTCATGTGCTTGTGTAGCCTGTTTCTGTGCATCGTTGGTCTGTGTTTGCATTTTTTCTTGTCAGTACTGCAACTCATCAATAATGACTGAGTGTAGAAGATTAATTTTTCTTGCAAGAAACAAACCAAGATTAATATTCACATCACCTGTACCAGTAAATTGAGTGCACTGGCTCACATCCATTTGAAAATTTGGCAAGCAGATATAGATGAATTAACCCTCCCGGGATGATGGAAATGCTATGTCCAAAGGTTGTGCACTGCTAACAGGTGCACTGGTCTGGTTCGCTTGAATCATGCTCGCTTGAATCTGGCTCACTTGCATTTTTAACTCTTATAGGCCAACCTCGAAAAACTTCAATGTAGATTTATACTGGACCTCCATGTCCATCCAACGATCCTCCTATGTAGTGGTCACAATATTTGTGGTCTCATTGAGATCATCCTATGTCAGTGTTAGGACCTCCTGTCCTGTTTGCTTCGACCCCTTCTGCTTTTTCCTTGGCTCAACCTTGGTCTACATACCGTGCTTTGTGCCTTCAGATGTGGCTACTTTAGTTTCTTTAGTTGGAGAGCCATTATTTTCTGTCATTGTGGTGTTCGCAACAGTTTCTCATGTAGTGGTCGGTGTAGGCTCTTTGTCATCAAGTTTTTCTGTCACCATTGATGGTACTGTGTATGTAGGAGTTTTTGTGGCCTTCTCTATGGATTTTCCTGTTGGGGTGTGCGGTTTTTTTGGTGGAGTCAACCACACCCGGGACCAGCTTTTTGTGACCCTGATCAAATCATCCTCAGTCACCAAATAAGGAAACTCATACTAGAAACCCTCCACAACGCCCTTCACGCAAATGTGGATATTATGGAATGTAGCCTTAATGTCAGCCACCATCTTGTACTGTTCATAAAGGGTGAAGACAGGTGTGAATTTGATTGTACTGCCTAGTATAAGCGCGCATCATATAAGACCCAAAAGATCTTGTTTTATTTTTCTCTTACAAGGTAAGAAGAGGGCCAGAGCATCGCGTAGCGGATAGCTTCGCAGATGGGATTTATGAGTTCCAAGAACTAGGTACCTTAAGGGGTTTTCCACCCAATCAGCACGATTAAAAATAAGAGCCAAGAATACTGAAAATTCTTTCCATCCTCCTCGACTTTGTGCATGCTTTCCAGAAATTATTTGCAAAGTTATGCACATCAATTGTAAATGGACCCTTTTTCACATCTCCCACTGAGCGCAATTACGTGTGAATGTACTTCCTTTGGCCTATAATTGCGCATCATCTTGGAAGCCATAATTATCGTGCCAAAATGGACTACTGAGTCATTTATTTATTCTACCAAAAATCCATAGGATTTGTGCGTAACATCATATTCCTTCTTGATTTTATCTGCCAGCGCTTTCTCCCGTGCTTTCCCTCCAAAATATTCCATAGGATCAACTCCCTTGTTCAGAAATCCTATGATCCTATGAATTAGATCTACATCAATCGGGATGCACTCTCCCAACCAAAGTGCATCGACATACACCAAAGAAAATAACTACCTGACATAAATATCATTAATGGGGCTGCGCTCAAAATGAGGTATCAAAAAAATAATGAGGAGGCCTACCTTTTGTAGACCTACCATTTCTCCCTTAGGCTCAAGGTGCACCAGACCACCTACATATGGGACTGGATCAAGATAAATCTCTGGCACAAGGTCTGGAAATTTCTCCATGGCTGCGATGTCATAGTCATCGAACCACAATTGAGGGGTTTTTGTGAGCATGTTTCCCTGCATTGGGATGTTCTCTAGGATCAGGGGCACATGGATACCTGCGTGCACCTTATCCAAGTCCTTTGGCACTTTTATTGTATTTTTTCACAGGTATATGTAACTAGGCAGCCGTGAGAATCATGCTACTTCTACTACGTTGTCATCCCCTTCGTCAATAGTCTCTGGGAGATCAGGAATGGGTTTCTTCATCTTCTCCCTAGTAGAATGGCAAGGTCTATGGGTGTTTTCTCTTAGGGACTTGCGCATCCCAGAAGTTTGTCCCTTCTTGGTTTTGGACGGCGTAGGGGTCTCTACTACAAGCACCTCCTGTGCAGCACGGTCTTCTTCGGGTCTGGTGGCAGTCATTTTTCTCTAAATCACGTATCCTAAGCCCACTTGACACAAATATTCCTCAAACACAGGATCCAATCTGGACATAGATGCAACAAAAGCAAAGACAAATAAACAACTCATAGCGTAAAAATTGCTTAGAACACAAAGAGAACTATTGCAACCCCATGATTCATATTTATACTTTTCGCACATCTACAACGACTCCTTAGGCATTAATGAGGTTCCATTACTAAATTTTTTTCCAAAATATGGAAAAATACCCTCATTAAATGCATCTTCGATGCTCCTAAAAATGGTAATAATTATGTCTTATCTATTTTTACCATTCCAAAGGCTAGTTTTTGACACCTCTGCGCCTCATTCAATCCCCTGGCTCAGATATCGCACGCGTGTAGAACCTTGTTGCACATTCTCCATCTCAAGTGCGCAGGTTAGATACTCCAGCCATATAGTCATTTGGTAGGCACAGGGTCATCCCTGTAAGGCTTCAGACGACCTCCATTAACATATCCCGACAGGTATTCACCATTCAATGTGGCCAAGCGCACTGCTCCACCATCAGTGATTTCCTTGAAAACATAGGGGCCTAGCCAATGCATCTTCAATTTCTAAGGGTGGTGTGAAAAATTACTATCATACAATAATACTAAATCATCCTCCTTGAACACATTCTTCCTAATGTGCTTGTCATGCCACATTTTTTCATGCACCTTTTGGACCTATTGGTGATAATTGGCAATAAATGGGTCCTCTTCTAGAGCAACCAACTGTGACAACCATTCCTCTAGAATAGCTTCTTCAACCATATTGGTAAAATGCTGCAATTCCCATACTAGGAACAATGAATTCCATGCGAAACACAGCCTCCTTCCCATATACCATTCTAAAAGGTGTCCTCCCAGTCAATTTTTTGCAAGTAGTCCTGTATTCCAAGAACACTACAGGTACTTGCTCATCCCAATCATTTATGTTAGAATTTCATACCTTAGTGACCGTGGTATCTAACATCTTATTGAAAGCTTAAACTGCACCATTTTCCTGAGGATGATAAAGAGAGATCTTCTGATGATGCATGTTGAATTATTTAGTTAAAGATTTTGATAGTTTCATTTACAAAAGGTGTGCCTTGGTTGTTAATTAGGATCTTAGGGCAACCAAAACGGGTCACTATATTCTCAAAAATAAAGTGTGCAATAGTATTAGGATTACCATGTCTCACCGGTTTGGATTCATCCCACCTAGTTACATAATTTGTCACAGTGAAAATGTAGCATGCACCGCTCATCCTACCTTGAGGGTTAAGAGGTCCTACAAAATCAATAATCCATTTCTCAAAATCTTGCAGAGCCATCTGCGGATGAATGGAAATTTCATATCTGCGTGAAGGTTTCCCCATTATCTGACAAACATCATAGGAGAAATAGTGCACATAGGCATCATTGTGCAGCATGGGCCACCATAAAACAGTGCATAAGATGTTCTACGTAGTGGCCTTACCTACATAATTACCACCAGGAACTCCTCCATGAGCTTCATTAATAATTTCCCGCCTTTCATATCCTAAGACATACCTTCATAGGAATTCATTTGCGCCTAATTTGTACAATTGTCCAGAAATAATGGTAAATTTTGTTACGTGCACCATAATTTCTTTCTTCTGCTCTACTATATATTCTTCATGCGTGCAACTACTAGTCAGAAACTGAATTATTTTAGGAAAATTCTCATCAACCACTTTTATTACAGACAACTGTGCATCAGGTAATACATCATCTATGCTTGTGGGCTATTCGCTTGATTCAATGCCAGAAATATGGCATGGTACACACTACAAGAAAAAAACGCATTGGTGAGGGTCATGCTTGTGACGGACCTTTAAGGTCCATCACCAATGTCACATATGGTGACGGTCATTAAAAAATCGTCACTGTAAGTGTATATAGTGATGGTCCTTTCTGGTCCGTCACCAAAGACATTTTCAATGACACTTTTGGTGAGGGTCGTTAAAGGCCCATCACTAATTCTCTCTTTGGTGACACTTCTAGTGACGAACTTTTTAATGACCTCGCAATGCTCTTTTTGTTACTTTTGGTGACGGTCGAAAAATGTCATCATCATTGATCATAAAATAATCCTTTATTAAGTGTATAGTGATAGTCCTTTATAGTCCGTCACAAAAAACATTTCCTTTTTTGGTGAGGGTCGTTAAGGCCCATCACTAATTCTCTCTTTTCATGACACTTCTGGTAGCCGATAACACGGCTTGACCCTCACCAATGCTCTTTTTGTTACTTTTGGTGATAAAAAACGTTGTCGTCATTGATCATTCCAATGAGTTTTTGATGATGCTACGTGCCTGTTAATATATTTTTTGTCAATTTAAGATAATGATTTAATACCATTATTGTGGAGCATTTTTTATAATATGTCCAAGGCCATAGTGGTTAGGGTCAGTCAATTTTTTAAGAAGTAATAAGTGTATATCATTTCCCTCAAGTAATGACTAGTTGAATAGAGATTTCCTATGAGTCAACACATGATTCATATCTATTAAGTTAATTATCTAGAAAATTCCATTTAGATAAATTTCCACTATTGTGTGTAGGAAATATATTATTTAATACATAATCAAGTTCTGACAATTCTATTAATGAGAAAGACTAAACAATCCTCAACAATCTGGGCACACCTTAAATTAATGCTTTGGCACACACTAACATTTCTTAGCACCCCACATGTCTTGGAACATCTTTGTACCTAGAACATCTTGTGATGACACTGACGCCCAAGCACATGGTGGCATGCTCTAGCACATCATGGAACTCTCCTAGCATGTGTTGGCATGCTGCATATAGTCCCTAGCATGCCCTGGAACACCTTGGTTGAATGCATGTATTGGCATATCTTGGCACTATTAATTGGCACATGATATAATTAGCACACCTTGGAACTCCCAATCACACTTTGGGAATTCTTAACATGACTTGATATTCCCTAACACGCCTTACCAATGCTTAGCATACCTTGTCACTCCCTCCATGGCATGACAACTAACACTGACCATTAACACTAGTCTCTGGCAGTACACGTTCCTCATATTCATTAACTTCCATGAATTTTTACCTAGTGCTCCCTCAATGTTTTTTCCTAGTACTCCTTAACACTCATCAACATGCATTATCACTCTCTAGCACACCTTAGCACTCTTCAACATTCCCTTCCACTTCATCACATACATAACACTAGTCCCTGACACATATTGGCACTTGGCACGTGTTGGCACTTGGAAAGTCTTAGCATGTATGGAATACGTTGAGATGCCTTGGTACGATTTAGCATGGTTTAATATTAAATTGTTGTGATTAATTGCGAAAGTAGGTGAGCAAGACAAGAATACCAGCATGAAGATATGAGGCACCTTCAGCACCTCACATGCCTGGTGTTGTGTGCCTAGCATGTGTCTTGGAGAAAGGTAAATTGATGGTTATGTCCTTCTCTTCTGTGTGTTCATTCATATAGTTTAAATTTTTCTCCTTTTGTTGTCTGAGTCTACATGCACCATTGACACACCGCCACACATCTTAACCTTTTCATTATCACTTGGCATCTTAGCATGTTTGACATGTATTCCCACTATCTGTCACATCAAGGGGGTGAAGAGAGATGTAGTCCTAAAGTAGGTCAAGTACGAGGGCCGAGTAAGGGTTGCTAAAGGGAGGTCATGATCATCCTCCAAGAGCAAGATCATCATGTGAGGGTTCAGAAAAATGTTGCATACCTTAATGGTCGGTTTGCGCTAGGAAGTAGGATGGCATATTATTGGTTCTCTTCTAGCAGATTGAGCTTAAGAGAGGTTTCTCATGAGAATCTAGGCACGTGATTTCAATGGTGTCTTTGTGTGAAGGCCGCATAAAAGTCTGAAATGTTGAAATTTGCAACAAGGAACAGTGAGATTGAAACCAGAAAGGACAAAAATACCCCTGCAGTGAGGAATTACCTTCACCAGATGAGAATGTAGATCATCTAATTTATTTTCTTATAAATAAATTGGACAATAATTATGATTCATCTCATAACAACTTGTGTCATTAATTAAGTCATGATGACCGAGTTAGCTCAAGAAATTCGAGTTGAGGGTATAAGATGAGGCATCTAGAGGATTCTAATATTTTTGGGGTCCAGTTGAAGTTGATGCATTAGTGGGGTGCAAGTGTAATTAACTCAATTAAATGAGTTAAAATCAGTTTAACTAGTTCTAATTGAGTGATGAGCTAGTGAGAGGTCCAGTGAATTAAATTAGATTTAATTCACAGTGAGTGATCAATAAGATAACTGATAATTCGCTATTAATAGTTGCATGCATGTCAGTTTCGAGGAATACCCTGTTGAGACAGAGGTTAAAGGGAACATAACTCTTAGTTGTATTCAGAGAAAATTTCCCATGTGCAATTATAAAGTCATTGGGATGCCATGATGGATTGCGCAATCAAGGAAGACTAATTTTCCTAATTAATAATGAGTTAATTCTCTAGGAATTGCATGAGCAGGGCAGGCTGAAGTAAGGATGAGAATTGGCTAAGTACTAGACTGAGTTTGCCTAGATCAACAAGAGACAATTGACAGAGTGTTGGAGAATCTCATGAGAGATTAAGCATTGTATTGTTTCATGATTCCTTGACTTAATACACAATAAAGATGGAGGGGTTTTTATTAGTTGCTTTCCCCAAACACATCATGTTGTTGTGCGATTGATAATTTATTTCTCTTAATTATATGTGATTGTGCGATCATTTTTTGTTTCCGTAAATTGTAGGAAGGATTCAGTATCTTGTTTTAGTAGATTACAAGATCAGATTGAATCTCGTTGGTTAGATTTTCTACATGGTATCATAGTAGGAATTTTTTGGGCGGAAATTTTGTAGAGAATATTTGAAGATTCTGGTGTAAAATTTTCGAAAACAAATAGAATATTTGGATTCCTTGCGAAAATCTACCCCAATGGAAAAAAAATCGGTCAAATCGGAGCTCGGATGAGGGAGATAGCATCGATTTAAAATCAACTCTTTTTTAGAAACTTTTTGTAACTTCGAGACAATTACACTGTGCGCGAGTCAAGAACCTATATGCACTTGAGGTACCAGATGCATGAAAATCTTTGAGAAGAAAGGCAGAAGTTAGAGACTTGGTGATTTAGAGGGAGCATAAATTACCTCTCAACATGCATCCTCATGAGAAGCAGTCTCAGAAGGTTGTGGAGTAGCTGCCACAATTGGAGAAGCAGAGAGGAGACCGAGTGGAAGCATCCACTCAAGCAGAGACCTCCATGAGGGGGAAATTTCGAGCCAGATGGGAAGAGGGAGCAGCCATACCTCGAGGTGTAAGGTGGGGTTATGTGTAGACATAATCCCAAGATAAGAAATTTGGGCAAGGTCCATTGAGATGGTGTGTCTCATGGATCGAACCTGGCTACGAGGAGCCCACAGTACAATAGTAGTAGGAAGAATCAGTTAGATTGATGTATTCAGATGTCAGCAAGACAAAAATTAGAGTGACAGATGTCAAATACTGGAGCACAAATAGAGTTAGCAATAGTTCAAAGGGCACGGATGCAGATGTCAGCAGTAGTGCAGAGAATCCGATACTAGACAGGTGCAGTAGCTAGCAGCAGTCAGAAGACTCTGATGACAGATGCATTATACTAATTCATTTGTTCAGAGGCTATTCAGTTTCAGGATTTGCAGGTGTAAACAACACTAGAGAAGTGTAGCATGCAGAACATTCCAAAGGTACCGGATGGGGATAGATTGAATTCCTTTCTTGTTGAGAGGGAGTGTTGAAATTTGCAACAAGAAAAAGTGAAATTGGCGAATAGAAAGGAAAACAAAAATGCACCCACATTGGTGAGGAATTTTGATGTACCATGAGTGAGGAATGTGAGGCGTCTAATTTATTTTTCCCTTAAATAAATTGGACAATAAATTGTAATTTCGTCTCATAACAACTTGTGTCAATTAACTAAGTCATGATGATTGAGTTAGCTCAAGAAATTTGATTTAAGGTGATCGAGGTGGATATTGGTGGCCACCCACCTATTCCACTTGGGCCCTCGCCATTGTCTCTTTCAGTTTTTCAGTTTCCTTAATTATAGCACAATTTACTATTTTTGTCAGTTTTTTGGGTCTTGAATTTTCGGAGCTGTTTTGAGGCCCCAAACGATGTTTTTTGGGCATTAAAGGTTTGTAAATTTCATAGAAATCATATTATTACTTGTAGTCCTCGGAGAGATCTTTCTAACGAGGTATCATGTGCATCAAACGAAGATCATATGACCAAGTTACGACCCCGGGAAGTTAGCTGCCCAACTAACCCCAACAGGGCCCACAAAATCTTGGTGTTACATCTCCTCAGGTTAGGGTTTTGGTTTTTTAGGGTTTTATCTTATTTTAAATAATAAAAAGACCCTTGATCCTTATTGTAACACAGTTCAGAGGAACATAACTATTAGTTGTATTTATAGAAAATTTCCCATGTATAATTATAAAGTCATTGGGATGCCATGATGGATTGCGCAATCAAGGAAGGTTGATTTTCCTAATTAATATGGAGATAATTCCATTGGAATTGCATGAGCAAGGCAGGCTGAAGGAAGGTTGAGAATTGGCTAAGTACTAGACCGATTTTTTCTAGATCAGCAGGAGACAATTGGCAGAGTGCTGGAGAATCTCAAGAGAGATTAAGAATTATATTGTTTCATGATTCCTTGACTTAATACAAAATAGAGATAGAGGGTTTTGAGCAGCTGCTTCCTCAGATACATCTTGTGTTGTGCGATTGATAACTTGTTTCTCTTACTTATATGTGATTGTGCGATTGTGTTTTGTTTCCACAAATTGTAGGAGGGATTTGGTATCTTGTTTTAGTACATGATTAAAAGATTAGATTGAATCTCGTTGGTTAGATTTTCTACATGAAATAGAAGAGAGGGTTGATACCATCTTGCCTTGTGGTGGTTAGTAGGCCGCAAGGTCTATGATAAAGACCAACATAAATGGAGGAGGGCTTGCACTGTAATTTAGAGCCATAACAGAAGTCGATGCAGGCGTAATATTGACTGAGTTAACCCTAGTTTGAGGGTCGACATTGAGATTTGAAGTTCATGTCAAGATTCAGTCAAAGAAATGCCCAGAATATATGGATCCATATGAGCTAGGTCGAGTCCCTTATGGAGGCAAGAGTAATGTTTTTTCTATGTGTGGATAGGGTTTGTTCTACAACAATTAGAAGTACATAAGTATAATGCCCTAGTTAGGACAATTTCCTAGGATGTTTAGTTCATAAG
The DNA here is from genome assembly GCA_034641835.2 of Pinus albicaulis. NCBI lineage: Eukaryota > Viridiplantae > Streptophyta > Pinopsida > Pinales > Pinaceae > Pinus > Pinus albicaulis. The sequence goes on from CM076582.1 coordinate 483,932,318, forward strand.
GTATGACTCTAAGACTGTGGAAAATTTGTGTAGAAGAAGATGGGTTGTGACCCTTTGAGCGAGGTTTATTTCTGCAATAAAGACCGCAGATCTAGAAGATGGTTTGCAGATTCAGTATGTGTGGAGACAACAGATCCAAAGGAGGGTGGAACCTGAGCAGAAGATTGAGCATGCAGAAGAAATGTGCCATATGAAGAATGGATTGACATGCAAAGGAGTTGATTTTGGTGGATTTTCCATAGAGTTTTAGACAAAGATCTGAAGAAACCTATAAGAAATCAGTAAATGGACTGTTAGTGGCTGATTTTTTACCCTAGTCCAGTCATCTACAGATTGTTAGAAGTATGATAAGAGGAGTAGTTCATATTTGTTCATAGATTGGACAACAAAGATCAAATTGTCAATACACAAGAATAGTGATCTTGAGAGGACTCAAACCATTGTTAGGTGGCAGATTTGAAGATCCCTAGATGAAGACAATATTGTGGGCCCTATATCAGTAAAAAGAATTGACTGTGGTTAGGAAGATTGATGGTAGGACAAGTACAGTTGGAGGGTTGTTAGGTTATTGTCAAAGAAGAGCCCTGACTCTTGTTTTGGTGAAGGACAACAAAATTAGTAGAAGAGCAGGTGTATAGGGCCTAAGGATATGCATACTTTGAAGGACTAAAGTAACAGTTAAGTGGGCCAACCAACTAGCCCTAGTTCACTATATTATAGAGGATTGATTTAGTGAGAAGAAGGGTAGCCTACATAGCCCTGGACTTCTCATCTTGGACCTGTAGTATGGAAAAAGTGGGCATACCAAAGAGTTGTTCACAAATGGAATTGTGAACAACTTGTTACCACTCAAACTAGTAGTGGATCTAAAAGGGGTTCCTAAGAGGGTGACTGCTAGGATAAGGGAAACGATGGAGGCTTAGCCCATTGTCACCACAGCTAAGGATCATTGCTCTTCACAGACTTTCACTAATGGGTGGAGTCCCGGTAGTTTAGGAAGTCACTTGCAGAGTATAGGTAAATTAATAGGTGGGAAGTGACCCTCGAAACCCTTTCCCTAAGATAAAATAAAGAGTGGGACTTGCTTTCCTTTTAAGCAAGGGAATTAGAAGATAGTTTGAAAACGACATGCATGACTTACAAATTGCCTAAGAGATGCAAAAAAATGTTAGTAGTCATAAAAAGTAGCTAATTTGGTCAACAACTGAACAAGTATGTAGCATTGATAGTCAACTGTGAAGACATTTTGATTCTAGAGTATGGCCCCAATTAAGATGTTTTAATGATCTCTTTCTAAAATTAAGATCATTCCTTATATAAACATTGCAGATGTATATACTTAAGCTAGACCACAGATTAAACTAAGCCTCTCAATCTCTCGGGCTCTAATGGTGAGGAAGAAAGAAGAACTTATTGTCATTTTGGCTCAACCATGTTGAAGTCCCTACAAATCAACCGGTTGGCCTCTGATAGCTTTTCAATTATTCAATGGTGAAAAATTGCACATTCCAAAGCATCATTTGGAGCATAGATGTTGGAAACCCCCAACATATATCCAATGTCCATATAGTTGTAACAAAACATTGGAAAATATTAATTTTCATAGAAATGCGCTATGTGGTCTTGGCTAAGATGTCTTTTCTAGGTCTATGGTAGAGAAATTTTCATATGGGACAAGCTAGACTTTCTAGGAAATGTTAGAGCTATACATACAACCTGGGGAATTCTTCTAGATCAGATACTTAACTCAACATATTTCTCAACTGAAAATTTTCAATATAGTGAGAAAACAATTCCGTAGTGTTTTGACAAATCTCAAGGTCGTACCTTCCCAATAACTATGTAGGTTGAGGCCTCCTTAAATATGAATATGAAAAAAAACTTTGGGATTATTTTAAATTCAAATATGATTATTCTAGCCATACAACTCCCATAAATCTCCAACCCGAGTCTAAATTGTACTTTTAGAGGGGATTTCATCCTGAAAATGACCTGCCAAGGCATGTTGACTATAGTCAAAACAAGCTTCTATATATTCATTGACATAATTTAAAACAAGTGGGCCAAGAACATGAACATAGTTGTGATGTTTTGAGGAACTTTTGGTCAAATTTTTTTCTCTTTCTTCGATGATATTATCCTCTTTAGCGATTGGAGTATGAGAAGATTCCAAAACATGGGTAACATCTTGAGGTCTCTGCTTAACTGGAGGGAAAAGTTAGCAAAGTAGGATGAAGAACTAAATGCATGGAATCAATGTCAAGATCTAAAGCATGTAAGAATAAAGAATCATTAGTAGAGAAATTAAGAGGACATGATACCATGCCTTTGGCCTATATTTTTAACTAAGCTCGAGTCACTATTTCTAGTTTTAATTTGATGAAGATTAGGAAAACAAATAAAATCTAAACCAACATTTAAACTCTCTTTTGTTTTTTTAAATTTTTTGAGTTCATCCATAATCAAGGTCATAACGAGATCATATTTTTTTTTTGGGAATGTGAGCACAGGGTGGGTGGGCAGAGGGAGGAGGGAGCTAGATTCCGGTGAGGAAAATTTTCAAACACTGCAACAAAAAATCCCTTAGGGGTGATTTTTGAAACACCCCCTGTGAAGATCATGAAAATTTAAATTTTTAAAGGGTGTTTTTTAACAACTTCCTCTTAGATACTTAGAGATAGTGGTCAAAAGGTAGTCAGGGGAGACACTTATAGATAGTGGTGAACATGAAAATAGTTGTGATGTTTTGAGGAACTTTTGGTCAAAATTTTTTCTCTTTCTTCGATGATATTATCCTCTTTAGCGATTGGAGTATGAGAAGATTCCAAAACATGGGCAAAATCTTGAAGTCTTTGCTTAACTGGAGGGAAAAGTTAGCAAAGTAGGATGAAGAACTAAATGCATGGAATCAATGTCAAGATCTAAAGCATGTAAGAATAAAGAATCATTAGTAGAGAAATTAAGAGGACATGATAACATGCCTTTGGCCTATATTTTTAACTAAGTTCGAGTCATTATTTCTAGTTTTAATTTGATGAAGATTAGGAAAACAAATAAAATCTAAACCAACATTGAAACTTTCTCTTCTTCTTTTTTAAAATTTTTTGAGTTCATCCATAATCAAGGTCATAATGAGATCATTTTTTTTTTTGGGAATGTGAGCATGGGGTAGGTGGGCAGAGGGAGGAGGGAGCTAGATTCTGGTGAGGAAAATTTGCAAACACTACAACAAAAAATCCCTTAGGGGCGATTTTTGAAACACCCCCTGTGAAGATCATGAAAATTTAAATTTTTAAAGGGTGTTTTTTAACAAATTCCTCTTAGATACTTAGAGATAGTGGTCAAAAGGTAGTCAGGGGAGACACTTATAGATAGTGGTGAAAAGGTAGTCAGGGGAGACACTTATAGATAGTGGTCAAGCATATAGCATGCATAACACCTCTCTTGTGCACACACACTTGTCTAGATGATTCCCACCTTTGTCCTTTAGGCTTGCCAATGGAATGTTTGCTCATCGACTTAAGGTAGCCTCATAGACACCTATAATCAATTATTGAATACAAAATAGATACAACAACCCTTACATACTATAATAACTAATAATTTTTATTCTAAAATCTAAAAAAAATTAAAACAAATAAATAAAAAATAATGATTTTCTCACTATTAACAAAATTTCATTCTCATAAAAACATAAGGAGTTGTGCAACAGCATAGCCTGGACGGAGGTTTTTGCCTGAATTTGGCTTAGTAAAATTCAAAAAATGAGGTAGTTACAGTGTTTGGAATCCATTTTTGAGAGTGGAAATGGATTCAGCACTATCAAAAACTCTTAGGACACCCAAAATACTGAAATTTAACAACTATAAACAAGATTCTGTTAAAATCTTTGCCAGATTTTTTCAAAATCTCTGCCGAATATTCCAGGCCATTCTATTACTTTTTTAGACTACGACAACACTTAATTCAACATCTTAAAATTTGAAATTATTTGTACATAAAGTTCCATTTTTTCATACAACAAATTAATTCCATAAAAAAAGAAACACACCTTATGTGAAAATAATTTTATCAAAATTAATTCATGTACTTTGAAATTTCTTGCCATAATGATGAGATTATTATTTATCATTTATAGTGGTTGTCATTGTTTTTATTTTAATATTGAGTTTTAGCTCTCAAATTATTTGTACCAGGGCCATTTCAGTTAGATTCGATATCCCTCCCTCCCCACGTCTTGGGACCAGGGCCATTCGTTGCCATTAACGATAATAAGCAGCACCCAACGCACCCTTTTCATTTTCTTTTCAGAGCAACCTCTTCCACATTCTTTTTGGCTGGACAACTCGATAGCACGATGGATACCAAAAACTGGAGGATACCAACAACTGGAGGAACGCGGATTCCAGGTAGAAGATCGTCAATAAGATGTACCCAATCGACTCTGAATACCTATCTTTTTTATTTTTGTTTCTGTTTTTAATTTGACTCATTGTGCATGTTCCGATTTCCATTTGGATTCATTGATTGATGATAGTTTAGGCCACTAGTCAATCAATAAAAATTTATGTATGATTGAGGAATTTGAAATCATGTTTATGAGAGAAGGGGTTATGTTCCAGTTGAATTTAAATATGATTTGGTCTTGCTCTGCGTTGAAAAATACTTCTTCTTCACCCTCACTCACATCTTCCAATAGGGTTTTGAAAGGCTCAGGTAGATTCTCCCCCAGCAGGGCCTTCAATGCCTCTTCAAACTGAGACCCTAAAAGATGAGTAAATGCCCTAGCGGTATGATACCACTGCTCCTTCTCTGTCCCAATTCCTAGCCTTCGCCGACAGTTTTCGAGAAGGAATATTAGCTGAAAAATGTAAACTCGGACAGTACATCGAAGATTTTGTTTTTCCAATCTCCAGTTTCTTGATCGGGTTCATCATTGGTTGGCATTATTTCTTCCGTAATTTTTTTGTTTAGCATGACACTGTAATGAACCCAAGCGAGTATATAAGTGAAATAAGGAATGATATGTAAGATAGTAAAATCAATACTGAGGTTGTAGTAATAAAGAATGAATTTCATCATGGATGTTCTCTTTTTGTGTTACCCAAGAATCAGACAATATAGAGCGACCTGCAATTAGGATTATGAGGAACTGTCTGTCATCAAGGTTGAAACGAAGGTCTATGCCACTGTGGTGGGTGACACAAGCGGCTTTCCTTCCCGAATGGTCGGTTCTTCATTTACCAACGGAAAACATGGGAGATTGTATCAAGATCCTTTGTATACGATATTATGACTACTGCTTAAAGAGTCCCTATAAATACGGTCGCCCTAAAAACCAAAATGGGTTTGGCTGGATGGCTCAACCTTGTTTGAATGGATGGAGATGGGGTGGTACCACTCCTTCTGTCGGGCGAGCGGTTCGTCTCCTCACCCCTCGTTTGATCAAGCAAGAAGTGCCATACCTGGCAGGAGCACAGTCCAAACGCTTCGCTCCCATCATCTTCAACAACTGCCATCCTTTTTTTCTGAACCTTATGGAGGCCATTCAAAGCACTGATCCCGTAGAATTTTGAAATTTCAACCTGGTAATCTGGAAGTTGAAGGACTGTGAACGTTGGGCAGGAGATGAAAATGAAACATTAATTAGACGTTATGCATCAGAGAAAGTTAGAGAGGCATGTATCAGTGTGTTTGGCAGAAAGTTTGAAAATGTTTTCCAAGTGATTGTACTCCATTATATGAATGGGCAGACTGAAGAAATTGTGCCTGTCGTCAAGTATATACACGGACTCTTGTAAGAGTACACCACCCCTTTCCCTGCCAATTCCGGGTCATATTCGATTTGCAAGACGTTCGGTAGAGGCTTATTTTGTTTGAAGTATTATGAGTAATTAGTTAAATCGTGCTATGATTGGTATTTGACAAAGAAGTTAAACAAACATTGAATATAATGATCAAATGGTTTTGAAATTTTCTGTTCCATTGGACTGTCAACGTTGGGCAGGGATTAAAATGGAGAATTAATTACACGGCTGCATCAGATCAGGTGAGAGAGGCATGCATCAGCGTGTTTGGCTGACAGCCTGAAGGTGGTTTCCAACCCCATAAGAATCCCTCCCTTCAAAAGCAATACCCTAAAGTAGTAATCCCAGCCAGGACCTAAACCAAAATATCCTATCAAGGCCTTATGATTGATTGTGTGTTCGGAGCCTGAACGTTTCACTCTTTGTTTGGCTTTAACTCATAGTTTTTGATGCTACGTATATCTTTCAATAAGGTGGTATTGTAAATTCATAATTTTTTTCCCGAGGGGTAGTGAAAGAGCTAGGTTGTTCGGGAGCCGATGCTCTGCAACAGTTCTCAGTGCTCATGGCGGCGGTCTCGGCCCTCTGGCCGGCTAGGAGGGCTTCAGTACCCTCTCTCTGTGGATTGGTTTCATTCCTCAGAAGCTGATCTGCGTGGCGCATTGTTAGGTCTTGCGGCACATTGGGTCGACGCGACGCATAGAGTCGTACCCCCCAGTGTTCTCTTGACCGGCGCACTGGTCTCCTGCGCGACGCACTGGTCTCCTGCGTGGCGCATTGACTCTCTGTTTTGGCCCTGTGGTTTTGTAGGGGTCTCTGTAATCCCCTTCTTCTCGCCATTTCGTGCTGACTTGTGGGGCATGGATTGATCGCTGGAAGCTGGGTGTGCTTGCTTTGTCTGAGCGTTTGAGCTGTTGTTTTAATGGAGTTGCCTCCTCCGCCTCCTTCCTCTGATGAAGAGGCTTTTCATATTCTTCTGAATTCTCTGCCAAAGAAGAAAGTTCCCGAAGCTATGAAGTTTGTAAAGCGCTTGGATGATATCCCCAAGATCTCGCTGCCTCTGGAGGGCCTGATCTAGATCGCCCTTTCTTTAGCTGAGCGAGCTTTGGTTGGCCAGTTCACAGGGCTCTGGCCCTCCCCCAAATCAACAGAGAGATGGGTTGCTAGGAATCGGGCACCGCTGATTAAAAACAAAGTCACCTCGTATTTTCTTGGGAAGGGATTCTTTCTGTTTGAGTTCTCAGATAAGGAGGACAAGGATCTGATATTCCAGAATGGTTCTATTTCATGGGACCTCAGGGAATGTATCTCAACAAGTGGACGCCTGATTTTGATCTTGCAGTTGACGTCCCCACCGCCGTCCTAGTGTGGGTAAGGCTGCCTAATCTGCCTGTGCATTTTTGGAATTGGGAATCTCTCACACATATCGGAAACATCCTGGGAAAATTCATTGATCGTGCAAACAACAAAGATCAATACGATTGTGCTAGAATCTATGTTGAAGTCGACCTGGAGGTTGGTCTGCCCGAAGCAATAAAGATCAGGGTTGGAAGTTGGACTCATGTTCAAATGCTGGACTATGAATAACTCCCGTTCAAGTGCTGGAAATGTCATGTCTATGGCCATTTTGCTAGAGGCTGTCCTAAGAATACGGAAGTGGAGAAAGGCAAGGAGGAAGGATGGACCTAGGTAAAAAGGACCAAAACTGCCCACAAAGCCCCTGGAACTGGAAATACAAATGGAAAAGTCCGTCAGGCAGCCCCTGGAGTCCAAACCCAAAGCATAGCGGAACAAGGAAACAAATATGCTCAGTTAAGTTCAGTAATCGAAGACATTCAAGAACCAGAGACACAGAAGGAAGGATCGCTCCATAAAGAGTCCACCTCGGGTCCACAACATGATGAATGTAATACATATAGAACAAAAGAGGCTCTCATAGAAGAGACCGAGGAAGTGCAAGGTTTGGAGGATTCAGAAGAAGAAGGCGAAATAGTGGACTCACAAACTTCGGCTAGAAGATCATTAAGAGGCCGAAAAACTGCTCGAGAAAAAAGAGAGCAGGAGACTTATAAAGAAAAACTCCAGGGAATCCAACCAACCCTCGAGAAACTCTTGTCCAAAACAATAAAGATGACTAGAAATCAGTCCCAGAGCTCTAAAGGAGATCACCTTACAAAAAGAAAGTGATGAAGATCATCTCCTGGAATTGCAGGGGTATGGGGAGCAGAACAAAGGAAGAAGCTATAAGAAGTTTGTTAAGAACTGAATCTCCTGATATACTCCTCATCCAGGAGACAAAAATGGAGGGCAATACCTTCCTCCAAATAGGTAAGAAATTGTGGAAGAAAGGCGATGGTCAAGCAGCCTCATCTCAAGGTGCATCAGGAGGCCTGGGTACCATTTGGAATGCTGAAAAATTTGCAAGGGTCAAAGAAATTACCAACACCCACTGGTTGTTCTCAAAATTGCAGCATGTGGAAACTGAAATGACTTTCTCCCTCTTTAATGTGTATGTACCAGTAAGCGTAGGAGAGAAAAAGATCTGCTGGGACTCCATTAGAAGTCTGGTAGATTTCGAAGAGTTAACAAATATCATCATTGCAGGGGATCTGAACCTCACCTTATCTATGGCAGAAAAGCGTGGAGGAAGCATCGTAAGGGATCCGGCGTGGGAATGGGTTGAGGACCTGCTTCAATATTGGGACATGATAGATATCAAGCCTTTGTCTGGGAAGTACACTTGGTCCAATAAAAGAATCGGTCCGGGACATATTGCTGCAAGATTAGACAGATTTTTTGTCCAAAGTTCATTTCTTCTACTTGGTTTAGAGTCTAGAATGAAAATTCTCCCTTGCAGTGTTTCCGATCATCGACCCATAAAACTTGATTTGCTGGCCCATTTGGATCAAAGTCCCATTCCGTTTAAATTCAGCCCTCATTGGGTCAAGGATCAGTCCTTCTTGAACCTAATTAAATATTGCTGGAAACACCCAGTCAAAGGCTCTGCCTTCTTTGCTTGGGAGGAGAAACTTAGGAGAGTTAAAGAAGAGCTTAAAGTTTGGGTAAAAACCTTACCAAACCCTGCAGTGGAAATAAAAAAGATTCAGGAAGGTCTAGAGTTGCATCATTTGGCCACGGAAAATGTAGAGATCACTAAAGAAATACTAGACAAGGAGGCTGATCTACAACATATGATACTTAAGGCTAGCTTGGTTAAGGAAGAATACTGGAGACTGAAATCTCGCAGTCTCTGGCTTAAGGCAGGAGACAGAAACACTTCCTTTTTTCATAAGCAAGCCCAAGCCCATAAATGCCTTAATTCCATTTTAGGAATTAAGGTAGAGACTATCAAGCATAGAGACATCAAAAGCATAAAAAATGTCACGTTCATTCATTTTAAAAATCTCTATAGCAAAGAGGAGGCCATGGGACATGTCTCTAATCTTGTGAATGAGGTGCCCTCCCTGATAACCGACAGAAAGAATTAGTTCTTGGAAGCAAAGATCTCCAATAATGAAATAAAAAACACCCTCTTCGCTATGGTTCTGGACAAGGCCCCGGGCCCTGACAGTTTTACCGCCAGCTTCCTACAGGCTTGTTGGTAGATAGTGGAGAAAGACTTATGTAGAATGGTATGGAAATATCAAGAGTGCCAGAAATTAGGAGGAAGCACCAACTCGTCTTTCCTTGCCCTCATCCCCAAGGAAAAAGGCGCCAACACCTTCAATAGGTTTTGTCCTATCTCCCTTTGTAACATCAGCTATAAGCTGATTACCAAAGTGATCGCCAACAGATTAGAAATCATTCTGCCAGACATAATCCCAGAGAACCAGGGAGGCTTTCTTCAGGGAAGACAGATTGTGGATAACTTTATTTTGGTCCAAGAAGCGGTCCATTGAAGTTTGGTGCACAAAGAGAAAGGCATGGTTGTCAAGTTAGATCTAGAAAATGCCTTTGATAGAGTGAGGCATAGTTTCCTGATGAATGTCCTGCGCAAATTTGGTTTTGGCCCCAAATTTATCAACTGGATAAAGGCTTGTATCAGTGAGCCTTGGATTGCCCCATTGGTGAATGGGAGGGCCATTGATTTTTTCAAAGCATCTCGGGGTCTGAGACAAGGGTGTCCTCTATCCCCTTTTCTCTTTGTCCTCCAAGCTTCAGTCCTCAGTTACCTTTTGAATAAAAAAAAATAGGAACAGGAGATTATGGGTCTGAGCATTGCAAGAGGAGTAAAAAATATTAATCATGCGCTATTCGCGGATGATTCTCTCTTGCTGGGTGCTGCCACTGTGTCCTCTACTAAAAGTTTTAAAGATGTGATTGACGAATACTGTGAAGACTCAGGAAGCAGCCTCAACAAAATTAAATCCCATATCTACTGTTGGAATATCTCTGCAAGCATGCTTCAGGCCATTTCCAGTTGCTTGGATTTCGCTGCCTCCACGAGTTGGTCATCCTTCAAGTACTTGGGCCTTCCTATCTTCCAAAAGTGTGCAGTCAACAGAGATTGGTTACCCCTGCTGGATAAGTTAAAATCTAAGATAAACTCCTGGGGTTTCAACTGGATTAACCTGATAGGAAAGTCAGTGCTTATTAAAGTAGTTTTAAGCAGTCTCCCCATTTATTAGTTTGATGTTATGTTGGCTCTAGTGGGTATTATGCAGAAAATGGAGGCTCACATAAAAAATTTCTTTTGGAAAGGTGGGAAAGCTAATGATAAGAAATCCCTCTAATAAGCTGGGATAAAATCTCCATGCCTAGATTGGAGGGTGGATTGAGTTTTAAAAGTCTTAGTATGCAAAACATAGCGATGGGCGCTAAGTTCCTCTGGAGGATAATTGCCTTGAATCCAGGTTGGGCTCAGCTAGCCTTGTGGAAAAAATACTTCCAGGGGCAGAGGAAATGATGTTTAAACAAGCCTAAAGCAATCACAGGTTCAATGATTCATAAGCTCTGTGCAAAATCAATCTCCTTAATCAACCAACACGCGCATTGGATCCCTGGAAATGGCAAGCGCATTAGAATATGGGAGGATCGTATTATGGCCTGCGGTCCCCTGGGTGATGATTGTTCCCTGGATTTGCTGAAAGACTAGATGTCCAGAGCAGGCTTCAATACGCTGTGGGATATTTCTAATTGGGAGAATGGAGATTGGCATAGCTGGAAAGTGATCAAGGTGCCCCAGAATTTGTCCAAGGAGTACGCAGATTTCCGAGCATTCTTAAATGGCAAAGATCCCTTGAACAGCAGGATACTGGATACCCGTGGCTGGGGGTCAACTCTAGGATGTTATACAATCTCGCAGGGGTATCGACAACTCTTAGCTCATCCTCATGTTCCACCTGATCCGACACCTTGGAAAGGGATCTGGTTCCAGCCATCGATTCCTAAAATCGACTACTTCAGCTGGCTCCTTTGTTATCAACGTATTTTGACTGATGATAGACTGCAGAAAAGAGGTTTTCATGGCCCCTCTCGGTGCATGTTGTGTGGTGAAAATACAGAAACAGCTGTGCACATTATGCTCAATTATAATTTCGCTGCAGGTATTTGGAGAGAGGCCATCGGCCCATGGAATACTGAATTCGAACTACCTAATTCCATGCCAGATATGTTCTCGAATTGGACGTGTTTCTACCCAGGAGGCACTTCTTAGAACGTTCATATAAAAGCTGCCTGGTGCATTCTCCCTAAATTAATTTCTTGGCAAACATGGCTGGAAAGAAATCAAAGAATTTTCAGAGACCAGAAGAACGATTTTAAGATTTTCTGGGTAAAAATAAAAAGCCTGTTAAAGGACTGTGTTGGAAATCAGCTCGATGGAGCAGCCCTGAGCGATCAAGACGCTGCTTGGAGTGCTATTTTCGATCTCCAATTCACTGATATTACCAGGCCTCCCACTACTCTAAAATATTGGCAAATTCGTTATAATGCTTCAGATTTCTTGGTTTTTTTCACAAAGCAAGTGCATTACATCCTTTTCTTCGACGGGGCTGCAAAAGGAAATTCGGGCAGATCAGGAGCAGGAGGAGTGGTAAAAAATGTTGTTGGAATAACTGAGCTAAGTTATGCCTGGGGAGTGGGCTTTAATACTAGTATCCAAGCTGAAGCTCTGGCCCTTCTCCAGGGTCTCAAGCAACTAAAGTTTCTCAGTATCAATGATGAAATTGTGATAGGAGACTCTCAGTCTATCATAACCTCCATGGTAGACAACAATTCCCCTTCAGACTTAAGATTGTCCAGAGTGATAAGCAGAATTCGAATCCTGACGAAATCCTTCCGGACCTTGAAATTCTATCATGTCAAGAGGGATAACAACAAGGAAGCGGACATTGAAGCCAATAAAGCTGTTCTTCTCCCCCTCGAAGTCCTCCTCAGAGATGGAGAAGGAGGCTGGGATCCCATCCCTTAACTGGTTGTTTTCTATGTTCTACAGTCAAATTTTGGAGCAGTTTGTCTGCATTTTCAAATTGGGGAAATTAGACTCGTTGGACCAAAGAATAGTGTGTAAAACCCTCTGGCGTAGTAAGGAAAAAACTTCTTTGGACCTGGCCAGGGAGATATATGGGCTTGGCCTAGAATTATGTAAGAAAAATTGAGGCATTTAGGCCAGAAAATAATATATCACTCTACCCGTTTCTGTTAAAAAAATAAAAAATAAAAAAAATAAGGTGGTATTGTATCTATTGCTGGGTGAGTACAATCCGCTGTGTCCCGGTGGTCTTCCTTTGCCGGGCACAAATAAACTAACACTGTTGGCAACAACCCAACGTATATGACACATTGGTTCAGCAGGGTAAGTGCGTAAGTAAATCCGGGTAAGATAAAAGAAATTGCTAGTAAATCCGGGGTCTAACAAATGGGTAAATCGGGCTTGTGGCAACAATCTGAGTGGTGGGTCCGGGAAAGTACTGGTAGGTAATAACATTAAAATTCAAGTTAGGTCAGCAAGAACTTAGAAAAGCAATATCTTCTGTATGGCCAGCACCTCAGCCTTCCTTATGGGTCGTGGGTAATTACCATATGGGTTTGGTGTGGTCGGGTCGGCATGCTTATCATTGGTAGGTTGATCGGAATTAGGGTTGGGGTCAATGCATTCATTCATTACTGGAAATGAATATTTTTCTTAATACAGTTGCAATACTAGCGAGCTATTTTGAAATTCAGCCATCAATTATTCAGCAGCAACAATTGGCCTTGCCATAGAGCCAGCCATGGCCACAACAATCTAATATACAACCAGCTCAACAATCTGGTCTCCAATTAACTCAACAATATATTATACAACAATCTCAACCGTCTCTTATACAACCTGTTCAGTAATCTCGACTTCATCAAGCTCAACAATATATTGTACAACAAGCATCTCAGACTGCCCTTTAGTTGTTGGGAATTTGACTTCATCTAAGCATAGATGAAAGATACATTTGGATATTCTTCTAATATTTCAGATTAATAAAAATGTTATGTACCCTTATATCGGTTAACTGTGGGTTTTCCAACATCAATGGAGTTGTCAGTTCAAACTGGACAATCATTTGTTGTTCACGGGAAGGAAAAGGTTTATCAAAGGGTAAGATAGGTCACATTCTAATTTTTATTCAAATTTACAATTTTCTGGGATGTCATTTGCATTGGTCGTTGTATATGTATCTCAATTATTTCACAATGATCAGTCTTCTATATGTTTTCCTAAGTGCTCTTTCTCTAAAGAGTATTGGATTTTCATCTGATTGGGAAATATGCCATGTCATATTTACTATTTAATTGTTCACAACTATGAATCAATACAACAACCCAGTAAGAGATTTCTTGACATACCTGTACTATATGCCTTTTTTTTCCTCTGTTTCATTCTGAAATACCTTGATAATCTTTTTTTCAAAAAGTGCATATTGTATTTCTTTGCTAAGCAATAATTACTACAATAATAAATTTGCACTATAAAGCCAAACTATGATTATATAGAATACTCTTCCCTACATAAGCGAGGGGAACCAACATATCCAATTAGCTCTCAAGGGTCTAGAGAGTCTATGTAGATTCTCTTGAGATTGGAAGCTTTGACAAATATTTGGTGTCCCGGGAACAAAAAAATGATAGAAACTGTTAAGTTCTTAATGCAGCTACAAAACCAGAAGGGTATGTATTATCCAAAGATAAAAGAATTATTTATAAATCTTTCAGCGAAATGTCAAGAGGTATGTCCTTTCTTTCCTTAGTTCTAACTTCTAGCTGCTTTTACCTTTGTCAAATTTATAAAATAACATGGTGGCATTATGAATTTATTACAAGTGAGATATGGAAACTTCAAAGCATAGAGTGAAGTATTCTTATGAGATTGTAAGAATAGGTTGGGGTTGTTTTGGCAATGCAATCCATGTAGCCACCATTAACGACGATAAAACTGTTTTCAACTTTTCATGTATACAAAATGAATATCTATGGTTATGACAGTTTGGTATTTTAGTTAATTTTGGCCTAAATGTCACAGAATTGTTGTTTTATTAGCCCATGGCACCTTATCAATCTGAAAAGCTTAAGAACTGCAGGCAAACATTGCAACGTATGATGCAACATCTTCAAGTATTGAAGAGAAACATTCCATGAGGGTTTAAAAAGGATAAGGTTGATGCTTTTGAGAAGAAAATTCATGCCATTCTGAACTCATTTAATCAAATAAAATATTCTCCACAACAACAACAGGGACAACAATAACTTGCAAATCAGACGGTCATCCAAGTGCAATTTATGCAGCAACAACTACAAGCTATATTATCTCAGATGTAGGAACAAGAAAAGCATGTTAATCAACTCCAACAGATGAATTTACAGCCTTCTGTTACTTTGATGCAATCAAACATTGTGACACCCATTCAACATGGTTCCATGCCTTCACAACAATCTGGTGTACAAACATCACAACAAAATTTTCGTACTACAATGCAGTCTGCTGCGAATATAAGTTTAATGCAAGGAACTAGTGTAGCTAGCTTATAGCAGAGTTCAGTAAACCATCTTCAAAATAATAATATTACTTCTCTTCAACAGAATAATTCTCCTTTTCAGCAAAATAGTATTAACTCCATACAGCAGACTGGGATCAATCCTTTATAGCAAAATAATATAAATACCCTGCAACATCACCACCATGATCTGAAGCAGCAAGAAATGCTACAAGCACAAGTAAAGATGTAGCAGCAAAGACATATTCAACACCCCCTACTACTACAGCAGCAGCAAATCTAGCAACAATAGTACTAGAAGCAGAAATAAGTTATTCAATTACAGGTAGAGTTTCAGGAATAACAAATGCCACAACTTCAACAAATTAATGAGTTGAATATTGACTCAAGGACAAAGTCTTCTATTAAACAAGAATTTATTCCGCAACACCATCAGTTAAGTCAACATTCAGTTTATGAACAACAGTAGCAGCAGCTTAAGACAGGATCGATACTTTCTGTTTCTTCACCTTAATTTCTCCAGGTTATTTCTCCACACGTTTTTCAACATTCCTCTCCACGGATAGATCAACAAAGTACAGTAGCGTCTTCACTTCAGGTTTCCAAAGTTGTAACTCCCGTGCATCTTGCAACCTCGCCATTTATGGCTCCCTCACCCTCTACTCTCCCACTTCCTTCACCTCACATAGAAGACACTGAGAAGCAATATTATGCCATTTCTTCAATGTCAAATGCTGGAAATGCTCAGGGATTTCAGCATCCCACTCCTAGACGAAAACAAGCTGAATCTCTAACTATTCGAACACCTGGAATTTCTACCTCACCACTATTAGCTGACTTTCCTCGTAGCCCAGCTCAGAATACTATCAACCAAGATGGATATCAAACTGTTTTACCTGTCATTTATTCAATTTAAAATGCTAGAAATGACGAGGGATTTCAGCAGCCCACTCCTATACGAAAACATGTTGAATCTCTAGATATTGGCACACCTAGAATTTCTACCTCATCACTATTAGCTGAATTTCCTCCTAGCCTAGCTCAGATTACTATCAACCAGGATCGACACCAAACTGTTTCACCTGGATCCCTAATAGAATACAAATCAAGAACAACTAAAACCCCCTTGGAGTGCTTGGTAAAAGTGGTATGCAATTATCAAACTCTCTTTGTTGGTTTATTTTCTTTTAAGTTTTTCCCAGTATTTTAAAAAATTGGTCACGAAAATTCTATTTGTTTTTAGTTGCTACTGATACATTAATAGTGCAAGCTTCCTAACATATGAAAATTTTAGATTCCATAGCCCGTAGAGAGTAGTTTTGTTTCAAATAACGCAATATAGATGCATTTTTCTTAGTCTTCCATTTACATGTTAGTACAATTTATGTTTACATACTTTTGTGTTTGAACTTTGTATGGAAAAAAAGGCAA
This sequence comes from Pinus albicaulis, assembly GCA_034641835.2. Taxonomy (NCBI): domain Eukaryota; kingdom Viridiplantae; phylum Streptophyta; class Pinopsida; order Pinales; family Pinaceae; genus Pinus; species Pinus albicaulis. The sequence goes on from CM076582.1 coordinate 483,948,522, forward strand.
TGTTTCTTTCAATATCAAAAAATGGAATTCATTGTTTCATTTCTAATGTAATAGACATGCAACCAATATTATAAATTTCATGCCATAATTACTGGTATTACTATTATGGTAATTCAGTACAATTTCTATTAGATGCTGTAATGGGAATCCTGGGGTTTATGTTTTGTGGGCAGCGATATCCTCCATCAAGTCACATTATAATGCATATTTTTTCCGAAAGACAATTATCATTCATTGCAAGCAATTAGGTAAAAGGCAGTGCAGAAATTCTCGAAGGATGTAAAGGAACAATAAGTTAGAAACTTAAAACTAATGCTATTGCTCGGGCTATTGAGCCATATGTTTGAATGGTCACTGCTACTATTAAAATTTGGCTGACAAGTAATTTATATAGTAGGAGCATAGAGCTAGGGGCTGGTTAGAAAACCTGTAGGAGCTTTACTTCAACTTATTACATTGTAAGTCCCAGGGATGATTATACTCTTGTTTTCTTTTGAAGATTTTTCTTGGAGTTGAATTCACCATCTCTGTGTTACATAATAGAGGATGATTGCTAGTGATTGCACTGTGCATTTGCAGCTAAGAAAATAGTGATGAAGGAATGACATTGGGAGTCTTAATTGTAACAAATTGCAATAATTATGGTTGAAAGTCCCTTCCAAATGTACCCTGTCCTATCTAGAGGATTGATAATGATCATGTATATTTTTTAGTTCCTTCTTTTCCAGTTTATGTGTTGATGGATTGGTATTCAAGGAAGGGAGTCCTAATATGGAAAATAATCCCATCATAGTGACATTCCACTGAATATATAGCTTTTATTTAGGATCTTAGAAATCTAAATATTATACTTTATCAGCTGTCAATCACCAGTAAAACTGAAAGATGAAGTGCCAGACTCCCTTATTACTATTCCAATTCTCCATCTCCGTGTTACACAATGGAGGATGAGCTGCTGATCATTTGATTGTGCACACTGCATATGCACCGTAGAAAATAGTGATCAAAGAATGGCATTGGGAGTCTTTATTGTAACAAATTACAATAATCCTGGTTGAATAGCCCTACCTAATGTACCCCATTCTATTTAGAGGATTGGTTATGTCTAATTTTTAGTTCCTTCTTTTTAGTTTATTTGTTGGTGGATTGGCATTCAATGAAGGGAGTGTTAATATGGAAAAAAAATCCCATCATAAGGACATGCCACTGGATTCATAGATCTCAACTGGGACATGAGCAATCTAAATATGAGAGACTTGATTGGTTCTGTGTCACCAGCAAAAGTAATATATAGTGTCAGTCTTTCTTATTATTATACTAGAATTGAATAATCTTAGAATGTGATATTGACCATTATGAGCATTATAATATGCTTTTGATATACTTTGTTAGGTTTGGCTAATTGCCTAGTTTCCATCGTCACTTTCCCAGTGCTAAGTAACTTTATGAAATACTTGAACTAAAACTAGAACTATATTATGCTGGCATGCTTGGACCACTTTTTCTAGTTAAGGTTTGCACTTACACAATAAAAGCAGAGTCATAATATTTATTTTGAATACTGCGAAAATTGACTATTAACTAATATTTGGTTTCATGTTGAGATGTATATATCATGTAAGGTTGTTTGATGTTATGCTTTGTTCTGAATTACACAGATCAATTCAATCTCCCCAAAGGCCTTGGGTTTGGCTGTCAATGACATAGGCCCAGTGGTAAGCTTGATAGATAGGATAGCAGGATCTGCACTAGGTGACGATTTCAAGGCTGTTGCTAGAGAAGATTTAGTTGCTATGGTAAAATGTCATTTGCAAGCGAGAAATCCAATACTACAGGGTGGAAATTATGTGACAAAAAGAATGAGACATTGCATTAGTTCCATGCCCCTCAGCACTGTAGCTTTAGGTGATAGTGTGACCAAAAGTCTCCAACAACTTAATAATGTAGTCTCTAGAAATGGAATCTACAACAAATTCTAATATGAAGAGGCCGAGATTGGAGATATGCTATTTATTCAATTGTTTCTAATGTGCTATTATAGTTTTCATGTGTGTTTGTGTTTATTAACTTCTGTTTGCATTAGTCCATGTCATTCTGTACCTGTGCATTTTGCACTCACTAACCATGCAAGTTTATAGATTTTTATTTTATCTGCCAATATTCCTCTTCCATTTCAACATTAGCAAACTATATCTTCAAATATGTGCATCCTGCTTCAATTTTTATGTATCTCTTAGATCATTTTTTTCTTAATCTAAGTTATCCGTCATCTTTATTTTTTTTGTATGCAGTGTCATTTGAACCTTTGGAGTCTTTAAACTAGTGTATATTGGCTCAGCTAAGACTCATGAGTCTTGCGGAGTCTTAGCTGGGGTGAGTACTCACCTAAGACCCGCCCACAAAACTATCCACTCGTTAGATTCATGGGAAACTTATGATGCTTGCCAAGACTCACTGCAAACTTGCCAATGACCATACTCACCACAAACTTGCAATATTTTTTGTGCATATAATTTACTGTATTTAAGGGTTTCTCGTCTTTGTTTAGCCTTTCCCAAGTCATTGAGTCTCGCCAAGTCCCAGGGAAGAAAATTCTTTGATGATTCCACGACATTGGTGTAAATAACTGACATCATTTTTTTTGTTCCATTTCTTCAAGGCATCTGTAGGTGTGTGCTTGTGGTTTCTTTTCTACCAGGTGATTCCTTTTGGCCACATCACCTGAGTGCAATTTATTGATATGTCTGTCATCATTTTAACTTCTTATAATGCAAGTCAAGATAACCTGTTTTTCTATGTTCAATCATCTTTGACACTATCCCTGAGCCCCTGCCACAAGATTCTCTCTCTTTCATCTTTGCAACATTCACATATGGATGGTTGGGAAATAGAATTTTAGTCCCATTAGACTCAACAATAAAGAGATAGGGTGGTTGAGATGATGCCATACTTCAATGAGGTTCAATCAAACTTAAAACCATGTACAAACTTTATATGTTGTTCAAGGTTGCTTGTTCCTCTATGCCAAGTAGATCTGGTAGAGGCTATGACAATGAGGGGGGTTAACTTGGAGTCCACAATCTCTATCCTTTTTTTTTGAAGAAAGAAATGCCTTTGACGAGACTTGGTTTAGTGAACATGATCTCTTGTGGGTGACTTAGTCTAAATTGATCTCTTATCCACTTTATTGTGTTTTATTAGAGACTTGGCCAATTTTGATCACTCTTCCCACAACTTTGTACTCTATATATAAGCATAGTCTTTGGTCGAGGCAAATCACACCTAAGCTTCCTATGTTTTATATATATTTGGTTTCCTCAAAAGGTGTACAGTTCTGGAATACTCTTATCATACTCAACTACTTTATTACTCATGAATCTGTGTGTATATTCTTGCATTGTTTCTTTTGTGCTTATATCAATTGTGTTTTGTCAAATTTTTATTTATTGAACAACTGCATCTTCAGGTGTGAACAATTGCAGGAGAATGTTTTGGACCATTGGATATAAATGGTAGGCGACAAGATGTATCTGAGTGTTTAGAGTTTTCTAAGGGTGGCGTGGAATTTGTTGCACTGAGTATATGGTTCGACCTCAAACACTGCCATTATATTTCTTGTTGATGTCTCTCTATCATCAATTAGAAATGGCATGCTTAAGGTATGATTTAAATGCTTTTTGTTAATTGAATATCTTTCTTGCCTCCAGAACTTGCATAACTTCATCATATTTGTTGCATTTAAGTTCATTTTCTTGTTTTCGGAATAATAAAGGTCTTGATTGTAACGGGTCTTCATCCAAAGGGTTCACATTATGAATCAAAATGAGAAATGAAAATATTTTCTCCCATTGATTTTTCCCTAGTTTCGTTGTGCTAAATTAGGCTAACTAGAAACAAAAGTATTGACTGTTCCCCTATATGAAAATAAATTGTATTTTTATGGTTTACATCCACATTTACAGTGAGGACTGGACTCATGGTCCAAAAACTCGAATTTGTGATATTTTAATCCACCAAAAGCTCAAAATGGTTAAAGGTAAACACAAAATTAGAGAGATTCTTTAGTCTAGTACTTGTTTGGTGAATCTTGGTGGTGCTTCTGTTTGATCCGTGTGTGGATGGCTCAAAATGGTCAAAGGTAAGCACAACATTAGAGAGATTCTTTAGTCTAGTACTCTATTTTTTTGGTGAACCTTTGTGGTGCTTTTGGTTCATCCGTCTACTGTGTGTGGATGGCTCAAAATAGGCAAAGGTAAACACAAAATTAGATAGATTCTTTAGTCTAGTACTCTACTTTTTGGTGAATCGTGGTGGTGCTTATGGTTGATCTGTCTGTTGTGTGTGGATGGCTCTTTCTTTTTCTCATGCTGCTCTCATTTCCCTTCCTCATCTTCCTGTTGGGTTGCATTCTTTAGCAATTTCATCTTTAGAATTTTGATTGATAGATTGAAAAATTTATGACTTTGGCAGAGCTCATTCTTTCTCAAATTCCTTTTTGTTCACAGCAAGGTAGAAAGTAAGTATTAGCAACCTAAGCCATTTTTGTTGAAGTATTGGAAAAGTAATATTTTATTGCATCAAGATTACTGGTTTTTATTATGTTATGTGGTTTGAGCTTCTTTAATATTTTCTCATGAATATTTTAATGTCATCGAAGGATTCATGAGATTATCATATTTTGATCAGATTTTTAATGATAAGTATTATCTTGCAGGGAAAATTTCAAAATTTGAAGTCATATTAATTGGGTGATGATGCATGATTCATCGTTGACTAATGGTGCAAATGCATGGATTTAGTTTTTGAATGATATATGATGGTTTAATAGGAGGAGCGAGGACACTACACTTTACAACTGTAGCTGGGAATCTAGGATTTTCATGAAAACCAGTTAAAGGAAGGAGCAGTGGGCAGGTTAACCTTAAACATATGTAAAGCCATCCTTATTTTCACTAGGCGCAGAGACGCTTCGTTACAAGGTGGACTAGCTGTCATATTCATCAGTTTTGATTTTCTTGTAATATGTCTCATTTCTACAGTGGAATAGGTTTGGCTTAATGTTCTATGCATTCTTTCTAGTTTATGTCAATGCAAGTGATCGAATCACTAAGGGCGACTAGAGATGATCGAGGGCTTAGCATGTCAAATTTGGAGAAAATTCACAAAGGTAAAGTGCCGACAACATTGACAGGGACATTAATGTGCAAAAATAATGGAGCAATAGATAATCAGTCAGATCGCAATTGTGCTATGGACCCACTCTTCTTTCTAAGCAAGACAGGGAGGATTGGCATCAAATTTTTGCGGTTGATTGATTTCCCATCAACCCATGATATATGATGGCACTAATTTGGAGGGGATGGTTTGGTAGATCAAACCCAATACAATCTACTTAGAACAAATTTTTGTGGGCAAGCTATATGGAAAAAATTTCTTGAGCAGAGATGAATTGGGTTGATCCATGATGGATTCTGAATTGGGTTCTTCAGGTTTGTTCTCATGGGCTATTCAGCATAAAGAAGATGAACACTCATGTACCTCTCCTCTACTATGGAGTCATGGATCAAGTGTTTATCCCATATATACAGACACAACATGTTCATATCCATACCCCATGTGAGCCAGGGAAAAGGAGATTTCCAAAGGCAGACAGAAGCTCATGAAAATGTTTGAAGGAATGCCTGAATCAGCTTATGAATTGTCCCTTTGTGATATGGTGGAGCAGAAGGCTACCATGTAGAAGAGATGAAATGAGGAAGTGAAAACAGAAAAATATAAAGCAGAGGAGAGGAGTTCAGGAAAGTAGGACAAGAGGAAGACAAGTGAAAGCTATATAAATGGGTCAAGTAAGAGTAAGGGAGAAAATACTAAACCGTTTCTTCTCAATATATTTATTCCCAGTAGCTTGACACATTGATTTCATTCTACCTCTAGGTCAATACCCACAATTTATTCTCAGGTGAAGAGCCATGATTCAGAGAAATAATCAGGGAATACATATCATGTTTCAAACCTGTATAAGATAAAGACGTCCTATTCTCCTACTAGTTCTTCAATTGGCTTCGCCAAGGTGTCTCCTAAACCATTTTATGCCCAGGATGGTCAGTCTTATCAGGTTCTTCCAGCTTCTACCATACATACTGGTTATAATTTTGGCCTTTTGAAATTGAGCATGAGTCGATGCTCATTCTGTTGCGGGTACACTTTCTTCTCCAAGACTATTTTCCAGGTGCTTCTTCTGTGTTTCTCTTAACACAACTTATGAATTTTCAATTTCTAACCATTGAATAGATTTTATCTTAATTATTAACTGGAAAACCCCATGGTTCAAGCTTAACTCCATGCTTAATAACCACCCATGGCTTAAGAAGTCGACACCAGTCACTTACAAATTCCGAACATCATAGTCTATCTACTTACAATTTCACTTATAATAGCCCCAGTGCCTTGAGATGCTATCTTTTACTCTTAAAATGTGGGAAAAGAAGATTATAACTTAACTGGGAGGTATCACCTTCATCAAGAACTGATTATTTTATTAAACCTATCATTAAGGAGTGGAAATATGGAACCTTAAAAAGCTTGCTTTAGATATTTCTTCCCACGTCAGTCTTGTTGTGGAGTGTGAACTTCATCCATGCTTTTTGTTGAAATTTTATCATATTTTATCTCTTTATGATCATGTTTTATCCATGTCGGTTGACATCAAAACAGTTTTTGGCATGCAAGTAAACTTTGACAAAGCAACCCCTGAGTCATCTTGAAGTCAAAGTCTTTCTGCATATACATAAAAAATGTTAGGACATGCTAGTAAAAGGTTGGAAACTACTAATTAACTATTATCTGTTTTCTTTTCGTTTCTTTTTTTTTTATCATGAGAATCGATAATCAACTACTTTCATTTTTCTTTCTATTTCTTTATTTTTCCTTTTTTTCAGTATTAGGAGAATTTATTTCTTTTTCCATTTTCTTTCAGTATTAGGAGAATTTCTTTCTTTTTCCTTTATTTTTATTTTTTGGGTATTAGGAGAATTCCTAAACTTACTTCCTGTCTCTGAGAGACGAGGTCATGTCACCGGGGCTGTTCTCCACAAGACCTAATGCATTGTACAGCGCACAGACACGCTAGGTGTGTTAACTAAGTTTCAAACCTGGGTGGGGCCTCAATATTGCTCAGCAAAAACTTTCTTCCTTGGACTAATCTGGGGGAGGTCCAAGATCAACCTTTGTGGCTGCCTTATAACACCAAGAGAATATCCAGTAACTTGTAAGCCAGATATAAGCCAGATATACCAAATATTATGATTTAGTAAGAGCCTTATAACACCAAGAGTATATCCAGCAACCTGTAAGCCAGATATAAGCCAGATATACCAGATCTTATGATTTAGCAAGAGCAGAGACTCTAGGAAATGGGGAGTCTACTCCTCAAGGCGAGATCATAACAGGCCATATACTCAATGGGATTTGAACCGCGGTCTCGTTAGTTTCACCCAGTGAGGCCATATACTCAATGCGATTTGAACTGCGGTCTCGTTAGTTTCACCCAGTGAAACTTACCGTTAAACCACATATCACTGTATAATTAACTATTCTCTATTACTTGAAACATTTCTAAAACTTTAAATTCCCTGACTGATTGGATTTCTTTAACACTGAGCCGCTTTCCCTTTCATGAGGTGGGTTAACTAAGTTTCGAACCTGGGCGGGGCCTCAATATTGGTTAGCAAACACTTTCCATTGCAAGTCGTCCACCGTTTGGCCTAGCACAATAGGCTAATTAACAATTGTATGTTACTTGAAACATTTCCGAAACTTTTAAGTCCTTGGTTGGTTGGATTACTCAAACACTGGCCCACTTGGCCCATGCAAACACTTTCCAATGCAGGTCGTCCACCATTTGGTCTAGCACAATAGGCTAATTAACAATGTCTGTTACTTAAAACATTTCCGAAACTTTTAAGTCCTTGGCTGGTTGGATTGCTCTAACACTGAGCCACCTGCCCCTTCATGAGGGACGCCCTCAAGGGTTCAGCCTAGAAGTGTGTATTCCTATTTCCAACACCTTCATCAGGCCACACTTTGGCTAAGGTCCCCTGGCTAACCTCAAGCAAAACTATCTCTATCCCCATCTTGAAAATTATACATACTAAGACTTGAACCCCAGATTTTCCCTTGGCCAGTGTGCTGCTGTACTACTGACCTACATGCCCCTTCATTGTGGGGGCATCATTAATGGTTCGACCTAGATGTACGGATTGCTATCTCCAACAAGGAAAACACCTAATTTGGAAGCAAAGCATCAAAACTGAACGAAAGAGAATGTATAATGAACAAAGTTTTTATGCCAAAATTCTACCATATTCAAAAGTTGTCATGTTTGACTTCTAAGTCATTTATGTAGATTTTAATCATTGCTTTATGTTTAATTGAGTATAATTGCAGCCCAATTCGTTTCATATTTAATCATCTCTGAATTAGGTGTGCTCATGCTCCTAAGTCATGACTTCTGGACCTGTGTGTGAAGTTCTTGTTGCTCTGTTTCCAAAGGTTTTGAAAGTGGTCATTTCAAAAATCATCCCCGTTTCCAAATGTTGTCCTTGCCCTGTTTCAGGCAACTAAGACTTCAAAATATTATGCTCTTTGGTTGAATCGAAAATTTTATTTGCATATTAAAGACTGGGAAACCAAAAGAAAAAAGTGGTTCCATTTAAAGATATGTGCAACCTAAATTATCCAAATTCTTTTTATTACACTCCATACATCTATTTCGTTGCAGCATTCCTAGTCCTTTAGTATTCAATTAGAACTCCATAAAATCAAGATGGCCATCCATATTCAAAGGCTTCTGCTTTTCTTTGCATTACCTTTTAATAAGGATTTCTATTTCCAAGTAATTCAACTACAAAAGGTAGTACATGCGAGTAGAGAATTAATTCAACTACCAATTATTCTCCTACATAGTACATGCTTTGATAGATTATATCAAAAGTCTTACCAATACAACAACATTGATTGTTGTATGTGGACATTTTTGTTCAGGATGGTCCATTACATAATCAAGATGAGGAACCGGATCATGCAATTGCACTTTCTCTTTCAGAAGAACTAACCAAACCAAATGGTATATGATGGCAATTTCATTTTTTTACAGTTACTTTTAGTTTAATTATATCATTTAGCTCAAAGCTTTTCATATATTCTTTAAACCTTTGTTGCTTAACAAGACTTTTGTCATTTCTTTTATTTTAATTGAGCTATTGTAGTTTACAAATACTCTCATACAACCTTTATCAAGTTACATGCACCCTCATTAGAAAAAACAAGAGAATTTTTCTTGCCATAACTATCTTTCTTTGTCATTGTAGACTTAAGAAAGTCTTTTAGCTAAAAAACTAGTTTCAAGGTTATGGCATAACTTATCATATAAATTGAACATAATTTATATCCAAAATGTTAACTTGTAAACTACTTAGCTGGTTTTAGGCTTTCCATTTAAAATCTACTTCAATTTTAACTTTGAATGAGTTGTTCTATAGACTTGAATATTAAGAGATTTTGGTGTAAGGATTAAAAATTAGCCCGTAAAGCCTCTCAGTTATTCATTTATTTTATCTAATATAACATTTACTATTAAATTAGTACCACTCGACACAAATATAATAATAGATCAAGATCGCCTTTGTGAGTGTCGCAAGATAAAAATAGGAGCAAGGACGGTGATTTTTGATTTTCTGGTTCTTATTCCTTTGGTGTATCTTTGCACCTTTAGGGGCAATTTCTAGTTTAAAGTCTAATTATTTAAAGGGTACTAACTCAATGGAAAGGCACCTGATTTACAAGCAGGAGGTTGGTGGTTCGATTCCATCGTGCCCTGATATTTATAGGGAATGAGGACGATCAATTTTTGGTGACGGATGATTTTTTGACCATCACCAATGAGCTTATGGTGACATTTTTCAACCCTCACCAAAATATGAAATGGTGACGGTCAGCAGATGCCCACCATGCTCTGTGTCTGATAGTGATGACCATTAAGGTCCGTCTGCAAATGGTGTTGTTTATATGAAATAGTGAGGAGGTCGCTGGCACATCATTATAGTCATTATTTGTGGAACCTTGATGTACTGATGCGTTTATGGTGACGGTCAATGAGCAGTCGCCATATGTATGCACCAATAGTGACGGCCATGAAAAGGTCCATCACAAAAATGAATTTGTTGTTCATATGGAAATGGTGACGGTCCACTGTTCGTCTGTTATAATCAATATTGGCTGATGAACCTTGCTGTCTTGTACTTTTATGCTTTACCGGCGCGACGCCACCTTTGGTGACGTTCAGTTTTTTGGTGACGGAGGCTATTTTCTGTCACCATTGCTCATATGAAATGGTGACGGTCACTATCTGTCACTATAAATCATTATTGGTGACGGACCTTGAATGTCACCACAACACCTATACTTTCGGTGACGCCACGTTCGGTGACGTTCAGTTTTTTGGTGACGGAAGCTATTGTCCATCACCATTGCTCATATGAAATGGTGACGGTCACTATTCATCACTATAAACAATTATTGGTGACAGACCTTGAATGTCACCACAACACCTATACTTTCAGCGACGCCACCTTTGGTGGCGTTCAGTTTTTGGTGACGAAGGCTCTTTTGACCGTCACCAATGAGCTTATGGTGACCATTTTCGCCCCTCACCAATGTGCTTTTTTCTTGTAGTGACAACATTCAATCATCTTGGCTTCACTATAATTTCAAAATCATACTCTTGGAATAAGAGAAACTGCCTAAATATCTTCCCCCCAATAGAGGCTTGTTGACTAGATAATTTAAAGCAGAATGACTAGTGAAAATTTTAAAGTGACCTCCCAATAGATAATGGCATAATTTATGTAGGGAATATACCATGTTGAGTCCTTCCCTTTCCATGGTTGAGTATTTCTTCTCCACGCTTGAGATTTTTCGACTAGCATACACAATGGGATGGCCAAGTTCTCCTTCCCTTGGCTATGCTAACATAGCTCCGAGCATAATACAAGAGGTGTCCACATGTACATGAAAAGCCTTGGACCAATCCAGGAAGGCCAGGATGGGAGAAGTGATGATATTTTCCTTGAGTAGCTCAAAAATATTTTGGCACTCCTCATCCCAATAGAACTTTGCATCTTTCTTTAACATCTTTTCCATGGGCTCAATTATCAACGCATATCCTTGAATAAACTTCCTATAGTACCCAATATGTCCTAATATTGAGTGAAACTACTTGATATTCTCAGGTACTTCCAAATTTACTATGAGAGAAATCGTGGTAGGATCCACCATCAGTCCCTGCTGGCAGACAATGTGTCCCAACAAGATGCCAAAAGGTACACAAACATACAATTTTTTAGATTCAATGAGATCTGATACTTCCTACATGTATCCAACATTAAGCGCAGGTGGGACACATTCTTCATTAACAACCCGAAGATAGTCCAATCATCAAAATATACTTCCAAAAGCTTGTGTATGTATTCCTTAAAAGAAGCAATTACTACACGCGAGAAAATGGTAGGAGAATTATTCAATCTAAATGGCATAATTTTATATTGGAAAGATCCCCATCCAATAGCAAAAGTGGTCTTACTCCTACCTTCTGGTGCAATCCAGATCTGATGATACCCAAAGAACCCATTTGTAAAATAATGGGCTTCTTGGCATCCAACATTATACACAATTTCATCTCAGAATGGATTTGGGAATAGATCATGTACACAAGCATCATTCAATTTTTGCAGATCAACATAGATTTTGATTTCTCCCTTGGTCTTGTTATCCTACACCACCATTGGACTTACCCAATCAGATTCTTCCATGGGCTCAATGATGCCTATTGCCACCATTTTATCCAAATATTTTTTCACTTTCTGCTTATACTTGGGATTCAACCTATATGGGTGTTGCTTTACTGGCCAGGCATAAGGTTCAATGTGATCTTCATTAATCCTAGACCCCCAATGATTCATTTCAACTCTGAGAACTTCTTAGGGAATATATCTTGATGTTCTGTCAACAAATCAACAACCTTGCCTACTATATCACCATCCTAGTAGTCTCCAATATTTGCTAACTTGGGTTGTTTGTCAATTCCAATATTTACCAGTCTTAACCATAATGGATTTTCACATCCATCGAAGTGATTGAGGGCCCAGCCACTATGCGTTGGCCTTCAGATTCAGGAATCATGAAATTCCTAGGATCCTCAACATTTTCTTCAACTGTCATGTGTCTGCAATTCAAAATTGTGTTCATCTGCGCATCCAAAGTTGGTGGTGCGCATTCAATTACAGGCTTAGTAGAATCAAAGATGAATTCTTGAATATTATATAAAGCCTAGCCAATATTTTCAAATCCACTTTCAAAGCTAAATGTAAGAATAAAACTATATATCAACAAAGACCAGTCACTAGTGCCTCTGTGCAACTATGTTTCCAAGTACCATTCAGTTGATACCTTTCCCAATGTATGAATAAACATATGAACCAACTCAGACCTCGGTTCTACACTCCATACTTGATTCCACTTGGCCAGATGTCTGCGCAGATCCTCCTTGCGAGAGTATAAGTCCTCTTCTTTAATATTTGGTTGTTCAAATATCAGTCGCGTCATCTGCACGAATTCCTCCCAATATCCCATATTCTCGTTATGTGTTTCCCACCATATTTCTAGAGTAGTGTGTAAGCCAATATCCAAAGCAAGGAACCTCTTTGTTGCTGGCACAGTCATTTCCACTTCCCCAAGGAACATGTTTACATCAATTGAGCCATCATAATGTGGGAAATCACGTACCTTCGAGGTTATGCAACGCAAAGCGTGGGTGACACGATTACATCACGAGGTAGACACTTCATGTAGTCAGTTCTACCAATTCTCTAGCTCTTCATCAGAGTCTTAAAAACAAGATCTATCCTTCTCCCATTTAATATTTCCATCTTTTTTCGGATTAATCTAGTCTTATTCGCAAAAAGTTAGCTTGTAAATTTGATAAAAAATTTCCTCAGCATGCACTGGTTCAGTATGCCTTTGAAATTATCTAGGATCCAGAGGAATGATGACCCTAACTCCATTGTTCTCAAATTCCATCCTTCTTTTATTCAGGTTTAGAACACCATCCATGTGAATGGCCTAATCCAATCCTAGCAGTGCAGGGTAGGGATTAGTATCATCTACAATCTGTATGACCTCAAAATACGCCAATACCTTAATTCCTTCTATATCAACCACAACCTTTGAAAACCTCCCTAAGGGAATGATCTTCTATTGGTTATCCATGTGCAGTTGGATAGTGGACCATTCTAGGTTTGGTTCTCCTAAGCATTGCCAGGTTTGTTTAGGTAGAACATTAGCATTTGATCCCAAATATAGAATGAACTGGTCCATTTCATAAGCAATGATCTGCACAGTCAGATGCATCTCCCTACCTATTCTCTTCTTGTTCTTATATATTTTTTTGAATACGTGTTTTTCTACCAGAGGCTGTTCTTTTTCTACGCAATTTTCTATTAATTATTGCAAATTTTCAACAACCTTTTTGTTGCATAAAAAAATTATGCATGCTTGTAATAATTTCTTAATATCTTCTCCTCATATATCTCCTTTCAGTGTTCTACCACTTTTTGAAGCATCTCATTCTTTGAATTCTTTCCTTTCTTCAGTAAAGGTTTATTTTATGTGCTAAAGACTAAGGCCTTATTTGATTTCAGGTGATTTTTGGATCCATAAATCAGTTGCAGGTTGTTTTCCTTTGTCTTCATTGGTAGCTACACCACTCTTGGTAACTACATTCACTCAAGGATATTCTTCATGAGTCTCTTCATGAACCATTTGTAAATAATGCATTGGAGTATTCTATTCCTTCATTTTAGCAATCAAGACAAGACAATCTTCTATAACATGATCAATTTTTCTACAGTACCTATAGGATTGTCTTGCTAGATTCAGACAATCATGCACATAGTGTCCAACATCATTATAATTATAGAAAATCAGTTGTCCTCTTCCTCTACCAGCTGATCCACCTCCTTGGCCTCTTCCTTTGCCTTGGAATCCTCCGTGCTCAAAAGGGGATGCAGGTGATGTAGGCCCAACCTGCATTCTATAGATCTAAACTTTATCCAACATCATATCATAGGTCCGGAAATGTTGCTCATCATGCCCTAGTGACGAACATAACTTGCAAAATGGTTGTTTTAAGTTAGGCTGATATTTTCCAACCCTGAGGAAAGAATCTATATCATGTAACCCAGAAATATGACATATGGTACACCATATAGTTCTCTTTAATGGACTAGGACCTCCAACATTAAGGTAAGTGTTAAAAATAAGACACTTTTCTTTATGATGCCCAAAAAAATTTCACTTTATACACTAGAATTCTATGCAAACCTCCTTTCCTTTGTCTTGGCGTACACTATGACTTTCCGAGTGCATTGCTTCCAGCTACTTTTGAATCTATTGAGTTCCCAGTGCAATAGGTGTTGGTGTAGCTTCTAGCTTCATTACCACCTCTACATCCTCAGCTTGTGTAGAAATATTCCTTTAACGTAATGGCTGGTGAGTATCATCAATCAAAAATCCACCATCTGTGATGGTGTGCTTTAACCTTTGATCACCTTCCCATACAGATTCATTAGGTTCTTGGCGGATATCCTTATTCTATGTTACCAGCTATCCGTATGACTTAGGTTTCTTAAACTACTCTTTTAGGGTTGCTTTAATTGCTTCCAGAGTAGCATTAGGGTTTTCTTATGCATACCTAATGTATTAGTCCAATGTGCGATCTTCAAATGCAGTAGCCAGCTACGCTTTTCTAATATCAATATTGTTTACATGATGAGCCTGCCATACAATCTCAGTTACAAACCATAATTCATTCGTGTCCTCATTGCAAATGCCTTTGAAATTAGGTAAAATTCATGGATGAAGCCATATCTACTTCAGGAGGGGGTGGAGGTGGAGGTGGATATGGCCTGCGTAGAAGGGTAGGTGATCGAAAATGCGAGCTCAAAAGTGGAGTGGATGGAGTGGGAAGCAGATTCAAGGGTTTCTGATATGACTAGATTTCTTCTTTAGAGTCACTCGAGTTAGGAGTTTCGAGTTTAGGTTTCCTATCAAATCTAGTTTTCAGAGGGCTATACAGGACTTCTTTATAGTTTTCTCAGTAAATTCTTCCACTGCTCATAGCTGAACTGGAATTTAAGAAGTATGTTCACACAAACAAACCTTTTCACACAATAGCATTTTCAGTAATAATTTCAATGGGCACGGGAAATTACCTCTAGGACCTTTGAAAAAACTCCTTTCAGCTTTAGAATATTATATAAATTGGTCAACATAATATTCAGCTACAAATCCACCTAGAAGGCGATCGATCCAATTATCTACCACACGAGTGATCTTATTATCAAATTTCTCTACTTGCTGGATCAATTCAGGAGTCCATTCATTGAATTCGTCATCTTTTACGTAGTGATGGAACTCAACCAAACATGAAAACCACTCCTATAGTTCATGCGTAGAGGAATAGAAGAACATTTTGTGTACATCAGTATAAATATAATTATGTATCCACTGTTCGTCAGACAATTTAGTGCGTGTATTCTCTTGCAGCGGAAATTCAAGGATATTTCTATCTAGCTAGTCCTACAATTCGTTCCGTGATGGATGCCAGAACATCAAATATCCTTCAAAATGATGATCACAGTCCCAGAAATGGAACCATTTTTTGGCTTGACTGGTCCTGACTTGGGTTCAGATTTTATGGATAAACTAACAAACTTTCCAACTACTGGCCCTTTCAGAAATGATCTACTTGTGCAGACCAAAGTCTCACCCGGAGCAGTATGGGGGTGTGATGGAACTAGGTTTCTGTACCCTAAGAGAGAATTTAATGAAGTGGTCCTCGAAAAAACCTTAATTTACCTTTCACATGTGTGTGCAGGGAACTATAACATAATTACAGATCTTTTCACAATCATTCATAGAATAAAAAAGTATCATAGAAATAGGGTTCGCTTCAGCACATATAAAAAATCAAAACCATACGTTAATCTTATCCAAGGTAATAATTAACAGAAGTCAATATTCATGCATATACATATCAATTAGCTCTGTGCATTCATTACTAAATAACCAGATAATGTGATCTCATTAAATCATAAACATTAAGCATAAACAAAAACCAGGCGCATAACATAGAATTCGCCAAAACTGTTCCTTCTATTAATTCTTTAGATCTACCAATACATTATATTTCCTTCAAAACCATTATAGAAACCCTTACAATCTCTTCTACGCACATAGCCAGCAGAGTTCGCACACAAACAGAACTAGATCTCTGCACACACAGCCAGCAAGAGCCTTTTACCCAACCCAAATCCCTTACAGACGCAGATATTATTTTCATATCACTATCACATATCAAATCTATATATTACTTAGCTTAGAGAAATTATATCTTTTTATAATATGCCTAGCGCACAGATACTATGGTCTCAAACCATGGTTTGATATGCATAGCTTAAATTTAAGCTTTAAATGTATCCCAAACTTGGGGCAAAAATCCCTTTGACTACACTTGCGCAGCACGCACATACAAACATACAAAAAAGATCATTGGAACCTGTGCCTTAGAGGACTCAACTCCAAGACATATGCTCATTTAAATTATGTGTTTTTTCAGGCTAATATTGATTGTTTCACTTCCCTTTCATTTCATTTGTATAGTTAAGATTGAATTATTTTGAATTTAATATATTTGAATTAATTCTTTGATTACCATTAGAATAGATTTCATTTCATGAGTATTGTACTTTTCAATTCTTGCAAGCATGATAGATTATATTTCCTACTTTCCTAAATTAGATTTCATTTCATGTCATTAGCATAGATTTAATTTCTTTTCATTAGATTAAGTTTGATTTTTAATTCTGAAAGTGTGGTGTGATTTACTGCGTTCTAGAATAGATTTATTTTTATATCAATTGTCATTTTTTTTCATTTAATAGATTAATATTTTTCTTTCGAAATTGGAAATCGATCTCTAGCATATATGGTGCACGGGTGCCACACAAGTCAATGGATCCCCAGGTTGATAATTTATGAAAATGAATTTAATTAATTAAATTACCTTTAAAAAAACCTCTAGATGAGAAGATATCAGTGCCCAAGACATTTATTTAAAACTGTAAAAGAATTAATTTGTTGTGCCATTATTTTATAAACCCCATAATCTTGAATAAAATGCTTTAGTCTTCAATGTATGAACAAGGCCTTTAGAGTGGCCTTCTGATGTTGAATACAAATGAAATAAAAGAAAGCAAGAAGCGATGGTGGAAAATCTTAGATAACATGCTATTTCAAACATAATATTTTATCTTCAACTTTAGAGGAAATGATGATTAGCATGAAATGGAAATTATGAAAGAGGATCACATTTTTAAGGATTTTTAACTTTAATTAAACATAAACTCTAACTCACAGAACTATAAAATCAAAGCCCAATAGTTTCATTACTATTTTGTAAGAAAAAAACATTAACAAAAGATGTGACATAGAAAACCTATCATACCCAACAAATTATGGAATCACTGTGAAAAATTTATTCAAATGCACATGAAGAGTGAAGGTAGAAAATTTTGATTTCCTCCAATGTATAAAATTATGGAACCCTCACTTCTCATTTGAAAGTCGTTTTATACAAAATTTCAAATGGAAAGTTATAAAAATGTCACCCTCCTAAACTACTTCAGGACCAACTGTCCTCATATTCGATCATTAAATTAAAAAAAAAATTATAATGAAATAAAACATCATTCCTAACTTCATGAAATAAAATTGTTATAGTAATGAAAGAACTTTGTCATTGAATGACTTGTGATTCTAGAACTATAGAAGGTCCTTCTCCTATATCAGCTGATTGGGGTGACAACCATTCCCTGCACTTCTGCCAAGTATCTATGTTTGTATTTTGGATTTTAATAACTTAACATGTGCCATTCTGAAATTTGTGACCCTGCTATATCTAGTTTTGTCAATAAAAAAGGTCTTGATAATCCAAAAAACCTGAAAATATTTATGCAGATAAATTTACAATAGTAGCTCCTTTGTGTACTGCAGTTTTTTCATCTGTCGAGCCAATTTTTCTTTTAGCCTCAACCAAGAATGTTTCATAGGTATCCCAAGGTATCAAATTCCTCTGCTGATCCCAACATGATGGTAAACTTGCCCTGGTCCTTTTATCAAAAACAACATTAAACTTCTTCACAACTTCCTTCACTTCATTCAACTTTTTCTCTGCCATTTTCCTCATGGTGTTAGGAGATAGAACTGAATGGGATGATGGCTGGTATGTTTGAGGTCCATGACAGTGACAACAGGAGGAAAAGGTGAATGAAAATGGGGAAAATGTGTTTTTATAGGTTAAATGGAAAAATGAAAGGGTGGGGGAAAGAAATAAATGTTTCCATGGGAATTTTTTAACTCTCAAGGATGAATTTAATGGATGCTATGCCATAAAAGGTGATAGGTACTAGTGGAGGTAAGGGTGACGTGGTGGGAGGAATGGTGGGGGAAGGCTCACTTGCTGACGTAACTGTGCTCGCTTGCTGACGTAACAAAAAGGGCAGTCTCTTGTATGAGACACTTTTGGAGGAGTGCCTCCACAGTTGATCTAGGTCATTGACATGGATTCAACAGTCCCACCAAAATGTCTTTGCAAAGGCAGTGCTCGAGTTAAATGCCAAACAAATTTTGTTGTCGGGTTTTCCCCATTGTGTGAGACCCGTCGCAGAGGTTCATCTCCACTGTCGAACTTGTCCATTATTTTTTTTCTTCCATTTTTAGTTACATGGTGCCATTGCTTCATATTTATTGTTTCACTATTTTATTACAAGCACTTAAATTTGACTATTAGTCCTTAATCCATGATTAAAGAACTAAACACTTAAAAAAAAAAAAACATCAAATGCTTTCTCCTTATATATATATATATATATATATATATTTCAATGAAATAATGTATAAACATTCATCAGAAAATATAAAACAAGTTACAATAAGGACCACCAAATTTTTCCACCAAGCCTCCAAAACAAATTGTTCGCCAAGTTTGGAGAGTTCTAGACTAACTAAAAATTTAGCCCTACAACCCTTAACCTTGAGTTTCAATATATTTTGGTCAATTGGTTCATTTAAAATGTACCATGAAACATTCGAAATGTATCTTGAAGGCCAATCCATCTGAGCGATTTTCGTGAGGATATAAGTATACATGGTGTGATAGAATTGACTCTTACAGTAATGGTTCATAGATGCTTATTTATAATACTACCTATAAATTTATCTTTTAGCAGTGATATTTGGCATATTTTTGACATCCGTTGACATCAGTGAAAATAATTTATAGAAAGGTAAAGATTTAATCCTTCAAAAGAAGATAGGATTTCAGATAAGAAACCGCCAAGAAGAGTTGACTTTAGAGGAAGAAGATATTTCTCAAAAGGAAGAGGTAGAGGTAGAGACTACTAGGATATATGCTACAAATGTTTTCAACAAGGCCATATGCCATGGTAATTCCCATATAATACCATAGTAAGACAGAGGAATATACACATGGAAAACGCTAAATAAGGGAATGTAAATACAATGGAAACTGAAGAAGTTGCTAAAGTAGGAGAATCCCTATTATTGAATAGAGTTCTGATTAACTTAGAAAAGGAAACTAAGAAACCAAGTCATAGGATATTTTTGTACAAGACCATGTGAAATTCATGAGGTAATTTTTGTAATTTTGTAATATTTTGTTACCATCTCTATCAGGTGATCCTTTTCCCAAAAGAGGATGGTGGATGGAGGATGTGCATTGAATCAAGGGCCATCAACAAAATCATAATCAGGTATAGATTTCCTCCTCCATGAACTGATGATTTAATTGATTGTTAGAGTGGTGCTATAAATTTTTTAAATATTGAATTAATGAGTGGTTAGCACCAAATTCTAATGATAGAAGGGGAAACATGGAAAGAACCTTTACGACCAATGATGGATAGTATGAGAGGTTAGTGATGACTTTTGGTCTTATTAATGCACCCAACACTTTTATGAGAGTAATGAATGAATTCAGGAAGAATTTTATGGGTAAGTTTGTTGCTAATTATCTGGATTACATTTTAGTTTATAACCAAACAAAATGAGAGAATATAAGACATCTCAAATTTGTTTTGAAGACCTTGTAGCAAGAAAAAATGTTGATTAATTTGAAGAAATGTACCCTTATGAAAAGGGAATTGGTATTTGACCTTTCTTATTTGTTAAAATAGTTTGAAGATGGACCCTTAAAAGGTTAGAGAAATAATTGATTGGTATACCCCGTGATATGTGCTTGAGGTCAGGATTTTTCATGGTCTTGCATGTTTCTTTAGAAAATTCATTAAAATTTTTAGCAAAAACTATCAAAGAAAACAATCAACCATTCATGTGGATTGTAGTAGTAGATACAAAATTAAAGTTGTTGAAGGAAAAGGTCATGGAGAACACTATTTTAGATATTTCATACTTCAATAACTTTTTTCAGGATGAAATATATACAAGTGGAAGGATTATCAATCACTTACTTCAACAAGGAATTAATTGAAGAAAAATAGAAGTATTCTTCTTATAATTAAAAAATTTCATGCTATAGTTCAGGCTTTGAAGAAATGGAGACACTACCTTATTCCAAAGGAATTTATTTTGTACACTAGTATCCATGATCTATAGTTCATTAACAAGCAACCAAAATTAGATCAAAGTCATGTGAAATGGGCTGAATTCCTACAAAATTTTATTTTCGTGATTAAGCATTTGAATGATTCATTAAACAAGGTAACTAATTTTTTAAAAAGAATCAAATTAATCTTGTGACAATTCCAAGGGGGATTGATGAGATAACATAAATTTACAAGGATGATAAAATTTTTAATGAGGTATAAGAAAAAGGTGAAAACCCAACTAGCATGAACAGAACATAATAGTCAAGCTATATGATCCAAGAAGGCTTATTGTTCAAGGAAACTGGAGTTTGCATACAAAATGTTCCATGAGAGATAATTCGATAAAGGAGAAACAAAATGGAGAATTGTCATGAGCCTTTGTGATTATCAAACTTTTTTCCTTAATTTGTATTTTATTTTATCGGTATTCAAGTTGAAGTAAATAATGTTGTTGATAAATGTAGAGCGTGCTAGTATTCCAAGGGAAGAAGGAAAATACAAGATTGTACCAAACACTACCCATTCCAAGTAGACATTGGGATTCTTTTATCATGTCTTTTTTTTTTAGTTTACCTCAAAAAAAAGAGGAAATGATTTTATGTTTGTGGTTGTGGATAAGCTTTCTAAAATGCCTGATTTAATACCTTTCAGAAAAACCACCTACACGAGGAGTGTTGAAAAAACAGTTTTTGAAGATGTAAAAATAGATGGTCTTCCTAGAACCATTGTTTTACTACAAGATAAAATATTTGTAGGTCATTTCTGGAGATCCTTGTGGAAGAAAATATGCACCAATTTAGATTTCAATTCATCTTAACATCCAAAAAAAAATGTGAAAACAAAGGTGGTGAATAGAAGCTTGAGAAACATCTTAAGATGTTTAGAAAGTGAACACCCCAAGCAATGGGAATAATTTCTTACTCAAGATAATTTTTTTATAATTAATCTCCCAATATAAGTAATATAATTAGTTCATTCCAAATAGTGTATAAGTTAATTCACTTGAGAGGGGTTTATAAGTTGAGGAATTCAGGAAACTAAGAAATTAGTAGTGTTGAAGGTGAATATTTTGCAGCAAGTATGTAGGAGCTGCACGAGAGGGTCAAATGGTAGCTACAAGGAACCAACAACAAGGAAAAACAACAAGAAGGTACGAGAAACAAACATTGCGCTTTGACGTCCATGAGTTAGTAATGGCTCATCTCATAAACGAAAGGCTTCCTAGAGAGACATACAATAAATTGAAACTTCAGAATATTAACCCACGGAAAATCCTAGGGAAGTTTTCCTCCAAGGTTTATAAACTAGAAATTCTATAAGATATTGTGATTTCATCAATTTTCAATGAAGAATGTATATCTCCCTTTAAGGTCACAATTAATGTGCCTGTAAATGACAAAGGCTATACCTACCGTTGGGTGGACCAATTGTAAAATAAAGTTCACAAGGAGGTTGAATTAGTGTTGGAAAAGATGATGACTAAGAAGATTAGAGGGAAATAATATTTTTGGTACTTGGTCATATGAAAATAATAAATCAATAGAAGATGTTAGATAGATGAAAACCATGGATATTTTCAAGTTTGGCATAGACGGTAAAGACCTGGTCAAGAAATATTTTCCTACGTAGGAGTATAATGCAAGAACATTGTAGAAAAGAAGAAAAATTCATTTCACCAAAGGGAATGGTTCCCTTTTGCATTTTTCTCCCATGATATTTAGTTTAGGATAAGCTATAGATGTTATGACGAAGTGTCCTTCAGGGATAACTGTAAAAATCATATTAGGAGGAGTGGCACTAATTGATATTTAGTTTAGGATAAGCTATGTTATTTAAGATGTTATGACGAAGTGTCCTTCAGGGACAAATGTAAAAATCATATTAGGAGTGGCACTAATTTCTATAAGTAGGAGAACTGCAGGAATATGAGAGGACTATTAGTTTCAACATCCATTTTATAATAGAAGATATTTTTATAGAGAACAAATAAACAAACAGAGGAGAAAAAACAGAAAAATAAACTTCTTCCTCCGCATTCTCGGGCGTGTATAATGAAATTGAAAACTAGTATAATTTCTCGATTCAAGTAATCTAATGTCGACGTGCATTACGTTATTTATGCACTATGCATTGTGTATTTAATATTTTCGTTCTTCATTGACATTGAGTGAAGATGAAAAATAATTGAATGCATTATATCAACTTCTTGTGTGTATTAAATACTAATAGAATAAGGATCCCCTCTAAAAGGACCAAGTGATTGTAGAATGTAAAACTAGTCATTGAGTCAAGTTATGGTTCGCGGATATAAATATTGGTTATACCCAATCACAATTTTAGTTCACACCAATGAACAAGAGGTAAAAATTAAAGTGTTCTTCTCACTTGCATAACGTTCTACATCAAAGTCATGGAAGAGGATCAGAGTGGTTTTGATTCATAGAAGTTTTTGTTTCTGGACCTTCCCCTTTCATTAACTCGTAATAGACCAAGGGGACACTGATATGAACCAAGGCCATCAATAAATTCCAGTATTATCATGTAATCCTAAATCAGTGTCGCAGTTAAGAAGGATCCCATGGTGGAAGTTTCATTACCAGATCCCCCTGTTAACCCACAATAGACCTAGGGAGGCCAAATTGAATCTCGACCATTGATCAAGTAGAACCCATGAGTAGAGCCTATGATCATACAGTAAAAAATAGGGCCGATTATAGTAGTCGGTAGTGTCATTAACTGACGAACTCAAAAAACATAAAGTTTCTTGTTGGTTTCGACCATCACTCCGCCACCACCATCTGACTGTCAAACGTAACAGAGGGTGCCAGGTGCTCTCATTAGTAAACATCGCTGATAGAAACAAATATCCCTGTCATTTGTCATCACTATAAGCATCACATTGTGAGAAGACATGATCTGCAACCTCTAACGAGCAGTGGGAGGTCTCGTAAACTAACAAGACCAGTTAACAAAAATATTATTTATATGTTTTAGTTTTGTGTTGGTGTGGAAAATGAAAGTGAAAGGATGACTGGAACTTTGAAAAATCAGTGAAGGAGGAACCACATTAAAATAGAAACTCAAATACGCATTACTTACTGTATATTTAAGTCATTGATTTAATATAAGAGATAAAATAATGAAAAATGAATGTCAAGAAATAAGGAACCATGATTCGTGTTTATCCAAAACCAAGCTAAAATTTATAAGAGAGTTATGGCCTTTTCCACCAATAAAGGTGGTGGATGGAACTCCTAGTCCTCTACTTGACTTTTCAGTTAGATTTTCTTTTTAGTATCAACTATTCCATTAATTTTAATTTTAATTTATGAGCAATACTTTAGAAATAAAAATATAGTTAAAAATATAGTTAAAAATATGGTTTCATTTGCTAACTATAAGTACGATAGCATAAAATGACAAATATGAACAAGACGATTGAGAAGATATAAAATTGAAGGTTATAAATGATAAAAATGAAATAAACACATATAAACTAGAAATTGCACCACATGTTGCAAAGGAAACGTCGTAAGGTTGTAGTATAGGAAAGAATAACATATAATAGCAAAGAGGTAGTAGGAAATTTTTCGGCTCCAACTGAACCTCCAGAATAAGGTTGTAGTATAGGAAAGAATAACATATAATAACAAAGAGGTAGTAGAAAATTTTTCGGCTCCAATTGAACCTCTAGAATAAGGGGTGGAGAATTATGTTTACTGGACCTCAAATCAAAATATCCATCTTGCCCCCGATCGGGGTGCCACGTTGCTCCGATCGGACAAAGGTTAGTGCCACGCGAAGGTGTGCACCTGACCGTCCACCATAACGAGTAATTGCAACCTTTGCAGGAGGCCGGTGAAGGCATATGGTCACACGCTCAAACATAATGCAAGCCTGCAGAAAAGAAGGATGCCAACATATCTTGTCAGGTAGAGTTTGGAAATAGTGCCTATGGGCAGAGTTAAAACAGGAAAGGGAACCTTAGAGAGGTAAGTTTCTCAGCAGGCGTTCCCGAGAGCAGTCTGAGGAAACAGAGGTAGAGCTATGATGACGTCTGGAAATTTGGTATGTTATGGCTATTGCCACCATCCTTTGTCAATTTCCTGCTACTGTCAGAATTTACGAAGGCAACACCAATTTGGAAGATGATTGTAATGCCACGTAGAAAGTTCTTCACTCCTTTAGCGGGTTTGCTTGAAAGTATGATTTTATCTTTCGTTTTTTCTGTTACAATGCTAATGCAGGGTCTCTAGTTATTGAGCCCTGCTTTAAAAGCCCACTCTTATGTCTCAAGAATGCTCAGTCAAGTCTGTGGTTTAGTGTAGAAATCTAGTTAAACACTTGTAGGTTTTTTAATAATAGAGCCGAGCTAATTCATGGCCTTACCCCTGACGCTCCTTATCCAACACCCCTGTCTCATGATGAGAACCACATGCAAGCTCCTTGGAAAACCCCTCCGTAGGAGATTCATCCCACAATTCGGGGTCCTAGCACCATCAACAATGATGCTACCTGTCAAGCGTATGAGCAGGCTTGCATGCTCATAAATGAAAATCTTCAAACCCATAATTGCCCATCTCAACAAATCTCTCTGTTGTGTGATGTCAAGATTCCTTACCTTCAGTTTCGATGCTAAAAAAACCTCAGAAGTAATCTAGATCTCAACTGTTGCAAAGATACTTTAAATGTCTCTGTATTTTATATTAATACCAAGAAAAAGGCTGGTTGCTCTACAACGTCTGAGGATCCACCAGTATATCAGGACATAGTGAACTCCACCAAAATTCACCTGCAAACTGTTATTAATTTTATGTTGCCTTATACAGGCCCGTTCCAAAGTATTATAGGGATAACAGAAAAGTAGTTGGAATCTTCCTGTCAAGCCAAAGTAATGGAAAAAGGACAATATGGAAAACGCAAAGGAATCGGAAAAGGGAAATAAAAACAACCGATTCAGAATGAGGGACCTAGTAAGCGCGGAAGGAAAAGTAATAAAGAAGTTATGGAAAATATCTATGATTTTTATGAAGTTGGAAACCCAACTCAAATCTGAAATACCATCCAAGGCTGGGAAAGAGTGAGTAACCCTGAAGATGAAGATACCAAGC
This sequence comes from Pinus albicaulis, assembly GCA_034641835.2. NCBI lineage: Eukaryota > Viridiplantae > Streptophyta > Pinopsida > Pinales > Pinaceae > Pinus > Pinus albicaulis. The sequence continues at coordinate 483,974,434 of CM076582.1, forward strand.
AGCAGGAGGCCACCATGGACTTCCTCTATGACTCGGGGAATACAAGAGGAAGGTTATCTCTTTTCCATCAATCTGTCAACACCTATTGGAAGCTCAAGTGTGTCTTGGCGAAGACCATGACTAGCATGCAGGAAACAAAAGGAAACCCTTCAGTGGTTTTAGAGTTGCAACAAATTAAACAAGAAATCCGAGATATTGTCATGTCTCAATACCATGCTACGACAAGAATCGAAAGAATTGAAAAACAACTACAAGCAATGTAGCAAGTAGAGATGTTGGGTTCTACTGCAAAAGACCCGGAACCTATTGACTCTTCTGATGGGTGAAATTTTCTCTTATTAGTATTTTATTCTTTAATGATTTTTGCGACAAGTTTTTACAACCATTGGCAAAACTATAATTTTTTTGGACATTAGATATAGCGGCAAGTAGAAGGAAAAACAATTTCAATATTGGTTGGCTTTTAATTCACTCTAGTGGCCGACAGACCTGGTTTCCTTCAAGCAGGTTGAGGCCATGAAATGTATCAGTATATGTATAACAATATGCTTTTATGATATATATAAAATGGTAAGCCTTTGCGAAATTAAAAAAAAAAAAAAAAAAATATTTGTCTTGGGTAATTGATGTGGAACAACTTCTTTGTTATTAATTGCATGTAAGATGTGTTTTGTGATAATGGATGGGCAAGTTTGGCCAAAGTACTCAAGACCTCTATACGACGAAATGTGCATGTTTATTTTTTTTTCTCCATGAAGGATGCACTTGGTTTTTATGACCAGGTTGCACAGAATTCACCCTTCCACGAAATTATTTGCTTCTATCACATTCGCAATGTTGAATTCCTCTGATACTACTCCTAGAACTCTGACTTGTCTTTACAACTAGAATTATTTAATGGAATAAAAACTTATCACTATGATATTTTGTACTTCACAAGAGACTACTAAGAAGCTTAAGTATGGTAAATCCACCTTCACCTATCATTTGAACATAGAGCATAAAGTTATCTTAATAGTAAATTTTATGGATAAGATACTTTTGGGATTTTTTAAACCCTTGGTGATGATTAATTAATCTCACTTCAGATCATTTATATTAATAAATTATCTACCGTCATATTTCCATAATTTATCTTTGAACGGTCAATATTCCACTTCTTTGGAACTTTTCACCTCAGTCAGAATAACAAATCATTAAGACCCATAAGTAAGAAGAAAAAATCAGCTCATAATCAGGGAATCTAGCGACTTATTTAAGGACCATAATTCAAGACTTTAGTGCATTTTAAAGTTAATTTATTTTCCTATCAAATAAAAAGCAACAATCAAATTTTGTAGTGACAAGAATGGGAAATTTTTTTACTTGTAATAACTCCCTTCCCTAGTGATAGCACATTTTGGTTTTGAAAGGAAATTATTTTCCTGATCTTTTAAATAATAGATTCCTCCCCAAGTGACCCTTTAAAAATACCCCTTTTTTGAACTGATTGCAATAGGTAGGTGTCTTCTGTATAGTATTTTTTTAGCCATTGAATTTAAGGGCAGAGGTAAAGAGAATACTAGAGAAAAAAGAGCATAGTGAACTAATGTCAAATTAAAATAACATTGAGGAATATCTTCTGATTTTCTCATGTGGGCCTTCTTCAACTGATAAGGTAGTAGGAACTTTCTCACCTCCAAATCTTCCAGAATAAGAGATGGAGAATTATGTTGAGTGAACTACTACTCATGGAACTCTGACTCCTCTTTACAATTGGAATGTTTCTCTTCCCATAACTCTATCTCCGAGCTGTAATTATAGCTTTCTCTTGTTTCTAAATAAATTGTCTCTATATCACTATTTTTTGTCTCTTTTTGAGCGTTTGCTTGAATCCGTGAGATAATGTAGCTCATTTGGATTCCAAAATCCTTGACTAACCCATTTTATGAAGAGTCCTCCTCTCTTTTTAATTCTACTATTTGGTCCTTAGCCTTTGTCAACATCGTTTCCTTCTAAAGAATCATATATTCTTGATAAGTCTCCATTGGCCTACTTTTCTTCTTCCATATACTTCAGATTTGAATGAATGGAACTTGAGATAAGCTTCATGACTTTTTCCAAATTCATTTCTATCATACTTTGTTGGAGAGCATAGTAACACAAAAATTTAATATTTAAATCTATATATAGTTATTTTCCTTCTTTTTTTATATTTTTTTTAATCCATGTAATATAAATTAATTGGTTTGTGTGGAGTTTAATTTCATGATATACATTTTAGATTGGGTGAAGGGAAAGGTTATGATAAAACTTAAAAGAACCCCTTAGGTTTATGTCAACTTACTCTATTGTTAATCACATAGTGCCAATTTTGTAAAACTATTTTTTCTTTTGTAAACTTTGTTTGAATTGCAAAATAAAAAAATTATAAAAAGTAAAATCATGTAGTGAAAAACCTTGTTTAAAATTTCATAATAAAATGTTGAGTAAATTTGACATCATATAATATGAAATTTGTTTATGATTATAAAGTAAAAAACATATAATATTTTTTAGCTACAATTAAGTAATTAAATATATGTATATAGTTTTTTTTTAATAGAAGAAATTGGATATTCATTAACAAAAAAAAATCGGAAAGAGTATGTATGTAGTTACAAACTGTTATGTAATTACAAACTATTAGAATTAAGTAATTAAAGGTAAATTTAGTGTTATTTAAGAAATGAGAATTATGAACATTCATCATTATTGCTCAAGATAAATCATGTCCTCTAAAATAACTTAATAAACTATATTCCACATGAATATCATGGGTCAATACCATGGGCTGTTTTAAATGTTTATTATTATTTTATTTTATTATTATTATTATTTTTTATTGTATTTTGACCTAGTTAAAATTTTCATTACATTATGTCAATCTTTTTATTTAATTTACTTTTATTTTTATTTTTGTGTAATTTGACATAGTCAAAATGTTAAACATGGCATTACAACATTTCTATATACACCTAAAACCAATCTAATTTATTAAAAAGAAAAAAAAAACTAACATCATAAAAAAAATATAAAACTATTTACTTGTGGATCTAATGGCTTAAAAAATTTCAATCGTCTAACATTTGATCCAATGGCTCAGACATGGACACATTAACAACTAGGGAAGTTGTTTTCAAATAAGGTCAATACCATGGGCAGTTTTTATAATTTATTATTATTTTATTTTATTATTTTTGTTTTTTATTGTATTTTGGCCTAGTTAAAATGTTCATTACATTATGTCAATCTTTTTATTTAATTTACTTTTATTTTTATTTTTGTGTAATTTGACATAGTCAAAATGTTAAACATGACATTACAAAATTTCTATTATACTCCTAAAATCAATTTAACTTATTAAAAAAAATAAAATAAAAAATAACATTATAAAAAAATATATAAAACTATTTAATTGTGGATCTAATGGCCCAAAACATTTCAATCATCTAACATTTGATCCAATGGCTCAGACATGGACACATTGGCATCTAGGAAAGTTGTTTTCAAATAAGAACGCCTTACGGCGTAACAAATTAATCCAAACATCACATTCAAGTGCACTAATAAAAATTTAATTCATATGAATACTATTATAAGATATATATGTGTCGAATTTTGATGAATAATGAATTTTTTAAAATCACAATAATTATGAGATGATATAACAAATTAATCCAAACATCGTATTCAAATTCATTAATAAAAATTTAATTAATATGAATATTGTTATAATATGTGTTAAATTTTGATGAATAATGAATTTTAAAAAATCACAATAATTGCACTGTCACAGGTCGATGTTTCTAAAAAATAGAAAATGAACACCAGTGTCTGTCAATTACCGTACACTGGTGCGTTTCTATGACCTATGGGCATCGCACAAACACCAAAACCAATTAAAAATTTTGATGCGTTTGAGGGATACTTCGCACCGGTGCGTTTATGTGAGACTACGCACCGGTGCATTTGTATGACCTATGGGCACCGCACAGATACTAATACAATTATAAATATCGATGTGTTTGTCCAATGTGAAGCACTGGTGCGTTTCTATAAGTCTACATACCGGTGCATTTTTACGACCTATGGGCACCACACAAATCCAAAAACCAATTAGAACGGCCCTGTGTGTTATATCACCAACATTGTGCCCAGTGCGGTTTTATACCTTGACAACCTAGTGCATGCACCTTCGACCGCCCTGGGCCACCATCTAGATGACACGCACCGGGAACCTTAGTAGTGCACTAATAAAAAAAACATCCGTAATAACCTCCTGCCGCCCATTTTTTTTAGTTATGTTGAATTCCCGTTAAAAAGTCTGCCAAAACCTCCGTAACCATAAACGGATGTTGTAGCAAATATTTTTTGACAATTTTGGCCAATTTTATAACACTAAAAACCTCCTTTATAACCTCCGATTGAGGGTCTTTTCCTTGTAGTGTTAGAAGGACATGAGTTATTTTTTGAAATAAATTTATTGTGTTTACTTAGTTTAAGGAGTTTAAACCTCTCTTGGAAAATCATATTGGTAGGATGATTAAGGTGTTGAAAATTGATAATTGTAATGAGTTATGTTATGAAAAGTTTGATAAGTTTTGTAAGGAGAGTGGAATTGAAATATGTAATAAAAATTCTTATATCCTTCGACAAAATAGAGTTGTAGGTATATTAATGGGATGTTAATGAAGAGAGATAGGAGTGCTCTTAGTGAAGTTATGGGTAGAAGTGGTTTTTTATGCATTTATTTGATTAAAAAATATCACACATCAACTCTTGTGGATAAGATATCTATGAAATTATTTACAGGAAAGAATACCTCATTTCAACATCTTTGTGTCTTCGGTTGTGTGGAATATGTTCACGTGCCAAAGGAAAAGTGGTCAAAGTTGGATAGCAATAAAGTGAAATGTATCTTCATCTATTACAATGTTGGTGTGGAAGGATATATGCATTGGGAATTATATTTGGGAAATTTGTTTATAGTAGAAGTGTTATTTTCATAAAATTATTCTACCACATTGGTGTAACCTAGAAGGAAATTATAAGAAGTTAATTTTTCAACTTCCATAAAAGACTGATAAAGTTGAACCAAAAAATAAATAAAATAATCATAATGTACCTAATGAGGAAGAGGTCCAAAGACTATACAAGGGGTGGAAGAAAATCCACCTTAAACTTTAAGGAGTTACACCCAGTAAACAAGGAAACCAAATAAGTATAACTATAATTTATCTTATTTCAAATTGATATTTTCTTTATCTACTAACACAAATTATCTTAGAACTATGGAGGAAGTGGATATGTAAGATAAGGAGTCTTGGAGATTAATTATGGATGAGGAGAGGGATGCACTTAGTAATAAATGGGTTTTCACCAAAAAAATATTAGTTCATATGGAAATATTGAAAAATACAAGGCAAGGTTGGTTGTGAAAGAATATTCCCAAGTTGATGGGACATAATTCGGTGAGCATTTCGATAGTTGTTAAGTTAAAGTATATCAATTTTATTCATATGTATAAGCAGTTTTTTTTTTTATAGATAAAACAAATGGATGTCAAAATAGAATTCCTATTGAATGAATTGAAGATGAAGATCTATATGAAACACAAAAACACTATGTTAAAAAAGGTAAGGAATCATTGGTTTGCAAATTCAAAAAATATTTATATGGTCTCAAATAGTCTCCCATAATGTTTTACTAAAATTTTGATTATTTTAAATTTAGATTGGTATTTTTGAGATCTAAATTAGATCCATATGTGTATTACAAATAGGATGGTGGTCATTTCCTTGTTATCACTTTCTATGTAGATGATATTTTATTTTTTTGTAACAATAAGGATGTGATTAATGTTTTGAATACTTATCTTTCAACATAATTTGACATGAAAGAATTAGGGGATGGAAAACATATCATAGGAATGAAGTTTCAAAGAGAGTGAACAAAAAACTTTGGTTGATCTAAAGTATGTGAAATATATGCTACAACAATTTCACATGGCACATTTCACACCATTAAATGTTCCATTTTCTATGGGAACTCAGCTTTTGATTGAGAAATGTTGCCCAAGGCACACATAAATGGAGGATATAACTTTTTTTCCTTATGTGAGTGCAATTGGTAGTTAAATGTGTGAGTGCAATTGGTAGTTAAATGTATGATATGGTTTATAATAGACCAGACATGGCCCAAGTAGTGGGAGTCTTTAGTCAAGTCATGGATAATAGTTGATGTGAACAATGGGGGTGTACTAAAGAGGGTGTTCAAGTATTTGTGACACAATTCCAAGTATTCAATTGGTTACCATAGTGATGTTTTAGGGGACCATCACTTAGTGAATAATATCAATATGTGGATTCTTATTGGAAAAGGGATGTAGATAGAAGGTCTACACGTAGTTATGTGTTTTGACTATTTGGTGGAGTATTAAGTTTGATAAGCAATAAATAGGCCATGAATTATTTTTCATTGTAGAGGTAGAGTATATTGTAGCTACTTATGCCTATGGCAAGGCCATTTGGTCTATGAAACTATATTTATAGGTGGGGCTAAGATAAAGAGGTATTGCAATTCATTGTGATAGTTATGGTGTCATTTTTTGGGGCTAAGAACCCAACATTTCATGAAATACAAAGAATATTAATGTACAATACAATTTCATTGAGACATGATAGAGGATTGAAAGGTGAATTGAAGATATTTGACACTTTGTAGAATGTTGTGTCTCCATTGACAAAATCAATGAACATGGGTAAATTCAAGTGGTGATTTGGAACTATGGACCTTAGGTCCCTTGATAATTATCTCATTGATTCATGCATTCTCCCTTAGATTCTCACAAAGTATATGACAAGTGGGATAATGTTGGAATATGTGTTTCATACATCTTGAAATTTAGTAGTAGGTATGAATGAATAGCAGATAACAAATTTTGAGTGGTAATACGTTTTGAATATTGAGTAATAGTAAGTAATAAATGATGAGTAGTAATAGATAATTAATGTGGAGCAACTTTCCAATTACTTGTTGGTGCTTTCTAGTATGTGGAATTGGGAAACCATAAATGGTTTATGGCCTCATTATGCACATTTATTGAGTACTTAGGTAGAAGGAAATGAAAGGGAATCTTTATCTAAATGTTATGTTGTTGAAATTTATTTAGAACCTTTATGTTTTAATGTTCTTTAGAGCATGGAGATTCTCTAATATATTGTAACCATTTTCTAGTTGTTGAATAATATATTGAGCATGCTTCATAGAGTTTAGATTTTCTCCCAACAAGGTTTTCCTTAGGAAATCAATGTTTAATGGTCTTATTTTTCTATGTTGTTATTATTACAATTATGTTTATTTAATTTTATGCACATTTTTCTCTCATCCCTCTGTGTAGGAAGAGTGTTATGCACCTTCACAGAAGAAGATTGTCCTTTTGAAAAATTCATCTCTTTAACTTAATGTTAATATATCATATACTTTATTTGAATTGGTAATGAAGAATTTATAAACATTTTCAATTGGAAAAAGCATGTTATAAGTTTTTAGATGAGAAAAATCACTTATATTGAGAGTCCATAAATTATACTACGATTGTTTGATAAAAACTAACCAACATCATATAAAAATTTGTTAGTCACACTCTAATGTATTTTTGGATATATCATTGACTTGATATTTAACAAGTGTGGCAGGACAGCTTAGTTCTTGCCACTCAAATTAAAAATTATGTTATGGGAAAAAATGCATAAAATTCATAATCTACATTGGTCAATATTAGCTAAATTAATAGTGGTTAATATACAAATAAAATCCTATAGTCTTGGGAGGAACTAATAAATTGAGATGTGAATTGGATAAATTAAGTGGTTTCTCATGCACATGGACTTGCATAAATTTTGGTATAGTGCCTTGAGGAAAACAAAAATAATGGTGAGAAGTAAGTAAATATATTTATTTACATCTTATTCCTATCCATCTTTTATGCAAATACTTGCTTAAATTATAGTAAGAAGTAACTTATGGTAAATATGTTATTTACTTTATTCATATATTAAGAATAAAAAATCACTACACAAATATCTAAAAATAATGCAATAATATTGCAATCATATCCATAAATTATGGCATAAAATATGTGAGGCAGTTATCCAAATAACATTATCTTGCACAAAAGGTGCAATAATATCTTTGAGTTATGGTCCAATCAAATGTTTGAAAATTAATTTTTTAATAATATTAAAAAATAAATACTTATTTTTTAAAGTAAAATATTATAAGTTGTATTAATCAATACTTAATCTAATAATAATCAATAAATAAATTTATTACTAAAATTCTACTTTAACATAGACTAATAAATTACAAAATATAAAAATTATTATATATTATTTTTAATGATATGAAAATAGTATATATTTTTAACTTAGATTACAAGATCTAAAAATATTATATATTTTAAGTTTCAAGATCGTGGTCAAAATGGGAAAACTATAATATCTTCTCAGATTGTTTTTTATTTTATTTTTATTTGAAATTTTAAATAAATATAAATATTTTTTTAAGTAATGTAATAAGAATGTATTTGAACTTTTTATGAGAAAAGGAAGTAGAAAAAATATATGATAATAGTTTATTTTAGAAAATGTTTGTGAAATAGATAATAAATTATTGTGCTATCTATTTAGTTTATTTTAGAAAATGCTTGTGAAAAATGATAATAAATTATTGTGTTATATATTTCATAATTCAATATAAAGAAAATGTATTACGGGTAATTATGCATTTAACATTAATAAAGTTAAAATAGTCGTTATTATGGGTAATTACATATTCTATTCAAACTATTCATTATTCTACAATGGTTAGTTGGATCTTCCTTATCTATTTAAACTGGGTCCTAGATTAGATCTCTCATCTTATCGTGATGATGAACCACATTGGCTGGTTCGAAACGCGTCGACAAAATCTTCTTGAATGTGATTTTCACCAAAAAAAAATTATACATTAATAGATATTGTTTTTTAATATATTAAAAAATATATGATTTTATAACAATATTATTAAATTTGTGATTTTAAATATTAATGAAGTATTTATAATATTAGTTTAGAGAGTAAAAGAGTTGTTTTAATTTTTTGTTTTTAATATATATTTTTTTAATTATGGTGAATTCATAATATGTTGAAGTAACCCCGGATGCGGGTGATAGAACTGACATGCTTGACAATCACATCTCACACACCCTGGAGGATGGAGATATTCTGCATAGAGCCTCACATGCCTTGAATCCTCAAACCGTTAGCCCTTCACACAAGACTTGCAGAATTAGGAATGATGACGAGATGGTGGGAACAGCGTCACCTTGCCCAAGGCATCCCTTCGCATCTATCACCATAAATTATCACCATGATTAACCCGTATTATAGCCATCCCCCTTCTCTCGAGCCTGCTCAGGTGATCGATCATGGCACGTAGATGCGTGCGAGGCCTACTCATTGCTATCCTCTTCGCACACATCCTAGCCCCTTTAAAAAAATTAGCTCTCAACCCCTTCCAAGCCACAATATTCTACCTATTCCTTTCGCCTCTTTACCTCAACTATGGCATCTCCCTGAATTCAGTATGCTGCGAAGCCCAGTTTTCAGCATTGCGCTAGGTAGTCCCTTCTGGGCTGCTGCATCCCTACCTGCGCACCCCCCCTGCTACTCCGACCCCCTGCACCTGAGCGCTACTTGCCCTTCTGTGTATCCCCCCATGAACATATCTCTCCTGCCTCTTCATGCAATGGCCCCCAGACTTCGCCAGAGAAGAATCCGAGGAGGATAGAGAGGGGCTCTCCCTGGCTGCTATCAACGTGGCGAGGAAAATTGACTAGAGTCAATGGAAGGCTCCTCCTCTGGCACTTTTGTGTGACAGAGCCCTGATCCCGAGCAAGAGGAAGTAGCCCCTGGGTAGGCTATGCAGAGAGGAAGGCACGGCCTGTGGAAGTCCACCATCTCTCCCCAGTCGCACCCCCAGTACCACAAAACTAACCCGCTACCGGTTCAGGAGAAGGAAGATGATGATTCAGACGTCTGGGTGATGGAATCCGATGAAAACTCGACCCATGTCCCAAATGTCATAGATCTGGATTCCCCCCTCATCTACGCATCGGTCCGCAATCGAGACGTACAGTAGTTGATTCGGAGGAAGCCACTACGTAGGCACCTGCTTGCCCCATTGAGGAGGAGGTCCCCAACAGCGATGATGAAGAAGAAAAGTGAGGCCTGCGCAACTGCACATCTCTTCCATTTTTTTTGTCAAGCTTGCCACGAGTGTTTTTTTGCTACCACATATTTTTTGCTACTTAGATACACCAGCGTTACTGTGCATAATGTAATTTTCTATTTTAAGTTTTGTTTGGGTTGGTTTCCTACTCTGAGGCAGCCTTGAAACCGCATAATCAAGGCTGGGATTGGCTAAGTGTAGCTTGCCAACCCAGCCTGTAGCATATGTAACTTCTTTGTTTTCGAATAAATAAAATAGCCTAACTTACCCAAAAAAAAACAAATATATATATATATATATATATATATATATATATATATATATATATATATATATATAGAAGTAATTTGAGCAAACTAAAACTCTGTATGGTGGGGAGTCTATTCTTTGAGTCTTATCGCAAGGCACTAAATATGTCCCTTAGAATTTAATCCTAATGAATAAGAGAACAAGCTCCCAACAACTTCAACTACTAAGATGAGACTTGTTAATATTATTAAGTTTTTTACTAATTTTGTATTAGTGAATGTTTTATTCGAATTCCCCAAATTTCAATGCATTAGTTTATGTTAATGGATTTATTAGGAATACCATTCACCAATGTGGAAAAATAACTCTTATATTTCTCAACATTTATTTTGCAAAATAATTAATAACACCTGAGTCATTTTATTCCTAAAATATGAAATATTATAAATACAAACTTTTTCTTAATTATATATGTATCTATGCATGTATATATTATAATCTTCTTGATATATGATAAATTCCAAAATCAAAATAAATCTAAAATAATAAATATGAAAAAGTAAATAGCAATTAATATCTTAATTCGATCTATTTTAAACTTTTGAGAGAAATTATTGTTATTCTCTCCATTTAAATTATTTTTTTGCAAATAAGATTGTAAACTTTGTTGTAATAACTGTCCACGGGACATAGAATAGATGACGATGAAGTGTACTAATAAGTCACTTCGTGATGTGAAAGTCACCGGTTCGAAACTCCGTGGGGAAAAATCTAGCCATGTTAAGGGTAGGTGTGACCTAGGCAAGAGGTGATCCTCAAATAATTTTGATAATTTAAATGCCCTTCAATCATGATTTCTCAAGGCACAAGTCAAATTTGAAGCAATCTCTAAAAAAACTCAAACAACTTGACAAGCTATAAAAAACTTATTGCTAAAAATTAAAACAAAAATTAATTCTAAGCCCTCAAAATTAATTGTTATAAAAAAAAAAATTAAAAGCTTGCATATCTTTAAACTCAAAACTTCATCCAATAAACAAATTAAAGAAACCATATAATTTTAAAGATAAAGAAAATCCTTTCGAAACCATGTAATGGGAGAAAGAAATTCCTTTCGAAATTGTATAATTTTAAAACACGTGACCACCTATTGTCTTCTTATGTTCTAACTTTACAGTATCCAATTCTTTATGCATTATATGAACATTGAGGTTCCGTAATCTTATTCGCTATGCCTATCAACAATATTTTCTTAGTGTGTATCATATCATGGAATGATGTGCTCACGCTTTCTTAAAACAAGAGAAGAGTCATATCCAAGGTCCTTTATAACATGGTCCCATAAATTATATTTAAGCTTTCTTTACAACCTTGCAATCCAAAAAGGTCAAAATGGCCAATATGGAATGATGTGCTCACGCTTTCTTAAAACAAGAGAAGAGTCATATCCAAGGTTCTTTATAACATGGTCCCATAAATTATATTTAAGCTTTCTTTACAACCTTGCAATCCAAAAAAGTCAAAATGGGCAATGGAAAAAGGGAGCTTACATCATGAGACCTTGGCCAATGGGAAAGGCAAACTTTATGGATCCTAAGAATGGATCTTTTTCTTGTTATTCGTTGCTTGAGGTAGGACTATATTCATGCAAATGAGGCGATTAGGACCATATTCATGGTAATGAACAATTTAATGAATTTCACTTAAACTCTCAAACATGATCCATAATTTTTGGATTTATTTTGGGTTGTTGAGAGGAATTTTTGTTATCTTCTTTATCTAGCTTTAACTCCCACGCATGATATTAGGTTTTTTGGGACATTCCCGCTTTTTTTGTGTATTGTATATGTTTCTTCATAGAATGTATGTTTGATAGGTGACCCCTTCTCTACCCTCTATAACATGATTTTTTCTTCGAAACATTTGTCTCTCTCACAACATCATGACAGGAAGTATGAAATACATAAAACAATGATGTATTCCATCTATACTTTTACACTTAACCTCACAAATTAGGGGGAACCTATTATCATGCAAAGATCAGCCACACAACAATACAGGTGATAGTTGAAAAATGTCATTAATCCATCAAGATAAAGTTTACCTAAGGCTATTATCCATCAATTCAAAAAGCAAGAGATTGACTTTATAAAGTGGGTTTTGTCTAACTATGCAAACTCGCAACTCAAATGTTACATGGACTGGACAAATATTCCTTCAATAGTTGTGTCCATCTATAGAAAAAACATATTCACATTGAAAAATGTGATAAATCTCTTCAAAACTAGGTTATGGAAAGTATAGGCTATGAATGGAAAGGTTAAGGGACCAAGGAAAACTTATTAAGGGGTACATAGAGCCTCCATGGCTCCATCACATTCATTCTAAATATGAAATACCAACCGCCTTTATTCAATGATCTAAGTCAACTACCATGATCGCTTGGAAAATTTCTATAAATGTCTATTTTGGGGAGCCATTTGAACATAGAGTATTACAAAGTTATGCGGAAAAAATATCTCTAAGATTCAAATATTGGTATAATTCATTTTTCATATTTTGGACTTCCACCATTGGAGTTTTTCATTTCTTCTTAGAGAGAGAGACAGAGAGCTTGCAAAAGAGGGAAGGACAACCTTCCATTGGAGGACAATAGAGGGATTACCTCGCCCAACATTCTCCTTTGTATCTCTTACCAAATTAATTATCTTCACCCATTAATAATAAATATTTATTTCTTCCCATTACCTATTGTTTTTCTTTTTGTTGCAGTTGTTGCAACATGCTCCTCAATTCCTCCCAATGAATTTTGATTGAAAAAGCTAAGGGACCCACTATTCTAAATCCAAAAACCAAATTCCCTTTTGTCTACTCATGTTAGTCCTCGATGGAGCTCCCTATGTTGAGTTCTTGGTGACCAATTTATTTTTGAAAAAAATTGATATGAGGCAAGAAGCACCAAGAGATTTATGTTGACTTCACCTTCATATGTAACTCAAAGAAACCAACCATATTCCTAGTCGAAATTGTGAAATTAAACTAAAAACTGTCATCAAATATTCCTTAAACTCTTCTTCTAGTGCTACAAAATCAAGACCTACAATAATAAACATGTTTTTTACTTCTTTCTCATAGTGTAATACTAGGCTATCCCTTAACCCAATGTTAGACTACCTCCTTAATCAATAAAGCAATGATACATTGTGTTGTTTGGAAAAATAAAATGTTTACATGTATCCCCCATTGAAGGGTAAGCCAACGCTATAGCACCAGGATAACACTCAACTCATTTTTATGGCACTTAAAAGGGCCTCAACTTAAGTTTAAAAAACCTTTAAAAAATTGACCCCACTCACAAGACTTGTTGTTTGCTCAATGGCTAAGATAGTGTCACTTTTCTAAGGTAACCACTGACCTAGTGTTATAGTGCATGGAGAGAGATATATATTAAAGATTTAACAATAAAGGGTTCCACCCTCATCACATATATCACCCACTTGGTAGTCAAGCTAGCGCTACAGCACATGGCTACGCACCAAGATAATGACCCAAAGTAAGGAAAAGTGTAACTTAATCCTAAATTGTTTAAAATAAGTGCATTCACCACACAATACAGTTCATGGCTAAGCATGTTTAATAACACTACAACACCTAGCTAGACATAAATCCATTGCTATGTCACTCGATCAAGTGTTAAAATTCACATTTGAAAACTTTTTGGAAGGACACCCTTACATCTTTGGTAGATCCACTAAATACTTAGCTAGTGACATAGTGTTAAGCTAGTGATATGGCACTAGCCTAGGCACCAATATTGATTTCTAATATCTTTAAAAGAAAATCACTAGAATTCAAATCAAATGTGGAACTTACACGTTCATTTAGCAAGTCAATGAAGGGTTAAAAGAGGGAGAAGGTAAGCATATGAAGTATAAAAATGAGCCATAACCAACATTTTTTCATATTGAAAAGCTCATAGCCTGCACTCTAATTCACTCGAACCCCACTTTATGGAAACTGAAGTTGATCCACCTAGCCTCTTAGTGAATCAAATCACTTGGATAGAAAGTTTCCTCCACCTTGATTTTTTTATTTATCTTGACAACTCAACCCCAAGGCAAGTTTTTTACATTGTTGTCTTTGGATTTAACTATTTTGATATTCCAACCATGATTTTTACATATTAAATATATTTATATTGAAGGAATTTTGTATTATAATTAGTTTTCACCAAGTAAGCAAGTGATTGTATGATCTTAATAGTATTTCATTTTTTTTTTGGGAGTTGTTTTGTGCCTTTATCTTCCTAGCTTCTGCCCTCATTGGCCCAATGTGCATATGTACCACATAATTCAATTTAAATTAGTAACATGTGATAGCCTTATTCTTTATACTTGTGATGCCATTTTAAATATATCATGTGTTTTATTTATAAAAATGAGAGAGAAAAATGGGTTGAGTCAAGAGACACAAATTCCAGAGGCTTAGGCGAGGTTACTTTCTTGGGATGTTAAGTTTCGTTGTTGGAGAAAATTTTGATTTTTTTATGATAGTCATTGAAGGTTGGTTGGTGTGTTTTTAATGGACTAGTTTCTCTAAATTAATGGAACTGGAAGAGAAGGATGAGAGGCATGTTTCCTTGGATGAATTGGAAAATATAAAAAAGGAAAAAAAATTATGAACCACAGACTATGTTGACAGCAGGAAAAAAAAATAGGGGAATTGAACCACTACACAATGGGGGAATACCCATTCAAAACACAACAAGAGAAGGAAAGATGAAAAAAATGCAAAGAGAAAAAAAATGCAAGGTATAGATAACATGGTCTCCAAGAGGAAAAGAACAACACCATTGTAGAAAAAAGAGCATCTTGGGTATCAGAGGAAAAACTAGTGCATATTTCTAGTCTAAATGTAATCAGTGACATATGTAGTAACATGGAGAATTTCTTGCAGTTACAACTCTCAAGGGAGAGATATGCATACTTTGGTTGAGCAATACGAGCATGATAAGGATTTCCTCTAGGTTAGGATAAGGCTTAGGGTGTCTTAGGGGATGGACGGTGGAAATTGGCTTCTATATATTCGCTTGACAGCCTGGGGTGGAGCCTTAGTCCTTCAATTCCTATTGATGGCAGGTTCGTAAGTCTCATATGCTTGTTTAATTTGGTTCTTGGTAATGGATTTTGGATTCCCTTCATTGGGTGGAACCACTTTGTTACATATCTTCATGGTGTAGATGAAGCCTCTGGATTCCTTGTTAATTTTTCAAAATTTTCTATGTTGTTTCAATTACTTAAGCCTAATTCAAATCTTCATTAATAAGTGCATCCAATTATTAACTATGTTTCCAATCACAAGTAGTAACTGAAGATATAAAATTATATGCAATGACAAAGGAGACAATAGCACAACCATAAGAGACACTAGATTAGTCAAAGACTAGGGAAAAACTCACTATGGGGAAAACCCTTTAAAATATTATTCTTATTAGATCATCATCAAAAGTTTCAGCAGATAGTACTATCAGGTCAGGAGGTAACTCCACAAAATATATACATGGAGGGAGAGACTCTTTGGATTCATCTCCAAGTGTCTCTTCATATTCCAGCTCTCCTTATTTTCTATTTACATTAATTTACATTTTCATCCAATCCCAGGGATTAGGTGTAAACATTCCCCCCCTTAATCTAAAGGGATGTTTGTGAGTCCAACCATCTTTCGTAATCTTTCGAACTTTTCTCTTCCAAGCACTTTGGTGAAGATTTCTACAATCTTCTCATTTGTGGAACTATGGTGTAGATGGATTGTCTTGGCCTCAACATGATCTCGAATCAAATACAATTTTGTATTGATGTGCTTTGTTTGATCATGTAACTTTGGGTTCTTGGCCAAATTTATTGCAGGAGTGTTGTCAATCATGAATGTAGTTGAATGCACTTTTTTCTCCTGCAAATATTCCAAAATTTTCCTGAGCTGCAAAATTTCCTTTGTTGCTTCAACTGCTGCCACATATTCTACCTCAGTTGTGGAATTTGTTGGAACTAATTGTTTGAGTGATCTCCAGGAGACACTGCCTTTTACAAGACTCATAGCATAACCTAAAATAGATACCCCAGTATCTTTGTCTCCATCAAAATCTGAATCAGAGTATCCAATCAAGATGAAGTCACCTACCTGTCTATACTTCAGTCCAAAGTATTGAGTCCCCTTCAAGTACTTTAGAATTCTTTTTGCAGCAGACCAATGTCCCTCACAAGGCTTTTTCATAAACTTGGAGAGTATTCCAATAGAAAATAAAATGTCCATTCTAGTAGTAGTCAGGTAGTCGAGACTTCCTACAAAATTTATATACTGTGTTGCATCCTCAAATTCTTTTCCTTCAATGGATGTGAGCTTCAAGTTCTGTTCCTTTGGAGTAGTCAAAGGATTGCACTTAGCCATAAAAAACTTGTTCAACAAATCTCCAATGTACTTCTTCTGCGAGAAGAATATAAACTTTGGATGTTGAGTTACTTCAACACCAATATAGTAGTGAACATAGTCCAAGTTATTCATATCAAAACCTTTCCTCAATTCCTCCTTTATGGATGCAATGTAGCTCTCAATGTTCCCTGTCATCAAAATATCATCTACATATACCACAAGATATACAACTATTTTTCAAACTTTCTTGACAAACAAATTTTCATCATCAAGATCATAATGTTTGAAGTTGAGTTTTAAAAGATGCTCAATTCACTTCTCATACCAGGATCGCGGTGCTTGCTTGAGGCCATACAAGTATTTTACAAGTTTGCATACTTTTTGTTCTTGGCCCTTCACAAAAAATCCTTCTGGTTGGGACATAAAAAAAAATTCTTTCATATCTCCATTCAAGAAATCAATTTTTACATCCATTTGATGGAATTTCCAACCGTTCTAAGTTGTCAAGGCAAAGAGTGTTCAGATGGTAGCCCATTTTTATATGGGGGGGAAGTCTCCTAATAATCGACCCCTTATATATATGCAAAACCTTTTGCCACAAGCTGTTAGGTCCCTATATTACTAGTATAGTCCCTTATTTTTGTTAGTGTAACCCCCTTATTATTATTATTGTACCCCTGTAACCCCCATATTGTTATTATTGTGCCCTTAAATTATTACTGTTAGGTTGGCTAGAATTACGTTGTGGCCCCACTAAGATTACATTGTGGCCCCATGGACTCATATATATAGAAAGGAGGTTTTGTAATTTGTATCATCCAACAATTGTTCATTCATGTAATGTATTGGAGGTTTCCCCCTCGAAGTGGTTTATTTCTAAGGAGTTGATATCTCTTTTCTTCTATTTTTGGAGCTGGTTTCACAACATTTGGTATCAGAGCTTTGGATTCTAGGGTTTTTGCTGCTCCAAACCGGTCATCGTGGAATTTTCACTATAACTTATTTTCTACGAAGGTTTAGAAGATGAAATTTTTAGAGTACGAAGCCAAAATCTTGAGGAACAATGTCACAAACTTTCAAAGCTTGGTTCGCAATATTGTCAGAGATATGATCTGTGAAAGTTATGGCTTTTTGCAGGCTCCTGAATTTAACCTAAACAGGTCATCACTGAATTTTAACTATAACTTTTTTTCTACGAAGATTCAGAAGTTGAAATTTTTAAAGAGCGAAGAAAAAATCCTGAGGAACATCTTCAAAATATTTCAAAGTTTGGTTCGCAATATTTTTGAAGATGCGATCTTTGGAAGTTAGGTCTTTTTCAGGCTCCCGAATTTCATCTCAAAGAGGTTATCGTGGGAAAATCTTCATAACTCTCTCTATGGGCATCAGATTGATATAAAAAGTGATAGCAAGTACATGGACTGTAGTTTTCTATCTATCAATTTCAGAGCCAAATGAGGAAACAATGACACATGGAAAGTCTTACAAGTTCACTCTACTGAACCAGTCCATAATTGGGTCATTGTGGGAGACTGGACATAAATTTTCCTTGAAGAATCCAAATCAGGTCAGACCTATGACATTTGAAAGAAGCTTCAGAGGGCTAGTATAAGGCCGAATTTTAGATATTGAGGATCTGAAATTATAGAGATAATTCAATTTCAATATAGAGCTCCTCAAAAGAAAGTAAAAAGTGTATATTTTTTTTTCCGAATTGCATAAGTCTTGTTTGAAGAATCAAGTTGAATTGATTCCAAGGGCATATTGTAGAATAGATATCAGTTTTTTATCCTAAAATGGCCCCTAAAAATAATTCAACACCCATTAAGCCTTTAGAAGGCTCTACTATGACTCATGAAAACGAATAATGGCAACATGACATATCAAAATTACAAGAGAAAGTGCAACAAATTTTGCTCTTGCAAAGAGCAACAAAAAATCACATGGAAATTTTGAAGAAAGGTGTGGAAACTAAGATGGATGGTTTGAAGAAAGGCGTGGAATCTAAGATGGATGGTTTGAAGAATGGCATGGAAGCTAAGATAGATGGCATGGAAGCTGGCATGGAATCTAAGATCGATGAAAAAATGGAAAACATGAAGAATGATCTAAAAGCAGACATGGAAGGTTTGAAAAAGTTGATACAATAAATGTTTCCTAATGGTGAAAATATAGTATAGAAAACTCATGATGTGAACAAAATAAATGTTAATCATGATTTCATAAACTCTAATGTTGGTGGGAAGAACCACCATATTCCAAAAATGGATATGAGGAATTTTGATGGAAAGGATCATGTAACATGGATACTATAGATGGAGCAATATTTTGATCTCAATAATGTGAAAAACACACAAAAGGTACGCATTGAAAATTTACATTTAGAAAAAAATACATTTGTATGTTATCGATGGCTTTGCTCCCGTAAAAAAATTGTCACTTGGTCAATTTTTATGGAGGAAATGATAGCACATTATGAGGATACAAAGAGCAACACCTTCTTTAGCCAAATAATAAATCTCAAACAAAAGGGTTTAGTGGGGGAGCACATTGAAGACTTCCAAAAATTGACTATAAGGGTAACTGATATTCCAGAGGAACATAGGATTGATCTCTTCATAGGCACTTTAAAGGATAACATCCAACATGAATTTCATGTTTTGGAACTCGATTCATTGGAGAAGGCATTCAGGTTGGCAAGAAAAATTGAATGTAAAATTATGGCGACAGGGAAGCCTACCACTCACATCTATAAAGAGGGAAGTGTTGCTACTCCTAGATTTCCACAACCTACAAGGTTGACACCACAAAAAATGGAAGAAAAAATAGAAAAAGGGCTTTGCTACAGTTGTTATAGAAAATACAGTAAAGGTCATAAGTGTACTGAGAAGAAATTAGTTTACATAGATTGTGAAGAGGAAGAAGAAAATGAACAAGAAGAGGATATACAACAGGAACCAACCCTAGAAGAGGAAGAAATGAGTCCGACCATATCGTGTAATGCATTGGTAGGAATTACCACTCCTCAAACTCTCAAGATAGAAGGACATATCAAGAAGAAAAAGGTAATAGTGTTGATTGATTCAGGTAGTACCCATAATTTTATTCATTGTAAGGTAGCTAAGGAATTGAATTGTTTCCTATACCTAGCACCAAAATGTCAAGTGATGGTTGCAAATGGAGGAACTATAAATTGCTCTGGAAAATGCCATAATATCAAGCTAACCATGGGGGAATATATATTGAATATTCCAATGCTTTCCATTCCTATGGGAGGTGCTGATGTTGTACTAGGAGTATAATGGTTACAATCTTTGGGGATGGTCGCTTTCAATTTTCAAGAACTTTTATTGAAATTTTTTTAGAAGGAAAGGAAGTCGAATTACGGGGTATTGCATGGAAGTTGGGAAAGATTAATAAGCCCTAATGTCATGACAAATCTTCTAAAGAAAGGACAACGAGGCTTAATTGTACAATTATGCTCACTAGAATTTCCAACATCAAAATCATCTATTTCTGTAGATCTCCAAAAAGTCTTGGACAATCATTCCAAGGTTTTTGAAACTCCCAAAGGACTCCCACCTATTCGTGATCATGATCATGTTATTCATTTGATTCTAGGAAGTGTTCCTCCAAACATCAGGCCTTATAAATATCCTTATATCCAAAAAAGAGAAATTTAACGTATGATTGCATAAATGTTAGAGGCTAGTATAATTCAACCTAGTCAAAGTTCTTTCTCTGCTCCTGTAGTATTGGTACACAAGAAGGATGGATCATGGCGCATGTGTCCGGATTATAGGGAGCTCAATAAGCTCACCATTAAAGATAAATTTCCCATTCCTGTGATTGATGAATTATTGGATGAATTACATTGAGAAATTTATTTTACCAAGTTGGATCTTCGTTCAGGATATCATCAAATTAGAATGAAGACTGAAGATATTCCAAAAACAGCATTTCGAACTCATGAGGGTCATTATGAATTTTTGGTCATGCCTTTTGGCCAATGCACCTTCTACATTTCAAGGGTTGATGAATTCCATTTTCAAACCCTTCCTTAGAAAATTTGTGCTAGTATTTTTTGATGATATACTAATCTACAGCAGTCTTGGAAGGATCATGTTGAACATGTTGACAGGGTGCTCAAACTATTGCAGGAGAAACAATTATATGCAAAAACATCCAAATGTTTCTTTGGAGTACAAGAGGTGGAATATCTGGGTCATATTGTATCTCACGAGGGTGTTAAGGTAGACCCTAACCAAATTAAAGCCATTAAGGAATGGAAAGTCCCCACAACCATAAAGCAGTTGCGAGGATTTCTCGGGTTAACAAGGTATTATCGCAAGTTTGTTAAGAATTATGGGAGAATAGCAGCACCTCTAACAACATTATTGAAGAAAGATACATTTTCATGGACTCCTGAAGCAACTAAGGCCTTTGAACATCTTAAAGAGGCAATGTGCCTAGCACCGGTCTTAGCTACGCCAGACTTCACAAAAACCTTTATTGTGGAATGTGATGCCTCAGGAAATGGAATTGGTGCAGTTTTAATGCAGGAAGGAAGACCCATTGCTTTTGAAAGTCGTCCAATCAAGGGAAAGTATTTACAGAAACCTATTTATGAGAAGGAAATGTTAGCAATACTACATGCACTAAAGAAATGGTGAACTTACCTAATGGGAAGACACTTCAAGGTAAAAACTGATCATGATAGTCTTAAACACTTTTTGGAACAAAGACTATCTTCAGAAGAGCAGAAAAAGTGGGTCACAAAGATGTTGGGTTATGATTTTGAAATAATCTACAAAAAATGGAAGCTAAATGTTGTTGCAGATGCACTCTCAAGAAATAATGAAGAGGTGGAAGCATTGCTTTTTTCCATTTCTATTATCCAACCAGATTGGATAACTGAAGCAAGGGATGAATGGAAGAAGGACAACGAAGTGTGGACACTCATTCAAAAGTTGCAGTAAGATTCTAGTACATCTGATACATTTAGTTGGAAAAATGATTCGTTATGGTACAAAGATCGCTTATATCTTTGTAGGAATTCCCAACTAAAACAAAATATTCTTTTGGAATTACACACTTCTGCTTTAAGAGGAAACTCAGTATTTTTAAAAACTTACCACAGGGTGAAGAAAGTATTTTTTTGGGATGGCCTTAAATCTGATATTCAAAAGTTTGTGGCAGAATTTTTGATTTTCCAGCAGAATAAAGTCAAGACAATTAAGATCCCGAGTCTTCTACAACCTTTATCCATTCCAAGTCAACGTTGGGAGGAGATTTCAATGGATTTTATCACAGGTTTACCTAAGTCTGAAGGAAAGAGTGTCATCATGGTGATAGTTGATAGACTTACCAAGTATGCACACTTTTGTGCATTATCTCATCCATTTAAAGAAAGTACAGTTGCTGCTACATTTATGGACACAATTCAAAAGATACATGGAAACCCAAGGGTTATTGTGAGCGACAAAGATCCCACTTTTACTGGAAATTTTTGCACGGAGTTTTTTTTTTTTTGGGTACTCAATTAGCTCATAGCTCATCTTATCATCCTCAATCCAATGGTCAAACTAAGATAGTAAATAAATGTTTGGAAGGATATATTCGTTTTTTTTAATCTGATAAACAAACACAATGGGTCAAGTGGTTACCTCTCATTGAATGGTGGTATAACACTTCCTTCCATAGTGCAGCAAAAATGACCCCATTTATGGCACTTTGTGGATATCATCCACCATCCATCACATCATCTTTAAGAGAAAATTCAAAGGTTCAAGCAATGTAAGATCACATCGAGCATCAACAAGAAGTTCTCCAGCTCTTAAAGGATAACTTGAATTTGGCACAAAATCGAATGAAACAACAGGCAGATCAACATCGCAACGAGAGAAATTTTGATGTAGGAGAATGGGTATTTTTACAGCTACAACCATACAAAAAAATGTCCCTCAAGTAAGCTAAGAAGGATAATAAATTATCACCAAAGTACTATGGTCCTTACAAGGTGTTGCAAAATATTGGTACTATGGCATACAAATTGGAGCTTCCTACTTCTTCACGAGTGCATCCAATTTTCCATGTTTCATGCTTAAATAAGGTTATAGGTGAAAATATTCTAGTTCAAACAATATTTTCAGAACTTGATGAAGAAGCAAAAATTGTTGAAAATGCAGCAAGATGATGGAGCTTAGTGAAATGAAGTCGCCTTCACTAAGTGGGCCCGCAGGCGAATTCTGGCGCAAAGTCTATTTTTAGACTATGTCTATTTTTAGACTATGTCTATTTTTAGACATATGGAGCATGGTTCGGGGATTCCAGTTTGAGATTCTTGGAGCATTGGTCATGTTGGTAAAAATAGATGAGACTCTATTTTTTAGGTCAAAGAGGTCGAAGTTTATTTTTAGACTGCCTCTCCTAAAAATAGGGAAGTCAAATATTATTTACCCTTAATAATATTTAGACTATAAACTTCAGTTTACTCTCTTGGAGCACTTCAGTTCGAGCCTTGGAAGTGGCTCATGCATATGACAGAGGAATTACGCTATTCCCAAGGGTTTTATGGCATCATGCATGGTTGAATTCAGTTAGGACTTCAGTGGCAGAAGTTTGGTGGAGTTAATGAGACAGCTAGTGGAGTTGTGTTCTGTTTATTTTAGTTGAACTAGTTGAGATTAGTTTATCTAGCTAATCAATTAGTTATGAGTGGAGTGAATTAAATATTATTTAATTCATTAATTAGTAACTCATTATTCAACTCAAGAACACATCAGTTCACTACAGTGCATGATCAGTTCAGTGGAGACCAGAGAAAGAGGTAGATGAAAGGGTGGAGTTAGCTATCAGTGGCGACA
The DNA here is from genome assembly GCA_034641835.2 of Pinus albicaulis. NCBI lineage: Eukaryota > Viridiplantae > Streptophyta > Pinopsida > Pinales > Pinaceae > Pinus > Pinus albicaulis. The sequence goes on from CM076582.1 coordinate 483,998,268, forward strand.
TCAGTTGTGCATGAGATTTGCACCACACTTGGAGGAATTTCCCATGATGATTGCGCTGTCAAGCCAAGGAGATTAGAACCTTGGATCTCTATTTAGACAGGCCATGATTGCGCAATAGAGGCAAGGCAATTAGTGGTGAGTTTTGAACCAGTAACCTGTTCAAAACCAAGCTAGTTTGTGTGTAACTTTATGAGAAAGTACTGAGTACTTGTGAGGAGTATTGTACCGAGTTTGTTACATGATTTCTCCATTATAATATACACAATAGCTGCGGGGTTTTCAGCTATAAGCTTTCCCCATACATACTGTGTTAATGTGTATGATGATTTGATGTGTTATCGCTTGATTTTATTTCCGCATGTTTGATGATCTGAGTGGAAGAGATTATGTGTTGCATATAAATTCAAATTGTATGTGATCAGGATAGTCTCGGTGAATAATTGATCATTATTCAGCAAATTTCTACATGGTATCGGAGATATTGAAGCAGAGATTGATCATCACAGTGATTACAAACTTATTTCGGTAGACAGAGTCTACATGCGGGCCAGGTAGCCTCCGGATTCATATTTCTTCGGAAAGTGAAAGGTCTGGTAAATGCCCCTTGCAGTCAATCTTTGTGCTAGAAATAATTTGTTCTCACAGATCTAGAGCGGTTGAGCTTTGAGGTGGAATTCGAAATTTTGCAGCAGTTTTGTTTTCTTGGTGCCAGTGTTGAAAATGTCTTTCAACGGTTTGCGACTCGAATATGCTCTTGAAGGCAGTTCTAATTATGTTGCATGGAAGGATCGCATGGAGGCAGTATTAGAAGATAATGGTCTGAAGGAGTTCGTAGATACGGATGTCCAAAAGCCCACTGATCCTGCTGAAGTCGAAGCATGGCAAACGAAGATGGCGAAATGTCGAAGGATCCTGTTGGAGGGCGTCAAGGATCATATTGTATCCAGCCTGCATGGAAAGGCTTCTCCATATTTAATGTGGAAAGCTTTGACGGATCTATTCCAGAGTAAGAGCGACCAAAGGAAGCTGGCGCTCAAAGATAAGCTCGGGAACATCAAGATGGAGAAAGGCGACAGTATCGCCAAATACCTCACGAAGTTCACTCAATGCAGAGATGAGCTGGGAAGTGTGGGGGTGACTGTCGAAGACGAGGACATGGTTGACCTGGCTCTCCTTGGTCTTCCGAAGGCTCGGCACTCATATCAAGATAGTGTCAATGGTCGGGAGAAGCTGCCGGGATGGGAGCGCCTTTGGGCGGATCTCATGCAGGAGGAGATAAGGAGGACTACTCGAGATTGATCTTCATCAAAGGGAGCTGATGAAGAAAACTGCGCTTTGGTGTCCAAAGCAAAGAAGGGGAAGGGTAAGAAAACCTCTCATTCTGGTGCTAAGGGCAAGAAGCAGGATATGGCGAAAGTGAAGTGTTTTCACTGCCATGATCACGGACATTATGCTACCAATTGTCCAAAGAAGAAGAAGAACAAGCAAGCGGGAAGATCTGCAGATGGAGAAGCTTTGGCTTCACAGTTCGAGCTTGACTTTTCACTGATCGCATGCTTGGTTTCAAGTGTGTTAGGATCGGTGTGGTTCTTGGACAGCGGTGCGTCATTTCATATGACGGGAGATCGGGAGTTGTTCTCAGATCTGGAGGACAAAGATTTGGGTGTGCACATCGAGATGGGCGATGATGGTAGATACGGTGCGACTGGTATCGGTACCATATCCTTTCAGAGGGAGTCTGGTAAACCCTTTGTATTGAGGGATGTCATGCATGTACCTGGATTGAAGAAGAACTTGATCTATGTGGCGATGTTGGAGGATAAGGGGTATGATGTGGTCTTCAGCGAAGGAAAAGCCTTCCTGCGCAGTAAGACTACTGGAGAGACCCGGAAGATAGGGGTTCGAACTCAGAACCTTTATCAGTTGCAGGTAGATGACTACGCAGCTATGGCATGCAAGGCGGGAGAAGTGGTGAGCCGGGATGATGAGGGCGAACTATGGCACAGGAGATTGGGCCATCTTCACCATGGAGCTTTGAATATTCTGCAGCAGATTTCTACTGGACTTCCTAAGGGAACTCTTGCGCAGTCAGATCAGTGCAAGGGGTGTACTTTAGGGAAGTATGTGAAAGCCACCTTTCACGAGAAGGATAGTCGCGCCACGACGATCCTTGAGAGAGTTCACACAGACGTGTGTGGTCCTTTCTCAGTTGCTTCGACAACAAAGCACGGGTATTATGTGATCTTTGTTGATGATTTCTCTCGAAAGTGCTGGATCTTCTTCATGCAGAAGAAGAGCGATACATTCGCGAAGTTCTGTGAGTTTAAAGCACTGGTCGAGAAGGAGTCGGGGAAGAAGGTGATTGCTCTAAGGAGTGATAACGGTGGTGAATTCATCTCGGCTGAATTCAAGGAGTTCTGCGGCGCAGAAGGGATTCGGAGAGAGCTCATCGCACCCCATAACCCACAGCAGAACGGGGTGGCTGAGCGGAAGAACAGAACGATCGTGGGTGCTGCACGGGCGATGTTGCATGATCGGGGCCTACCCCTTCACTTGTGGGCTGAGGCATGCAATACAGCAGTGTATGTGCAGAACCGTTGTCCTCACAAGGTTCTTGGCATGAGTACACCAGAGGAGGCTTATTCTGGCAAGAGGCCTGATATTTCCCATTTGCGGATTTTTAGTTCTCCTGTCTACATGCATGTGACGAAGGATGCGAGAAGGAAGTTGGATCCAACTGCTGAGGTTGGAATATTTGTGGGGTACACTGATACACCTCACAACTACCGGGTGTATTTGTCAGACAGTCGCAAGACTGTTGTGCGATAGGATATAAAATTTCAGGAGGAGAAAGCCATGCAGTGTTCGCTTGAGAGGGAGCTACACTTGCATGCAGATGAGGAGCTGTTAGTTCCTAAGGAGGAGCTTCCGGATGTGGATCAGCCACAAGAGGAGGTTCAGGAGGTGGAAGAAACCACCCAGGCAGCGCCAACCATCAGAGGGCGCATGCGCACTACAGAAGCTGAGCGACTGGCTCGGGATGCAGAGAAGGTTTTAGGACCACCTACAGCACAGCGCAGACAGAGACAGTCACCGGATCGGTACACTGGATACATGGCTCTTGTGAGTCAATGTGTTGTGACGGAGCCATCCTCTTTTGAGGAAGCTGTGGAGGAACCCGCATGGGTTGATGCCATGATCGAAGAATATGATTCGATCGTCAGGAACAGTGCATGGGAGATTGTCCCAAGACCGGTGGGGAAATCGGTGGTGGGTTCGCGATGGATCTACAAAGTGAAGCAGGCAGCTGACGGGAGTGTGGAGAAGTACAAGGCGAGATTTGTCGCCCGTGGCTTTTCACAGATCGAGGGGATTGACTATGAGGAGACCTTTGCACCTGTCGCAAGGTACTCTTCCATACGGACGATCCTTTCTCTCTCAGCGCAGATGGGGTGGCACATTCATCAGATGGATGTGAAGACTGCGTTCCTCAACGGATTCATTGAGGAGGAGGTGTACATAGAGCAGCCTGAAGGTTTTGAGATCTTCAGCAGTGAGTCGCATGTGTGCCGACTCAAGAGAGCACTGTACGGGCTGAAGCAAGCACCTCGTTCTTGGTACACTCGGATAGATAGCTACTTCATCGGGCTTGGATTCTCCAAGAGTGAGGCGGATCCAAACCTGTACCAGATAGTGGTGGAGGGGAAGCTGTTGATCATCGTACTGTATGTAGATGATCTGATTTTGACTGGCGATGAGCAGTTGATACTTTCATGCAAGGAGGATCTTGCACGAGAGTTTGAGATGAAGGACCTGGGCATCCTTCATTATTTTCTGGGATTGGAGATTTGGCAGCGCAGCGGAGGACTGTTTGTTTCTCAGGGCAAGTATGCCCGGGAGATTCTGGAGAGGTTCAACATGCAAGGCTGCAACTTTGTTGACACTCCTCTTCCTGGTGGTTGGAGGAAGGAGGATGCTACTTCAGCGGAGGTAGTGGATGCCACTGTCTATCGACAGTTGGTGGGGTCGCTTATGTATCTGGTCAATACACGACCCGATATATGCTATACAGTTAACCAGCTTTCGCAAGCTATGGTTAAGCCTACCAAGCTCTTTTGGAAGGCAGGCAAGCATGTATTGCGCTATATCAGAGGCACATCGGGATATGGTCTATGGTACAGACAGGAGGATGGAGCAAAGCTTTCTGGCTTCACTGATGCAGATTGGGCATGGAGTCCAATGGACCGGAAGAGCACTTCTGGAGGAGTTTTCAACATTGGGTCGACAGCAGTTTCCTGGTACAGCAGGAAGCAGAGATCCGTGGCACTCAGTTCAGCAGAGGCCGAGTACATGGCAGCTAGCTTGGCAGGCTATTTGGATGAGGAAGATCCTCGCAGGATTGTTCAGGTTGCATTTGGAGCCTACAGTGATCTACTGTGATAACCAGAGCTACATCAAGCTCTCGGCTAATCCAGTATTTCATGATAGGTCCAAACATATCGACATCAGGTACCATCACATCAGAGATTGTGTTCAGCGGAGGATCATGATGCTTTCATATGTTCCCACGGAGGATCAGGATGCCGACATCCTGACGAAGGCGCTCACCAAGAGCAAGTTCGAATTCCACAGAGGCAGGATAGGGGTTGCAGATAATCCATATCTTGCTGAGAGGGAGTGTTGAAAATGCAGCAAGATGATGGAGCTTAGTGAAATGAAGTCGCCTTCACTAAGTGGGCCCGTAGGCAAATTCTGGCGCAAAGTCTATTTTTAGACTATGTCTATTTTTAGACATATGGAGCATGGTTCAGGGATTCCAGTATGAGATTCTTGGAGCATTGGTCATGCTGGTAAAAATAGATGGGACTCTATTTTTGTGACCTATAGGTCGAAGAGGTCGAAGCCTATTTTTAGACTGCCTCTCCTAAAAATAGGGAAGTCAAATATTATTTACCCTTAATAATATTTAGACTATAAACTTCAGTTTACTCTCTTGGAGCACTTCAGTTCGAGCCTTGGAAGTGGCTCATGCATCTGGCAGAGGAATTACGCTATTCCCAAGGGTTTGATGGCATCATGCATGGTTGACTTCAGTTAGGACTTCAGTGGCAGAAGTTTGGTGGAGTTAATGAGACAGCTAGTGGAGTTGTGTTCGGTTTAATTTAGTTGAACTGGTTGAGATTAGTTTAACTAGCTAATCAACTAGTTATGAGTGGAGTGAATTAAATATTATTTAATTCATTAATTAGTAACTCATTATTCAACTCAAGAACACATCAGTTCACTACAATGCATGATCAGTTCAGTGGAGACTAGTGAAAGAGGTAGATGAAAGGGTGGAGTTAGCTATCAGTGGCGACATCAGTTGTGCATGAGATTTGCACCACACTTGGAGGAATTTCCCATGATGATTGCGCTGTCAAGCCAAGGAGATTCGAACCTTGGATCTCTATATAGATAGGCCTGGATTGCGCAATAGAGGCAAGGCAATTGGCGGTGAGTTTTGAACCAGTAACCTGTTCAAAACTGAGCTAGATTGTGTGTAACTTCATGAGAAAGTACTGAGTACTTGTGAGGAGTATTGTATTGAGTTGTTACATGATTTCTCCATTATAATATACACAATAGCTGCGGGGTTTTCAGCTATAAGCTTTCCCCATACATACTATGTTAATGTGTATGATGATTTGATGTGTTATCGCTTGATTTTATTTCCGCATTTTTGATGATCTGAGTGGAAGAGATTATGTGTTGCATATAAATTCGAATTGTATGTGATCAGGATAGTCTCAGTGAATAATTGATCATTATTCAGCAAATTTCTACAAAAATCATATTGGAACCTGAAGCGGTCACGAAAACAAGAACTCGACAGCTACAAAATCGATCAATTTCAGAGTATCTCATCAACTGGAAGAACTTACCCACTAAAGATTCTACATGGGAGGATGAGAATTTTATATAGAAGCACCCAGAGCTACTCAAGGATTGAGGACAACACTTTTTTGAAGGAGAGGGACATGTTAGGTACCTATATTACTAGTATAGTCCCATTGTTGTTAGTGTAACCCCCTTATTTTTATTATTGTACCCATGTAACTCCCATGTTTCTAAGGCATTGATACCTCTTTTCTTCTATTTTTGGAGCTGGTTTCACAACACAATCTTGCCTTTTTGCTTATCAAGTGAGCCATCAACCTTATACTTGTTCTTGTATACCCACTTGCATCCAATTGGTTTGGTTCCCAATGGAGGATTAACTAGCTTCCAGGCGCCATATTTATCAAGGCATCATATTCCTTATGCTATCGCTTCATTCCATTCATCATGAGAAATGACTTCTTTGAAGGAAGTTGGCTCAAAACCTATAGAAAAATTCAATTCACAATTATAAGAAACATTCATATCAACAATTGAATCAGAATCATCTACATTGCCTCCATTTTTCGTGGTAGAAATTCTTTTTCCTATCTTTCCAACCCCATCAGGACAAACATTTTCAAGTGTCTTTGTTAGCCATTTTGGAGGACCTTTTTGAGATGCCCTAGGTTGCTCAATTGACTAAGATGGGGCTGAATCAAGATTTAGTCTCCCAATTTTGTCAATCACATCACTCAAACTGTCATCTGTGGCTGGAACTTCATGTGGGGGAGAGAGTGCTTCAAAATAATATTCCACATATTGATCTAGTATGGGAATCCCCACTTCAAGATGTGGAATCTAATTATCTAATTTTTGAAATGACTTTGCATGCCAAAATATATCCAAGCGATCAAGTTGTCGCTCAATAACATTATCAACCTTGGAATATTCAAGAAATATGGCATATCTATGTACTAAAATTTCTTATTAATTTCACCATAAAGATAGTATGATTTGGAGATATTTTAATACCCCAAGAAGATACACTTACGACTCCTTGCACCAAGTTTGTTTCCTTTTTCCTTAGGTATCAAGGCATAACAGGTGGAACCAAAGACCTTGAGATGATTTGTCGAAAGAATGTGACCATGCCACATCTCATAAGGATTCTTGTTTCTAATTGCTTCAGAAGGACACCTATTCTTTATATACACAACACATAGAACTACATCATCCCAAACCATCAGTTTTACATTCTTGAAAAACATCATGGAACATACCATATTTAAAATTGTCTTGTTCATTCATTTAGCTACTTCGTTCTGTTGGGGATTATAAGGCACAATTTTTTGATGTTTGATCCCATCTTGGCGAAGAACATAATTACCAATCAAACGGGAACTATTACCTCAAAACGGGAACTCTAACAAAAAAAACATCAAAAAACCATGAAAAAACAAGCTGAAAATGAAAAAGTTGTATACTAGAATAACCTCTTTTTTTTTTTTTTCAGGGTAAATTTTCAACATTTTTTAAAAATGGAAGAAAAATCCAATTTTTTTTTGTGCAAAAAACACCCCAAAAATGAAAAGTTGTATTCTGGAATAATCTCTCCTTTTCTTGGGTAAATTTTCAACATTTTTAAAAATAGACGCAAAAACAATTTTTTTTGTGCAAAAAGCACCCCGAAAATGGAAAGTGTTGAAACAAAAATTTTAGAATAATAAAAATTTATATTACAAAGAAAAAGAAAAAAAACAAAATTCATTACATTTTTTAATTAAAAAAAAATAAAAATTTAAAAAAAAATAAAAATTAAGAGAAAAACTTAATAAATAAATAAATAAAAAGCAGTTTAGAAATTAAAATTCAAAAATATATTAAAAGTTAAAAAATAAAAAATAAAAACAAAATAAAAATATTAAATTAAAAAACAAATAAATTTAAAAAACTAAAATAAAATTTAAATATACAAATTAAATTAAAAAAATGCTAAATTTTAATATATATATATATATATATATATATATATATATATATATATATATATATATATATAATAACAATTAATTAAAATTAAAAAAAAAATTACTAAAAATGAAAAATAAAAAAGTAAAATTAAATAAAAAAAAATAAATTTAAATTATAAAAAATAAATTATATGTATATATTAAATTAAATTAAATATATATATATATATAATTTTAAAAAAAAAATATTAAATTTTAATAAGTAAATGATAAATAAATAAATTTTAAAATTAAAAAAATAAAAATAAAAATAAAAAAACACTTTTAAATTATTTTTTTTTTAAATCAATTAAAAATGGAAAATTGAAACAAATAAATAAATAATATTAAGTGAAAAAAAAAATTTAAAACAAATTAATTTAAATAAAAAATATTAAAAATAAAAGAAAAATTAAATAAAAATATTGGTTTATAAATTAAAGAAAAACAAAATTTTAAAAATAAATATTAAATTTAAATAAATTAACAAAAATTAACAAAAATTTGTTAAATTTTATTAAATTAGATTCAAAATAAATATTAAATTTAAATAAATTAAATTAAAAAGAAAATATGAAATATAATAAATAACCATACAAATTTAAAAATAATATTAAAAACAAAAAAATATTAAAATTTAATAAAAAATAAAAAAATCGAATTAAAAACAAATTATTTAATTGCGTCGCCCAGTTTGCGATGGGGGTCGGAGACTGGGCGGACGGGGGATTCTTGTATCCTCCCTGCCCACCCAACGGTCGGCCCTTGTTGCCACCTGGGCGAGAGGTCGATTCCCGGAATTGACCTCCCCAAGTCGATACCAGTAATCGACCTCCCCAAGTCGATTCTGGTAATTGACCTCCCCAAGTCGATTCCTAGAATCGACCTCTCGAGGTTGATTCCCAAAATCGACTTCCCAGGTTGATTCTGCGAATCGCCCTCCCCAGGTCGATTCTTGGAATCGACCTCTCCCGAGGTCGATTCCCGAAACCTCCCTAGGTCGATTTCAAGAATCGACCTACCGCCACCACCTCGGCGACGCAATTAAATTATTTTTTTAATTCGATTTTTTTTTTTAAATGAAATTTTAATATTTTTTTTTGTTTTTAATATTTTTTTTTAATTTTTTATTATTATTTATTATATTTCATATTTGTTTTTTTTAATTTAATTTAATATTTTATTCTAATTAAAAATATATATATATTATTACTAAATTTAGTATTTTTAGGTTTTTTTTTTCATTCTTAAATTTTTAAAACTGTTTAAGTTTTAAAAACGATTAGATTTTTGTTTCTTTTTAATTATTTGAAAATATTTTTCACCCTTTTTTTCAGGTTTTTTAATCTTAATTTTTTTATTTTAAAATTTCTATTTTAATTTTCTTTTTAATTTAATGTTTTATTATTTAATTTTATTTTTTTCTTATTATTATTTTTAATTTAAATTTGTGAATTTTAATTATTTCTTATTTTTGTATTTTAATTTTAATTATATTATTTAATCATTTTAAAATTTTCTATTTTAATTTTTTTCTAATTATATAAATAACTTAGAAAAAACTATTTTTGATGTTTTTTTTATTTTTTTGTTCAGTTTTTGTTTTTTCTTTAAATTATGTATTTTTTTGAATTTATTCTCATTTTTTAATTTAATTTTCGATTATTTATTTATTTTTGTTTAAATATTTTTATTTTTACAAGTTAATTTTGTTTTTTTTTTAACTTTTTTATTGGTTTTTTTTATTATTTTTATATATTTTTTTATATTTGAGTTTTTTTTGTCATGTTTTTCTTATTTTATTTTTATGTTTTATTACCAACATGAAAATTAGCACTCTAAAAAAATGGTTGATGCTACATCAACACTTTTCAAAACTAGCATGAAAATCACCACTCTGAAAAAAATGGATGATGATGCATCAACACTTTTCAAAATTAGCATGAAAATCGCTAACATTTTAAACTAAATGTTCATACTTCATAAATAAATAAAAATTAAAGTGTAAAAAATATGCCCCAAAAAAAGGGGTGATTCTGCATCACCACTTTTCAAAATCGGGTGCTTTTTTTGCTACCTAAAAAAAGTAGGTACCATTTTATTTGTCTATTTGATCAATAACTATGTTGAAGATAGTTTTCAAATTAATTTGAAGTGTATTATTTTCCATTATCAGTGTGAATAGGTCCAATATGAGTTTAGGCATCATTTTCAATCCATGCATGAAATTTCTTGAATGTTTGAAAAGCATCAGATTTTTTTCTTCAACAAATAAACCCAACACATTCTAGTGTAGTCATCAATAAATGTCATTATATATTTATTTCCATTTGCATAAGGAACATGCATTGGGCCATATAAATCTGAATGGATGACTGCAAGTTTTCTATGTGCTATGGAATGTGAATCATGAAAATATTGTTTGCTATGCTTTCCTAGAATACAATCATCACAATGCTTAAGTTTCCTAGGAATTGTAGGCAAACGAGTAACACCATTTTTCTTCAACAATCAAAGATTGTCATAGTTCAAGTGTCCAAATCTAGCATGCCATAAAAGACTTGATGGAAATTTACCTTCATCATAGTGAGAATTGTATGCATTTTTTTGTGCACGAGCAGAGGTACCTTGCAACTTTAGAATTCTTTATTCTTCTATTGTCGTCATGACAAGTGAGTAATATCATGCTTTTCTGACCTCAAAATTTCCATTAAACATATGAATGGAGTTTCCTTGATGGTGGATGTGGACCAAAGATAGCAAGTTTCTCCTCAACTCTGGGAGGTATAGAACCTCATGTAGAATAAATTCTTGAAGGCCAGGAAGTTTGAGCCTAATTGTGCTAAGTCATGATGGCTTGAGTTTTGATTTGTCTTCAAAGTATACTGCTCCATCAAAATTGTTAGTAAATTCTTCAAAAATATCTCTTCTAAAATTCATGTGGAATGTTGCTCCTGAATCAAGCAACCAATCATTTTTCCAAGAAGCAAGTGAAGCATTAAAAAAGTATTCAGTTACTCCAATATTACAATGTGCCACAATATAGTGAGCATATTTAGGTGCTTTACCTTTCTATGTCATGAGTTTTACCTTTGGCTTCATTTATTTCTTGCTCATTTTTTTCCCAAGGAAGCTTACATGTGGATGAATCATGTCCATCTCTATTGCAACGTGTGAAATGAAGACCATACTTTTCTACTTGAAATTTTCTACCCCCCCTCCCCCCCCCACCCTCTAAAATTTATTCTTCCTCTTCCTCTTCATACACCTCTTCCTCTAGAATAAACTTGACCATGATTCTTCTCTCTATGTGAAATATGCACAGCTTCTTCAAAAGACTGAGGAGTTGTCTTCTTCCCAAAAGCCTTTTCTCTCTCAGCAAAATTCTTCTCAAGGGAGTCAAAGGTAATCTCCTTTCAATTTCCACTTGCTTGAAATGACTCAAGATGATGTGAATAAGTGGGATATAATGCCTTGACGTAAGCTATGATAGGTATGTCTATTTCAACACCAATGTTTTTAACGGCATGCATAATAGATCTTACTTCTGATGCTAAATCAAGAGGATCATCAATTTTCAATTCAAGACTGAACAATTTAATCATCAATTGGACAACTTCAAGTTTGCAGTGTGAGTCATACAATTATTTCAAATTCTTCAAGGCATCATAAACATATGAGAATGGTGAAATACGGTGACTCGCCTCTTCATTTATAGATGCTGCAATCAAGGAAAAGGCCTTTTTGTTCTTGATTTCCCAAATGGCGATCTCCTTTTCTGAGGTGGTATTTGTTGGTTCATTATCTTCGTTTACTACACAAACTCCTTTACACAACTCATTGAAAATAAGACTGTGTTTAATTTTTCAGACCACTGATGATAGTTCTACTTGCCAGTGGGAACCACTCCCGCAATAAATATGAGTGAATGCATTACTAAAATTATATGTACGATGTAAAAAACTATAATATGTTGCCAATATGCCAATATTGTAAAAATAAATTGGAATTTTGCTGGTAAAAATTATAATTTTGATCATGGAAAATTTTAGGGGCTAATATTCGTAGGTGGGCTAATTTTCCATGTTTTTTCCAAAAAAAACATTCGCCAATTTCCATTTTTTATAAAAATGATTAGCCCAAATTTTACAATATAAAATTATTTTATGTTAAAAATCGCCAAAATTATATAGAGAGTATATATGAAATAATTATAATTTGAATAATTTTATAAATACATCAATAAACATTTTATAGTTTACATATTAGGGACTAGTGTGATTCGCCAATTTTTTAAACTTCATGATAATCTTCTATCCTTAAAATTTTCCCTGATTTTGATATATATAAATAAAGCAGAGGCTTTTCTAGGGGAGGTGTTAAGTGGGGTAGGATCTTTGGGGGGAGGGGGGGGGTTATATGGGGGGAGTTGTTAAGTGGGGTAGGATTTATATGGGGGGAGGTCATATAGAGCAGGGGAAACCGATGGTATGGAAAGTGTGGAGGAGCGTTGTCAATGAAGTAACATTATGGGGTGAATGGTGGTATTTCTCATCGTGCAGTGGACTCTCGGTGGTATTGTATGGGAGCGTAGATGTCACGGTGGGGAGACGTGATGCCATGGGGGTGAGGAGGTAGCATGCAAATGGGGTCGTGGGAGGCGTGATGCCATGGTGGGGAGGAGGTAGTATGTAAACGGGTGTTGAGGGAGGTTGCTCTGATGCCGTTAATGTGAGAGAGAATGAGTTACAATTTATGTGTTGTGGAGGGAGTCTCAGTAGTATGGGTCAATTTTGCAGGAGTATGGGTCGCAGGAGTATGGGTCGATTGTCCAGGAGTATGCGTCGCAGGAGTATGGTTCGATTGTTTGCAAGAGAATGGGTCAGATGGTGGAGAGGATGAGAGTGGGCCCAATTGTGTAGAAGTATCGGAGTGGCATGGTATTATATAATAGAGCAACCATAACGGTGGTAGGAGCGTTGTGGGGTAAGAGGTCCATAGTTTGAATATTTTTCCACCATTTTAGTGTGTGCAAGGGTTGTTGTGTGGCAAGGAAGACATGGGATGCTAAGAGGGATAGTCACCCAAACCGTGTTGTATTAAAAACCATTCATATGCAGCATCAAATACCACTCACAGGTTGCAAAGAATAGAACAAATACTAATGCGTTGATGTATTCATACCAAACTAACCTCATTTCACAATTAAGCATTGAAATAACCCATCTCAACATCGCGCCATCTCCCTTCAGCGCTACTTCCTTGAATGGGATTCAATGGAGCAATGGCAGAGGTGTCAGTTCTGCAAAATGGGTAGAACATAGATAGGAGGGAGTTACAAGGGCATAGAGGGAAACCAAAATTGGATTTGGCTTTGATATCATGTCATGCCAAGAGATAAATCCACAAGATGAATTGTATTTTTTCATTAAGGGTGAACACAAATATGTACATGGAGGGAGAGACTCTTGGGATTCATCTCCCAGTGTCTCTTCATATTCCAGCTCTCCTTATTTTATATTTACATTATTTTTCATTTTCATCCAATCCCAAGGATTAGGTGTCAACAAGTACAATGAGCCCAATACATAGACTTCTAACATAGATTTACCCAATACAAAATTAGATGCATACTTTCGGAATTATAGTGAATCAGATAGAAACCATCCAACCATTAGAAAAATGTAGTCAAATGTAGTCAACTTTCAAACCATAGCTCAGAACCATGGTCGCACTCTTCAATATGTGCTGTGAGTGACTATAACTTCCCAGTCACTCCCTGAGACATTGTATGCATGTGGATAGATTCTCCTAGGAGAATTGTAAGCGTGCGACTGAGGATAAATTAACCTAGATATGCTTCAAAACCCTAGTCTCATTGATCAAGGGCATGTGCATGCGACTCTGCCCTCCCTATCGCACTAAGGAGAACTCTATGCATTCAACTGGGGAAGAGAACCTCCAGATATGCCTCAAGGACCCAGTTTCTCCCTTTAGGCTACTAAGAATGCAACTTTGACCTTCCCAGTTGCACTAAGGAACACTATGTGCATGCGACCAAAGAAAAATTCTTCCAGATCTAGCTTCAAACCCTAGTCTCTCCCTTCAGGCTTCTGTGCATGCAACTTTAGCCTCCCAATCACACTGAGGAACACTGGATGCATGCAACTGGGGACAAAAATTCCCAATAATGTGCGCGCGATTGAAAAAAAGAAACCCTAGATGCGTGTGAGCCTCAGACTTGTAGTTGTGAACGCTTGTGCAAACTTCCTCCACCAGACTTATGTGAACCAAGACAATAGAAGAGGAGAAAATATTGTATGATGAGTGTGTCCAGATGAGCTTGAGTTCTCTTCTATTTAAAGGCTTCCATGAGGGTTCACTTGTATTTGATTCCGACCTATCCATTGGTACATGTGTATAGGGTCGACCTAATCCAATATACATGAGTGGGTACATAAATTCAAAAACCAACTTGTGCTAGTTCAAATGAGGTGACCTTTAGGTCAATTTTGGTCCTCTCAAAAAGAGGAATTCAATGCAATAATTATATTTTTCATTTGAGCTATCCAAGGTGTAATTTGACCCTAGTTGCAAAAATTAACACTCCCTCTCAACTAGGAAGAATTCCACCTGTCAATATATGTTTGTTGATCGTCACATCATCTTGTCATGTTGTCTCCATGCTTTAACCATGTCTACTCAACTCTATATGTTGAAACATTATCGAATATAAAAGAAGAAGAATCAGGGAGCATTATCTTCCACCCATACCAAGCAATAGGATATCCAAGCATAAAGGGGAGCATGCCTCAACCTCGATATCACATCGAGGGGCTCATTCTCAACCCAGAACCATAAATGGGATAAAATATCAACCCAATCCTATTGCCTACTGATATTCCCATCAATGACTCTTATGAGTCACAAGCTATAACACTTGAATCATAATTTGGCTTTGACAAGATACTCGACTTACCAAGAGGTAATGATCACACACCTCCAAGCCTCCTCAACCCGTTAGCCAAACAGGGAGGGGCAATCCAAATAAGCCCTACTTGTGGGTATGATGCCAATTGAGGTATACTTTGCAACGACCAAAGGTGGGGAGATACCAAACTTGTCAATAGAAAAGGATCACACACATCCCACGAGTGACAGATAGGGGTGATCCCCTATTGTCAAGATATCCCTCAACCCCAGGAGTCCTTTATATCAATTCCTCACCATGGGAGCACAAAAAGGGTGGGAAGAGTTGTCTGAGTGTCCTCTATCAACACTACCCCTTATCCAGAGGGGTCATGCTAGGTCCCTATAATATTAGTGTATTCCCTTATTCTTATTGTTAGTGTAGCCCCCTTATTGTTATTTTTGTGCCCATGTATTATTATTTTGCCCCATAGAAGCCCAATATTGGTATTGTTGTTCCCTTACATTATAATTTTTATGTCAGCTAGGATTATATTGTGACACCTTGGACCCCTATATACAAAAAGGAGGTTTTTTCATTTGTATCATCCTCATTTATGTAATGTAAAAGAGGTTTTTGCCTCGAAGAGGTTGATTTCTAATTCATTGATCTATATTTTCTTGTATTTTGTGTGCTAGTTTCATAATATTTGGTATTAGAGCTTGGGATTCTAGGGTGTCGCTTCTTCAAATAGGCCATCTTGGAATTTTCACTATAACGTTTTTTTTTGTGAGGCTTAAAAAGCTAAAAATTTTAACATGTGGAGCCAAAATCTTTATGAACATCATGTAAAATTTTCAGAGCTTGGTTCATTATATTTTTGATGATATGATCTGTGGAAGTTAGGGTTTTTGCAGGCTCCAAAATTTCATCTCAGACAAGCAATAGAGGTAAAATCATCATAACTTTTTTTTCAGGAATTAGATTGGAATTATGTAAAAAGTGGTAGAAATTACATGAAATGTGTTTTCTTGTGTATCGATTTCATAACCGAAGGTTGAAAGAGTGACACATGGAACATCGTACAAGTTCGCTCTACTAAACTAGTCCATAAACAGGTCATTGTTGGAGATCGAGAATAACTTTAACTTGAAGAATCCAAATTAGGTCTAACCTTTGGCATTGGAAAGAAAATTTAGAGGGATATTGTAGGATTGAAGATCAAATCTTAGGGATCTGAAATTATAGGGATACATTAGTTTCAATATCGAGCTCCTCAAAAGCAAGAAAAAGGTGTGTATTAGTTTTTTTAAATTGCATAAGTCTTGTTTGAAAAATCAGTTTGAAGAAATTCCAAGGGCATATTGAAGCATATATATCAATATTGGGTTCTCAAATTCCCCCAGAAAATAATTCCATGCCCATTAAGCCTCAAGAAATCTCAACTATGACTCATGAAGCGTAAGAAGTGAAACATGATACATAAAAAATATGAGACCAAGTGCAACAAATTTCGCTCTCGCAAAGAGTAACAAAAAATGAAATGGAAGCTAATATGGATGGTTTGAAGAAATACTGGATGGTTTGAAGAAAGGAATGGAAGCTAAGATGGATGGTTTGAATAATGGTGTGGAATCTAAGATCGATGGTGTAGAAGAAAAACTGAAAGGCAACATGGAAGACATGAAGAATGGTCTAAACATAGACATGGAAAGTTTGAAGGAAGTTTTGACAAAGCTGCTACAGGAAATGATTTCTAATGGCGAAACAGTAGTAGATGAAACTCATGATGAGAACAAAATAAATGTTAATCATGATTTCATAGAGTCTAACAGTGTATTTAATAACCACCATATTCCAAATATCAATAAGAGGAAGTTTTATGGCAAGGATCCGGTAACATGGATACTACAGATGGGGCAATATTTTTATCTCCATAATGTGAAAAACACACAAAAGGTACACATTGGAACTGTTAGTCATCAATATTTTTCACCTATTGATGATGACTAGTTTCTTAAGCCAAGTTTTCTAGACGTTGATCTCCAAACTATCAAACCTGTCATCTAGAAAACACCCCTAAACAATTTTTGTCCTCCTACCCATTCCGGTCAACCTATGATGAGAAAAACCTATTTGCCAAGTCCTATCTAGTTTCAACCATATAATCTTGTCCATGAGCTGTCATAGATAAAGGTTATCTGCTGTCATTTACCCTCATTCCCAAGTCATTCATTATCCAACTATTGATAAAATGTCTGCCACCCTATCTCTGGTCATATGTCATTTTGATATCTAATCATACCAAAGAAAATACTCAAAATCTGTCAAGATCACCCCTAAGTTAGGTAGTGGCGCTTTAGGGAATCCCTTCCTTGGAAAAAACATCCTGAGCCAAAAGCCTTTGTTCAATACCAGATAGCCCTGAATTAGTACTTAATCTACAAAAACAAATCTTGATACATCCATAGGTTGCGCCACTAAGAGGTCTTTTTGTCTCAGTCCAGAAGAAATTCTGCAAAGATGCAATATAGAAAAAGATAAGTATGTTCACTGTCTAAGAAACATGCTTAAGGTCAAACAAAATCTCCATTAGATCCCAAGGAAGTTCTTCAGAGTTCAAAGTCATTGATTGTTACATCTCTGCAGGGGTGTGATTTCATCAATGATCAATCTGCAAATAGAGTCAAAGGAGATTAGTCAAAGGTGTCTAGCAAGCAAGTACTCTACAATTTCAAATCACTTGGTTTCTATTCTAAGGGTTCACAGGGATGTTTTGCAAAGGATATACATCTCACAGAATGTCTCACAAAGCAAATTGTCAATTTTCACCTTCTGGCCAATTTGATATGATACTAAACAGAGACATGTGATTTACAGAAAGGTAACACATTTTGGGAATAGGTGAAATATCTTATCTATAGTGCTAACCTCCTTCATTAAAGCAGATAGTTAAGGGAGCAGTAAGAACCTCCTCCAAAAAAAAGAAGATGGTTGGGAACATAATAGGACCTCCTTCATTAAAAATTAGATGGTCAAAAAGGCACAAGTGTAACCTCCTTCATTCAAAAAGCAGAGGGTTAGGTGTCAAAGTGTTTTCAGAAATTGTGAGTCACCTCCTTCCAAGAGATGGGCAAAGATACATCAGTTTTGTTTTCAAAACATGTGTGAGCAATTTCCTTATCAAAAATACAAAGGTAAAAATCAGTGGTGTGTAAAAAGACTCCCTCCAGGTTATGGATGAAAGCAAAACTTGAAGAAGTTACCATTCAAATCAGTCAAAGACAAAGGACAGGTTGACAAACAGTGATAAAACCATAAGGGTTCATCGGTTGAAAAACCTATTTTACATCAAGCAAAAGGATGGCATTTTGATGTTAAAAGCCTTTTTTCCTTTATTTATAGAGACCTCCTCCAAACTATGATAAAGTTGAAAATTGGGCTAAGGATAGCCTCATCGAAATGCCAAATAAAACCTACAGTGGAAGACAAGGAGAAAGGCCTCACACAAATCTGAAAGGCCATTTGTAAGGACTGTCACAATGGTTTCATGACAATTTTCCCATTGAGGACTAATATGAGAAAAACACTGTTTTTATATTCTTTCTATACCAAATCAAAATGATACACTCACCTCTTTTCAATATTAACCAAAAAGCCTCATGGTGCCAAAGGGCCTCCTCCACAAATGAGCAGAGGGCCCACCATTGTGTGAAAATAGTCAAATGGAAAACAAGTGAAGAATGAGACCCTCCACAAAAAACACTATAGAAAAAACAAAATTTACAAAAGACAAAGGGGGAATTTTTTGAAGTTTAAAAAGAGGAGAAGGCCGTTAGAAAGGCCCTCATTATCAAATCTCAAAACTTGGAACAAGCCTTCTTTAGCTCCCCCATAGAAGAAAGAGGTGTTTTTTGGGAAAATTTGAAGTTTTCACGCTTTAATCTCAGCGCGGCACGCTTGTATACGCGCGCAACGCGCCTATAGCAAGGGCGTAGTGCAATTTCTGAAGTTGCACGGTGCGCCTATGTCGGGCGCCCAGTCCGACCCAACATGCCTTTCTGCATGGCGCGTTTGGAGCTAAACGTATGCCGACTTCAAAACTCACTCCAAACGTTTTGCCCACTTCACCAACGATCAAAGGAACTCAAACATTCATTCTTCAAGGTATTTCTCACCTTCTTAAGCAAGTTGGATTTCAAAGGAGGTTTTTTTTGGGCTGTGAAATAAGTGAAGGTGTTATGTTAGAATAGAGAAGGGTTTTTCCTGCTAAGGTTTCATAGATGAAAACTGGTTAAAGAGAAGGGAGTTAGATATGCCAGTTTAAAGTATTTGTTTGTGCTTTAACGTAGCAAAGAATATGCGAAATCTACACAAACACAAACAGGGTTGGTAGAAGGTCTAATAATCAGTTGGAAGGAGTGTTTTTAACAGTGTTTTTCATAAACAAATTTTGTTCCCAGTCTGCCCAGAATATCAGTGGTTCCAAAGAAACATGTTGTTTGCTAAATCTAAAAGATAAAAAAGTGATTAGAGGATAAGGTCTTTATCTTCTTCAAAGGGTTTTTCCTTGCTGCATGTTACAAAGGATTAAAAACAGAGTTTGCAAGTGAATGAGCTGTGTGTAAAATCAAAGGACAGTTGTCTTCAAAATCCACAAACAGTCCTTATAAAAACCCTCATTCCTAAAAAACAAATGCTAAAAGGATGAAATGGTTTTCATTAAACTCATACCTAATTGATAAACTACAGAAAACTGTGATCATCTAAGGGGAAAGAGTTTTTTAGGAGGCTTGTTATTCAGTGACAAAGGGCTGTCTTTTGCTATGGAGAGACATCATTCATCACAGGAGGGCATTTTTGTTTTCAAAACAGAACATATTGTTTGCTAAAGGGTACAGTCTGTGTTTTAAGTCAATGCCTTGAATCAGATATACCTAAAAAGACAGTGTTTTTCAAAGGGACATATTTTTCTTGTTTAAACTTCAGAACACAGTCAGTTGAAGAAAAGGGGTTCATACAGTCAAAATCAAAGGAGATCTGATGATGTATTAAAAAACTTGTGGGCTAACTAAGACAGACTTGCTTTTTCTCAAAGAGTAAAGGGTGTGTTGTTTGAAGATTGATCATAGTGAACATTTGAGACAATTGCCTTAGTGACTCAGCCAAGAATCTCAGAAGAAAAATTCCTCCTAGGCAAGATAGCAAAAGTGGTCCTCACAAAATGTATGAACCTTTTTCAACTGAGGAAGTGAATGCCTATCCTTCAGTGCTTTTTAAGTTTCATGAAGTAGGATGTTTGGAGTTTTGTCAAAAGGTCCAGGAGGTGAAAAGTTATCTTCCCTTGACACATCTATTTTCTTTAAGGGTGCAAGGGAAACATGTTCATCTAGCAGGCTTAGACTTCAAGCTCTCTCCTAGATCTATTTCCAGAGCTACCAAAATTCCATATGTCGGAGAAAAATAGTTTAAGTAGAGCTACCTAGATTCAGATCAATATAAACCCTTCTTGAAACAAGAACATCGAGATGCATGCCCATATATTTTTCCTTTTTCATATTTGTTGAACAGCTATGCTCCTCTCATGAGGATAATCATGAAATATTTCACATGCGAAGGGAGTTTTTTCCGGGTTTATGCTTACCATATCAGGCTAGTCATGCACTTCACAAGAAACCAATTGCTAAACCTACCCTTTTTCCTCTATAGAAGTATTGAAAAGATGACTTTTACTATTCAAAAGAAGCCTTCCCTTCAGTATCAAGCTTGTCTTTTCCATCATTCCCTTATCAAGATTGTCATTCTCCAACAACTTGAGAAAAAGGGAATTTCTTAGGAAACTTTCATTTCACATCCCGATTTCGCCACTACTTCTTCATCCCATGCATCTCCTTCACCATCCACTCATCATCTTTCTCCTTATTCTAGTAAACCCACTCCTAAGAAGAAAAAATCTCCTATGATTGATCAAGAAGAAGAGCACAGTGAGAAAGAGCAGCACAGTGATGAAGAAGAGCATAGTGAGAAAGAGCAGCATAGTGATAAAGAGAAAAACAGTGAAGAGGGGAATGATGAAGAAATTGAACAATTTGATGAGGAAAACAAAAGTCACAAAGAGGAAAATATTGGTAGCCCACACAGCAGCAAGAATGATGAGGATGAATCACAAAACATTGAGGATACAGAGCCTAAAAGTCCTGAAGAAAGCAGAGACAAAAGTGAACAAGGCAACCCTCAAGGAGACATGCAAGGTGACAGTCAAGGAATTCATGAGGAGGGTCAAAATAGTCGTCAAAGGGACACTTTTGATGAAAGAAAGGAAATCCCACCAGCTAGCAAGGATGATGATGGGAGTAGTAAGGGAAAATACCAAATAGAGCATGTGCTAGCTGCCTCTCCTAGGTAAGGGGCCATGCTTTCTTCTCCAAAGGTAACAAAGCCCCGAACATCAAGAAACAAAGTGGCTCAAATTGTAACTCCAAATGTTACTAGAGCACTCTGAAGCAAAGGGAATTTTCCCAAGCAATCCATTGTTGAATTACTAAAGAGGAGGAGGACCAAGAAGGCCACCCAAAGCAAGGGAAAAGAAAAGGAGGAAAGTAGCCATGAGAAAGAGAGGGATTTTGACATAATTCAGATAAACAATGATGAAAGCGACAATGAGGCCAAAATATTAGAGTCTCTCTTGCTAAATATAGAATAACAAATTCATGATCTAAGAGCGGATCTAGAGAGGTCTAAAAACCTCATTCATTTTCTGCAAACACAAAACAAGCAAATGAGTGTCCACATGGTAGTTTATGAGACACAGGCTATCAAGTATCAAAAATAAGCCTCCAAAGCGCAAATTAAGTTGGAAGAACTCATGGGCTAATTCAATGATAGTGAAGAAGAAGATCAACCAAGGAGGAAGAGGCCAAGGAATATGGGACTCCGAAGAGCTTTGGAAAAACAAAAAGAGGAAGAGGTTGCCCTTTTCCAATCTTTTCCTCTTACTACTTTATTCACCCAACAAATAGAAAACAATAGAGAAGCATGGCTTGAAAGGGTGAATTAACACTTGGAGAATAAGTTTTAAAAGTCCAATAGAGACTTAAACCTTCAAAGAAAAATGATCGGGCACTATAAGAAGCTTAATCAATTCACCCGAAGGAAATTGAAGGGTACACAAGAAAAGCTCAAGGAGGCTCGAAATAGGTGCTCGGCACAAAAAGTGAAGAAAGACATATCAAGGCTTGAAATTTTGGCCTCTACTTCTCAGCATGCTTCTGAAAACCCATGAAGGTCATGCTCGCCAAAATTGGGCATAATTCAACAAGTTTTTGTTTTTTGACATTTTTGGGCTTTTTGCAAAAAATCATGGGCATCACCATTTTTGTTTGAAGCATCCTAAAAGGATGAAAATGGTATCATTGTATGCCATAATTTTAGGGGCATATACTCAGAAAATTTCAGATCAATTGAAGATGTTTTGGTCCCCCAAAGTGGCGAAAAATAGTCACTTTTTCAACACTCTGCCCCGCATATCAGCAAAGGCTAATTTCTAGGTTTTTCCACAAAGGTCAGATTTTCACAGGCTTACAGTGATAAATTTGGGGAAAAAAAAGAATTTTCAGAAACTAGACATCTAGGGGTTTATAACGAGCCATCACGGGCCTTGTTTAGATATCGGGAAGTCCTCCAAAGGTTGCCCGAAAAATAGGGAATTTTCTGCTGCTATATTTTCAAAGTATTTTTGTAAAAATGCAGTTTTCTGAAGTGGCTTTTCCAAATGTGCATTTAGCCTTTTTTGGCCATTTTCAGTTGGGAAAAGTCAATTTAATTTCCTTTTTTAGCATTTTTAGGATATTTTTATAGATATTTTGTGCCTTGGGCTTTGCAAAGCCTCAAGGACAAAATCAGATATTTTTGATGGGCCAATGAGCTTGCTAGTTGCACTAGGAGGTTCTCCTTCATCTTGGCCTATTTATTCCAAGATAATTCATTGTAAACAAGGCTGAAATTGATGATATAGAGCAATATATGGTTATACAAGCTTGGAAGAAATACTTGTCTCATGCATTGGATAATTTCTTAAATGTTTTGGATGATGAAAGAGGACTGTTGTTGGATTCCTTGACTTGGTAAAATGGTATAGTGTCCCTCTCTGTTATGTTTCTTAGTTTTCATACATATTTCATGTTCTTGCTTGCTATAAGACAGTAGAGAATAGATTTGAGACATGCCCTTGGAGGCACCTCAGATTTCCTGTTTCATTATAGCTTCTATGTTTTCTTCCTTCTTAGTCATATCAAAGAATTCTTAATTGCTCTTTGATCAGTGAAGAAATTGTTTGCTTGTTTCATTTATGGTTGTTATGCATGCTAATTATGATTCACGGTACGCCCTGCTTACTCATGGCTAGTCAAAGTTTCCACCTCTGAAACCTTTCTTTGAATGTTTGATTGTCCTAGTTGAACCAAAGAGGTCTTGTATCGATCTTTCCCTTTTCCTAAAACTCTGCAATCTTAGTTCAAAGTGCCCGATAGCTCAAAATACTATGTCTAGTAGTTCCCTCTTAATAGCTTGAGTTATTTGTTTGTCTTAAATGTTTTTCCCCAAAGTCTGATAGAAATTTCCTAAAGTTAGAGAGTCATATATCTGTATGTATTTCTTGAATGTTTATTTCTATGCATCTATCAGTTTGAAGTTACATTTATCATGATTAATGGTTATTCCTACCATATAAATGTCTACTATTGAACTATTTATGTTTGAAATCCTTTGTCCTTCACAAACTTAGTGTCCATCCCACTTCATTTTTCCTTAAGATCCATTTTACCTTGATCAAATCAGTAGAAATTTGCTGAATAATGAAGATTTATCCACTGAGATTATCCTGGTCACACATTAATTTGAATTCATGCATAACACATAACCTCTTCTACAATTGATCATCAATTTGCGGAAATAGAAACAGTCGCATGCGCACATAAACACAATATGTAATGGGGAAAGATTATAGCTGAAAACCCCCAGATATTTTGTATATTATAATAGAAGAGAACATGTAACAATCTCAGTACAATACTCCTCACAAGTACTCAGTACTGTCTCCAAAAGTTACACACAAACTAGCTCAGTTTTGAACAAGTCACAAGTTCAAAACTCATCCACTATTTGCCTGCCTCTATTGCGCAATCCAAGTTGGTGTAATGAGAGATCCAAGTTCGAATCTCCTTGGCTTCAACTGCGCAATCCTCATGGGCAATATCCTCCAATGCTTGTGCAAATCTCATGCACAACTAATGTTGCAACTAATAGCAAACCCACCCTTTCATCTACCTCTTCCACTGGTCTTCACTGAACTGTCCATGCACTGCAGTCAACTGATGTGTTCTCTAGTTGAATATTGAGTTAATAATTAGTGAATTAAATAATATTTAATTCACCCCACTCATCTCTAGTGTATTAGCCAATTTAACTAAACACAACTAGTTCAACTAAATTAACTTGAACACAACTCCACCAACTGTCTCATCAACTCCACCAAACTCCTCCACTTGAGTTCTAACTGAAGTCAACCATGCATGAGGCTCAACTAAGCCCTAGGAATAGCGTAATTCCTTCTGTCAGCTACATGTGCCACATCCGTAGCTCGAACTGAAGTGCTCCAAGAGGATAAGATAATGTTTATAGTCCAAATATTATTAAGAGCTAATAATATTCGACTGATCTATTTTTAGACTGGCAGTCTAAAAATAGACTCCGCCCAGTATGTCTAAAAATAGAGGTCCATCTACTTTTACCAACTTGACCAACCATCCACAAATAGCATCCTGCAACTCATAGACCATGATCCATATGTCTAAAAATAGACTTTGCGCCAAAAATAGCCTGCGGGCCCACTTAGTGAAGGCGACTTCTTTTCACTAAGCTCCATCATCTTGTTTCATTTTCAACACTCCCTCTCAACAAGATATGGATTATCTGCAACCCCTATCCTACCTCTGTGGAATTCGAATTTTCTCCTGGTGAGCGCCTTCGTCAAGATGTCAGCATCCTGATCCTCCGTGGGAATATATGAAAGTAACATGATTCTCCGCTGCACACAATCTCTGATATGATGGTACATGATGTCGATGTGTTTGGATCTATCATGAAATACTGGATTAGCCGAGAGTTTAATGCAACTCTGGTTATCACAATAAATCACAGTAGGCTCCAAGTGCGACCTGAACAATCCGACGAGGATCTTCCTCATCCAAATAGCCTCGCATGCAACCAAGCTTGCTGCCATGTACTCGGCCTCTGCTGAACTGAGTGCCACGGATCTCTGCTTCCTGCTGTACCAGGAAATTGCTGTCGACCCGATACTGAAAACTCCTCCAGATGTGCTCTTTCGGTCCGTTGGGCTCCCTGCCCAATCTGCATCAGTGAAGCCGCTAAGCTTCGCTCCATCCTCTTGTCTGTACCATAGACCATATCCCGATGTGCCACTAAGATAACGCAATACATTCTTGCCTGCCTTCCAGAAGAGCTTGGTAGGCTTAACTATAGCTTGCGAAAGCTGGTTAACAACATAGCATATATCGGGTCGTGTATTGACCAGATACATAAGCGACCCCACCAACTGTCGATAGACAGTGGCATCCACTACCTCCGCTGAAGTAGCATCCTCCTTCCTCCAACCACCGGGAAGAGGAGTGTCAACAGGCTTGCAGCCTTGCATGTTGAACCTCTCCAGAATCTCCCGGGCATACTTGCCCTGAGAAACAAACAGTCCTCCGCTGCGCTGCCAAATCTCCAATCCCAGGAAATAATGAAGGATGCCCAAGCCCTTCATCTCAAACTCTCGTGCAAGATCCTCCTTGCATGAAAGTATCAACTGCTCATCGCCAGTCAAAATCAGATCATCTACATACAGTACGATGATCAACAGCTTCCCCTCCACCACAATCTGGTACAGGTTTAGATCCGCCTCACTCTTGGAGAATCCAAGCCCGGTGAAGTAGCTGTCTATCCGAGTGTACCAAGCACGAGGTGCTTGCTTCAGCCCGTACAGTGCTCTCTTGAGTCGGCACACATGCGACTCACTGCTGAAGATCTCAAAACCTTCAGGCTGCTCTATGTACACCTCCTCCTCAATGACTCCGTTGAGGAACATAGTCTTCACATCCATCTGATGGATGTGCCACCCCATCTGCGCTGAGAGAGCTAGGATCGTCCGTATGGAAGAGTACCTTGCAACAAGTGCAAAGGTCTCCTCATAATCGATCCCCTCGATCTGTGAGAAGCCTCGGGCAACAAATCTTGCCTTGTACTTCTCCACACTCCCATCAGCTGCCTACTTCACTTTTTAGATCCATCGCGAACCCACCACTGATTTCCCCTCCGGTCGCGGGACAATCTCCAATGCATTTTTTCTAACAATCGAATCATACTCTTCCACCATGGCATCTACCCATGCGGGTTCCTCCATAGCTTCCTCGAAAGAGGATGGTTCTGTCACGACACATTTTCTCACAAGAGCCATGTTTCCAGTGTACCAGTCTGGTGACTGTCTCTGTCTGCACTGTGCTGTAGGTGGTCCTACAACCTTCTCTGCATCTTGAGACAGTCGCTCAGCTTCTGTAGTGCGCTTGTGCCCTCTGATGGTTGGCTCTGCATGAGTGGTTTCTTCCACTCCATGAAATTCATCTTGTGGCTGATCCACATCCGGAAGCTCCTCCTTAGGAACTAATAGCTCCTCTTCTGCATGCAAGTGTGGCTCCCTCTCAAGCGAACACTTCATGGCTTTATCCTCCTGAAATTTGATATCCCGTCACACAACAGTCTTGCGACTGTCTGGAAAATACACACGATAATTGTGGGGCGTATCAGTGTACCCCACAAATATTTCAACCTCTACGATTGGATCCAGCTTCTTTCTGGCGTCTTTCGTCACATGCATGTAGAAAGGTGAGCCAAAGACCCTCATATGAGAAATGTCGGGGCCTGTTATGACCTCCTCACAGGATGTGCTCATGCCAGAAAGTATCTTGTGAGGACAACGGTTCTGCTATCTGTGCAGTATTTCATGCCTACGACCCACAAGTGAAGAGTGACCCCAGTAAATACAACATCGCCGTGCGACACCCACGATCGTTACGTTCTTCGCTCCAACAACCTCGTTCGCATGGTTGTAAGTGCGATGTCTCTTCGAATTCATACTGCGCTGCAAAAGTCCTTGAATTCAGCAGAGATGAATTCACCACCATTTTCGCTCCTAAGAGCCTTCACATGCTTTCCCGATTCCTTCTCAACCAGCGCCTTGAATTCACAGAACTTTGAATATGTCTCGCTCTTCTTCTGCATGGAGAAGATCCAGCACTTCTGAGAGAAATCATCAACAAAGATCACATAGTACTTGTGATTTGCTGTAGAAGCTACTGAGAAAGGACCACACACGTCTGTGTGAACTCTCTCAAGGATCATCGTGGGGCGACTATCCTTCTCGTGAAAGGTGGCTTTCACATATTTTCCCAAGGTACACCCCTTGCACTGATCTGACTGCGCAAGAGTGCCCTTAGGAAGCCCAGTAGAAATCTGTTGCAGTATCTTCAAAGCGCCATGGTGAAGGTGGCCCAATCTCCTATGCCACAACTCGCCATCATCCCGGCTCACCGCTTCTTCCACCTTGCATGCCATTGCTGCGCAGCCATCTACTTACAACTGATAAAGGTTCTTGACTCGAACCCCTATCTTCCGGGTCTCTCCAGTTGTCTTACTGCGCAGGAAAGCCTTTCCCTCGCTGAAGACCACATCATAACCCTTGTCTTCCAACATCACCACAGAGATCAGATTCTTCATCAATACTAGAACATGCAATACTTCCTTCAATACGAAGGGTTTACCAGACTCCCTCTCAAATGAAATGGTACCGATACCGGTCGCACTGTATCTACCATCATCGCCCATCTCGATGTGCACTCCAAGATATTTTTCCTCCAGATCTGAAAAGCAGAGATCTCGATCTCTGTCTGTGTGAAATGATGCACCAGCGATAAAACCATCTGATCCCATCACACTTGAGACCAAGCATGCGATCGGTAGAAAAATCCGATTCAGGCGGGAGGCCAATGCTTCTCCCACTGCAGATCCAGCAGCCTTCTTATTTTTCTTCTTCTGCGGACAATTTGTGGCATAGTGTCCGTGCTGGTGACAGTGAAAACACTTCACCTTGGACATGTCTTGCTTCTTGCCTTTCACACCAGACCGAGAAGCTTTCTTGCTCTTCCCCTTATTTTCTTTGGCAACAAAAGCGCAATTTTCTTCATCAGATGCCTTTGATGAAGATCCGTCCCTGGTAGTCCGCCTTATCTCCTCTTGCATGAGATCCGCCCAAAGTCGCTCCCATCCCGGCAATTTCCCCCGACCATTGATAGAGTCCTGATAGGAATGCCAACACTTCGGAAGACCAAGGAGAGCCAAGTCCACCAAGTCCTCTTCATCGACAGTCACCCCCACACTTCCCAGCTCATCTCTGCATTGAGTGAACTTCGTGAGGTACTTGGCGATACTGTCGCCTTTCTCCATCTTAATGTTTCTGAGTTTATCCTTGAGTGCCAGCTTCCTTTGGTCACTCTTGCTCTGGAATAGATCTGTAAACACTTTCCACATCAAATATGGAGAGGCTTTTCCATGCAGGCTGGATACAATGTGATCCTTCACGCCCTCGAACAGAATCCTTCGACATTTCGCCATCTTCTTTTGCCAAGCCTCAACTTCAGCAGGATCAGTAGGCTTTTAGACATCCATATCTACAAACTCCTTCAGCCCATTATCATCTAATACCGCTTCCATCCGATCTTTCCATGCAACATAATTCGAACTGCCTTCAAGGGCATATTCGAGTCGCAAACCATTGAAAGACATTTCAACTCCGGCACCAAGAAAACAATCTGCTGCAAAATTCGAATTCCAAGCTCAAAAACTCAACTGCTCCTAGATCTTTGAGAACAAATTATTTCTAGCACAGAGATCGACTGTAAGGGAATTTACTGGATATATCACCTTTCAAAGAAAGGATGGATCTAGAGGCTACCTAGCCCGTTACAGACTCTGTATACCGAAATAAAATTGTAATCACTATAATAGATCCCGATGATCAATTCGCTTTGATACCATGTACTAATTTGCTGAATAATGAAGATTTATCCACTGAGATTATCCTGGTCACACATTAATTCGAATTCATGCATAACACATAACCTCTTCTATAATTGATCATCAATTTGCGGAAATAGAAACAGTCGCATGCGCACATAAACAAAATATGTAATGGGGAAAGCTTATAGCTGAAAACCCCCAGCTATTTTTTATATTATAATGGAAGATAACATGTAACAATCTCAGTACAATACTCCTCACAAGTTCTCAGTACTGTCTCCAAAAGTTACACACAAACTAGCTCAGTTTTGAACAAGTCACAAGTTCAAAACTCGTCCACTATTTGCCTGCCTCTACTATGCAATCCAAGTTGGTGTAATGAGAGATCCAAGTTAGAATCTCCTTGGCTTCAACTGTGCAATTGTCATGGGAAATATCCTTCAATGCTTGTGCAAATCTCATGCACAACTAATGTCTCAAATAATAGCAAACTCACCCTTTCATCTACCTCTTCCACTGGTCTTCACTGAACTGTCCATGCACTGCAGTCAACTGATGTGTTCTTTAGTTGAATAATGAGTTAATAATTGTGAATTAAATAATATTTAATTCACCCCACTCATCTCTAGTGTATTAGCGAGTTAAACTAAATACAACTAGTTCAACTAAGTTAAACAGAACACAACTCCACCAAACTCCGCCACTTGAGTTCTAACTGAAGTCAACCATGCATGAGCTCACCAAACCCCTAGGAATAGCGTAATTCCTTAAATAGAATTGCATGGGCCACATCAGTAGCTCCCAGCGGGGGTGCAAGAGGATAAACTGAAGTTTATAGTCCAAATATTGTTGAGGCTAATAATAATGAGCGTATAAGCCACAGAACGAGCTGGGTCTAAAAATAGACTTCGACTTGTATGTCTAAAAATAGAGGTCCATCTATTTTTACCAACTCGACCAATCATCCAAGAATAGCATACTGCAACTCCTAGACCATGCTCCATATGTCTAGAAATAGACATAGTCTAAAAATAGACTTTGCGCCAAAAATAGCCTGCGGGCCCACTTAGTGAAGGCGACTTCATTTCACTAAGCTCCATCATCTTGTTGCATTTTCAACAAAATCGGCCCTTCAACACACCTTGTATCACCATCTAAGGCTTTCTCAACCTTTTCAACCCCATAGCCCAGTTGATCTAACAATATTTTTATCTATTTAGTCTTTGATCAGTTCCTCCCTCAAAAACCTAAAAACAAAACCAAAAACCTACTTCATAACTAGCCTAAAATTAGAAACATAAGAATCAAAACACATAGATATCCCTTACACAAATAGAGCGAGCCCTCTCTGAGTCCAGGAAGGCTAGGTCCTTGGGCTCCAAAGTTGGTTTGATGTTACCCTGTCACTTGGCTTGCCAATCAGCCAAATCACGGGACCCTAACAGGAACTTTATATTTACAACACAATGCATTTGTATGGTATCGATGGCTTTTCTCTCATAAAAAAATTATCACTTGGTCAATTTTTACGGAGGAAATGTGTAATATTCCAAATAGAAATAAAAAGTAATACAAGAAACATGAACAAGCATCTACGACAAATAGAGAGACATCACACAAATAATGAAAATATGGAGAAACGCTGAGCCATTTTATCATATAACTAAAAGATGAAAATTATTACGAAGGTGATCATAATGATGGAACCTTGGATTGCACAAGGAAAGATGGAAATACTCTCAGAAATTCTCACTGAATGGCTGCTCAACCAAGGGTTGTGTAATCTCTGAATGTTGCTGCTCCTGCTACCGTACTACTGCTACTGTTGAAATGGAATAGCTCTTTGGGGTTTTTCCCCTACTCATAAAAATGTGAAACTTTGGGAATGGACTCTCCTCTAATAACCCAGAAAATCCCAGAAAGGAATCGCGGAATGGTTGACCCCAAAATGTTACCGTCCTTGGGAAATAACACTATCCCAGTGAAATATGCTGGCCCTGAATGATCCTCTGCAAATGGTGGACTCATCCTGTGTCAAAATTATGAATAGTGAAAGTTTGGTCCCTCCACACTAACCACGGGCTGAAATAACTGATAACTCCTCACTCCTGGAACTGCCTCTACCAAAAATTGTGTGATCCCTCCAAGAGACTCCGTTGTTCAATAAAATTTGTAATCCTGGCTGAAGATGCTATGGCTCCCTCCTGCAAAATGTTGGATATAACTCCTCACCCAAGAAAGCACTCGAAGTTCCTCGGGGCTAAGGTTGGGATCTCTACTCGGAGACACCCGGTGTGCTGAATAACACTTGCAGACTTTTCTCAAAAACAAAAGCGTGCTCAATGTCAAAAGATAGAAATTAGAGATGCATAATAGAATGAGAGAATGAGGAGCCTCTTCCCCTATTTATGCTTTGAGAGCCTTGCTCTCACCTGGGCCCCACCAAACTGCGTTGTCCCTCTTGGCCCACGTTGTCCCTCTCTCACTGCGCTGTCATGGGTCCACGCTGCCTCTTCCCTCACGCTGCCACTTCCCTCACGCTGCCACTTCACCCTCCTCGGCCCCACGTTTTCAAGTAAATATATGCTCAAGTGACTTTAGGTAATGATTATTTCCTAAGTATGGGTTATGTGTCTCATCACCCACTTTATTAACTGACTTAATATTAGAAAATAAAAACTGGCCAAAATTAATATTACCAATTAGCTACTACTAATTGGGTATATTACAAAATGATAGCAAACTATGAGGATACAAAGAGAAACACCTTCTTTAGCCAATTGAAAAATATCAAACAAAAGGGTTCAATGGTGGAGCACATTGAGGACTTCCAAAAATTGAAATTAAGTGTAAGTGATATTACAGAGGAAAAGAGGATTGATGTCTTAATAGGGACTTTAAAGGATAACATCCAACATGAGGTTCTCCTTTGAGAACCTGATTCATTGGAGAAGGAATTCAGGTTGGTAAGAAAATTTGAAAGAAAAATTATGGCGATAAGGAAGCCTACCACTCACAACTATAAAGATGTAAGTGTTGCTACTCCTAGACTTACACAACCTACAAGGTTGACACCACAACAATTGGAAGAAAAAAGAGCAAAATGGCTTTTCTTCAATTGTGATAGAAAATACACTAAAGGTCATAAGTGTGTTGAGAAGAAATTATTTTACATAGATTGTGAAGATGAGGAAGAAAATGAATAAGAAACTTCAAAAGAAGAGGATATACACCAGGAACCAACCGTAGAGAAAGAAGAAATGAATCTAACCATATATTTTAATGCATTGGCAGGAATTACCACTCCTCAAACTCTCAAGATAGAATTACATATCAAGAAGACAAATGTAATAGTGCTGACTGATTCGAGTAGTACCCATAATTTTATTCATTGTAAGGTCGACAAGGAATTTGATTGCTTCCTATACTGAGCACCAGAGTATTAAGTGATGGTTTCAAATGGAGGAACTATAAATTTCTCTTGAAAGTTCCATAATATCAAGATAGCCAAGGGGGAATATGTATTGAATAGTCCAATTCTCTTCATTCCAATGGGTGGTGTTGATGTTGTACTAGGAGTCCAATGGTTACAATCTTTGGGGATGATAGCTTTTAATTTTCAAGAACTTTCTTGAATCTTTGGGCCTTACCAATGCACCTTCTACATTTCAAGGGTTTATGAATTCCATTCTCAAACCTTTCCTTCGAAAATTTTTGTTAGTATTTTTTGATGATATACTAATCCACATAAAGTCTTGGAAGGATCATGCTCAACATGTTGACATGGTTCTAAAGCTATAGGAGGAGAAACAATTATATGAAAAAACCTCCAAATGTTTATTTGGAGTACAGGAGGTGGAATATTTAGGTCATATTGTATCTCATGAGGGTGTTTAGACCCTAACAAAATTAAATCCATTAAGGAATGGAAAATCCCTACAACCATAAAGAATATTCAAGGATTTCTGGGGTTAACAGGGTGTTATCGCAAGTTTGTTAAGAATTATGGGAGAATATCAACACCTATAACATCATTACTGAAGAAATATGAATTTTCTTGGACTCCATAAGAAACTAAGGCCTTTGAACATCTTAAGGAGGTGATGTGTCAAGCACTAGTCTTAGCTACGCCGGACTTCACAAAAACATTTATTGCAGAATGTGATTGTAATATTCCAAAATTTGCATGCAGCAAATTGGAATATTAAATTTTACTAATGTCACTTAGGAGACGAATAAATGGGTAAGGAGGCCCATAAATTTCAGAAATAAGGATAAAATCCCTCATAGTGTGAAAGGGGATCATAATTCCAGCTGGATTTCACACTCTCATGTGTGAACAGGGACATCTTGCATGTGGACAAAGTCAAGTTTGACCAAGTCAATAGCATAAATGTAGGAGGAGTGGATAAGAAAATAAAAGAGATCAATGTGAATGAGGGTTAGAAAATATATCTATATGTGAGATGGATTGAATACCCTTAGGTGTGAAAAAGGCTAAATCAAGTTGAAGAGGTCAACCTTGACCAAATCAAACAACACAGTTTAGAGGAGTGGCTCTAATGAAGGCACAACACAGTTTTGGAGGGAGATTGTTTATGTGATGGTGGAAACCCTATTGAGTGGGACCCAAGGTGAGAAGGCTCACTTATTTTATAAGGAAGAGGATGGAAGCCATTTGGGGGTTAGCTTATGAATTGTATTTTGATGTCTGCTTAGACCTTTCTTTCTTTAGTTGTTTAGCTAAGATTGTCAGTGTTGTTCAGTACTAAGTTATTCTTGTTCAAGAATTCCTTCTCTTCCTTTTGAGTAGCTCTTGGGAGAGACCTGATCTATCATTCCTCACATATTTCATTCGTGCCAAGCTTCAGTCTTCAGTTTCAGCACAGTTTCTGCAGGAGGTTGTTTTGAGTTGCAGGGTGTTGCAGGGTGTTGCAGGGGAGGGTTGAGAAACCCAATTTCTGAGTTGGTTTTGCATAGGAGGGAAGTTTCCTTCCATTGGAGAATCAGTTTGGAGAGTTCTTGGGCTGATATCAGATATTTGGCAGCAGGCCAACACATTTTCATCACCTACGACGTTATTCCACTCAGGAATTGCGTTATTTCTGGAGGGCAATTTCAGCAGTGTCTTTTGTGGCTCTTTTAGGGAGTTTTCCTGTGATTGGAGGGTGGATTCTTCCATGGGGGAAGACCTTTGATCAGATATGAATTATTATTACAGCCTTATATACTCTTGTGCTTTATTTTTCAGTGATTATTCAGTCATATTGCTGAAGATCACCATTTGTACTGAGAGTGTATTCCTAGAAACCCTTCCCGGGTTCTCTAGCTTTTGTATAAAGGAGACTAGATCTCATTTTTCTAAGCATATTGTTTAATATAATATCAGATATATTTTTCTCTACTAGTTATGTGTACAAACCCTCAATTATACTACGCAGTCTCTTTTATGCAGTAATTTCTGTGTTGCAGTGTTTGGGGTTTTAGCCTTTTTTAGCAATCCTAGGTGTGGGAGGTCTGTTTAACCCACCTAGTTTGATTTGTTTCATCTCTATTCTTGGATTTAGGTTGTATATTGACTTATATATAGGATCCAAGAGTTAATTTTGTTATTTATAGCATATATTTCTGAAAATGTGTTTTTTATGCATGCATGGTTGAGCAGTCCCTATTTTGGGATACTACAATGGTATTAGAGAATGATATTTGGCTTATCCTATGAGTTTCATCCACAAGAAGATAGAAAATATCAAGATGATGAAGAGGATGAGCTTCGTCTCATCAATTTTCAGATCTAGGAAGAACCTCTCCAAGGAGGTTGAGAAGATGGAAGAAGGAGAAGAGGAAGGACCATGCACTTCCTACTCTCAAGGAAAAGAAGACATGAAGCATGAAGAACACTTGGAATCATAAATTCTAAGTGAATATCTTGCTGAATACCGAGCTAAACCTAGAGCCTTCAAAGAGACTCTAGCTTTACCATAATTTATTCAACTGAAAGAAGAAAGAAGACCCCACAGCTATGGGATGATGAGAGGCAATATATTTCTATTGTCCATATTTGATGGATCACTCACATGTATAGCAAAGGTTTGGGTGATGAAGCTAGAGGCTTTCTTCCTGCTACATCCTGTAGTAGATAGAAAGGTTGTAGAAATTATAGTGTTGCATCTTGAAGTTGAGGCAAATACTTGGTGGTTCAGCCATTGGAACCATGCAAGGGTATCTACTCTTGCTGAGTTTTCTAAAAGGATGATCAGAATATTTGGCCAAAGGAAGGAGAAGCCCTCACCACCAGTTGAAGAGGCATATACCAGTGTTGTCATAGTCATGGAGGATCATCCTTCATCTTCAGTAGTTGGTGAAGCCAACACATTGGAGGAGGAAGCCCTTACAGCCAAGCAAGATGCTTCCAAGATTTCCAAAGGTATGCCAGAATTTCCATCTCTTATCATTTCAGAAAACATTATGGATGGGTCTACATCATTGCATGTTGTTTATTTAGAGCAGCAGAATTGCACTGTGTTATACAAGAGCATTGATGGAGGAAAGAGGAGCCACTCCTCATGTGAGCATTCAAATGGCAGCTTCATTCAGGAAGCCATGAAGGAAGCAGTAAGAAGGAGTAGACATCTGGAGATAAGAAACTCTTTCTCCTCTCTAGATGACACACTCTCAATGAGCATGCCACAGCTCAAAGAGAGACTTCTAATTGCAACAGATCCAAGGCCTCTTTGGTTTTGGAAGGCCATGCATGAGGAGGAGATCTCATGGAGATATTCATCGGAGGTGCACTTCAACACATCATGGAGCACAAAGTTCTGCAATAGTTTGAGGAGGTTCTTCCCTTCTCACACTTGGATATTTATGGATTCTAGGAGGAACAGATAGATGATGGAGGAAATCTTAGGATGGATAACATCTCTCATGCTTGTGTTGGACATTCCTTGAGCCCTACACATCATGATGGGAGGTTTTTTCCTACCACCTATTTGGGTCCTTATGGGATCAACTTGATCCTTGAGAAGATTGCATTTCAATGTCCCATGAAATGCAAAGATAAAAATTTGATTTGAGAATATGGTAGCCCTCATGGGAGGAGTGCCAAGATGGAGGATGGAATGAGACATCCACAAGAGGTTGAGTGGATGTGGATGGAGAGTAAGAAGCTGGTAAGATACTTGAAAATATATGACACTAGGCAGTAGGAGGCTTGGCTGCGTTGGCTGCTCTTGAAGGAGTTTGGCCATCATGGGACATATCCTTTTCCAAGGGTATGTGGATGGAAGGAACTTGGCAGGATACTTGCATCATGGGGCAGTGTGGATGCATTATGATGATATGATCATTATGTTGTCACCACATGATTTGTATGATGGAGGTATGAGGAGGCAACAAAAGACTTGTGTTGCTTTGGAGGGTTGGGAGAGAGCAAGGGTAGATTTGCTCTCACACTTTGCATGATGTTGCAGGAGTAGGAGAGGGCACTATCATGGTGCAAGGGGGATACTCCTTAACCTTAGATGATCTGGAAGTACTTCCACTTTGGAAGGGACTTCTTGTATGTGGTAGAATTATAGGAAGAGTCTTTGACATTGAGCATGTCAAAGAATGGAGTTATGAGTTGGCAAGAGCCTATTTGCATAGGCCAACAATGCTGTCACTTTGGAGCATGGGCTTATTGATGGAGAGTCCCCAGGATCACTTCACATTTGATGCACTTGGTGGACAAGGAGGAGGTGAGAATGATAGAGTAGTGGTGGATGGATTCATCTATTACTGTGGTATGTTCTTCTTGACTTGGATTTCCAAGCATAAGAAGGAGGATCTTCATGCAACATATGGTTCATTCCCCTTCAGAGGAGTATGTCATACCACTATGGAGGACTCATTTATGGATCCTATCATCATCTTAATTTCATTACATGGTAAGAATTCTATTTTTGCATTTATTTATTTTCCAACACAATATTTGCATGCTCTTACCATTTCTTTGCAGTGCATTGCTCCACAAAGGGGAAAGCTTTTCTTTGGGATCCATGGACCAATTTTGGCCAGCTATTATGATGGAGACAACCATTTTTTGTATGAATTTAGGCAAGTGTTTGGTTACTTCTTGTATGCTCAGTTGATACATTCAACCATTTACTATTTTCTAGTAGATGTGATGACTTACACAACTAGCCATTTATCAAATAACAACTTGTCATGCTATTTTCTGAAGTTGTAGTGGGGAATACTGCACTGTGACCACTAGGGAGACTGTTGGTACCTTCCAGCACCACATGAAACCTTTAGTATTTATTTCATTTTTATGCTAATCATGATCCCATTTTTTGATGTTTTTCTTGCCTTTATGGGGAACATGATTGGGGGAGAAACACATTGGGTGGATGTGTTCATTGGGAAGGAGGATCCCCACACTTTCTGCATTACATGTTCTAAGGGGAGCATGGGAGGAGATATGGCCACTATAGAAAAATGTTTGTTTATTTATGAGGAAGGCCATGAGATGGATGGGATGCCATATGGTGGTGATTTCTTATCCATCATGTATGAGATGGTTTGGGCCAGCTTGATTCACGACGTTGGGAAAGGGATCTTTGGAGATCTAGTTTCCTTCTTGCCACTTGAGGGAAAAATTATTGCAGCCCAAGATCAGAAAATTCTCTGCACTTATCTTAAGTGGAGAGTAGGACAATGTGGGGTAGGCCACTTTGTCTAACAGATTCAGAATTTCAGCCCAAATACTTTGCAGGAGCTCAAGGTGGAGAAGGATTTTCAGGAGTTGCCATCTTGGGAGGTAACTCATTTTGTGTGGATGATAGCTTGGGGATGGGAGATTCATATGGTGATGGTAGATCCCAATATATATTAGACCACATGGCTCAAGAATGCCTTTAGACCACCCATTGTTGCCTCCATTGATATCTTACTGTCACATAATGATAGCTATTTGGGGTGTTCACCAAAAGCTAGCTTGTTTACTTGGGAGGGGAAACTTGGAGATATATTTATGAGATAGCACCTTGATCCTTGGAGTATTTTATCTTATGAGGTTGCTACAGGGGGAGAAGAGGATGTTCTTCATTTCTATCCTTGCATTTTCTTAAGGACAAGCAACATTTGGGAGGGGAGGACTGTAATATTCCAAAATTTGCATGCAACAAATTGGAATATTAAATTTTGCTAATGTCACTTAGGAGATGAATAAATGGATAATGAGGCCCATAAATTTCATAAATAAGGATAAAATCCCTCATAGTGTGAAAGGGGATCATAATGCTAACTGGATTTCACACTCTCATGTGTGAACAGGGACATTTTGCATGTGGACAAAGTCAAGTTTGATCAAGTCAATAGCATAAATGTAGGAGGAGTGGATCAGCAAATAAAAGAGCTCAATGTGAATGAGGGTCAGCCTAGATAGCTATATGTGAGCTGGATTGAAGAACCTTAGGTGTGAAAAGGCTGAAGCAAGTTGAAGAGGTCAACCATGACCAAATCAAATAGCGCAGTTTAGAGGAGTGGCTCTAATGAAGGCACAACATAGTTTTGGAGGGAGATTGTTTGTGTGATGGTGGAAACCCTATTGAGTGGGACCCAAGGTGAGAAGTCTCACTTAGTTTATAAGGAAGAGGATGGCAGCCATTTGGGGGTTAGCTTATGAATTTTATTTTGATGTCTACTTAGACTTTGCTTTCTTTAGCTGTTTAGCTAAGATTGTCGGTGATGTTCAACACTAAGGTATTCCTTTTCAGGAATTCCTTCTCTTCCTTTTGAGTAGCTCTTGGGAGAGACATGATCTATCATTCCTCACATTTGGCATTGGTTCCAAGCTTCATTCTTCAGTTTCAGCACAGTTTCTACAGGAGGTTGTGTTGAGTTGCAGGGTGTTGCAAGGGAGGGTTGAGAAACCCACTTTCTGAGTTGGTTTTGCATAGGAGGGAAGTTTCCTTCCATTGGAGGATTAGTTTGAAGAGTTATTTGGCTGATATAAAATCTGTGGCAGAAAGACAACACATTTTTATCACCTACAACATTATTCCACTCAGGAATTGTGTTATTTCTGGAGGGCAGTTTCAGCAGTGTCTTTTGTGGCTCTTTCAGGGAGTTTTCCTATGATTGGAGCGTGGATTCTTCCATGGGGAAAGATATTTGATAAGATATGAATTATAACTACATTATTATAGCCTTATATACTCCTGTGCTTCAGTTTTCAGTGATTATTCAGTCATATTGCTGAAGATCACCATTTGTACTGAGAGTGTATTCCTAGAAACCCTTCCTGGGTTCTCTAGCTTTTGTATAAACGAGACTAGATCTCATTTTTCTGAGCACATTGTTTAATATAATATCAGATCTATTTTTATTTTCTACTTATGTGTACAAACCCTCAATTATACTATGCAGTAATTTATGTGTTGCGGTGTTTGGGGTTTTAGCCTTTTTTAGCAATCCTAGGTGTGGGAGGTCTGTTTAACCCATATAGTTTGATTTGTTTTAGCTATATTATTTGATTTAGGTTTTATATTGACTGATATATAGGATCCAAGAGTTAATTTCGTGATTTATAGCATATATTTCTAAAAATTCATTTTTTATGCATGCATGGTTGAGCAGTCCCTATTTTGGGATACTACAGTGATGCCTCAGTAAATGGAATTGGTGCATTTTTAATGAAAGAAGGAAGACCCATTTATTTTTAAATTCATCCAATCAAAGGAAAGTATTTATTGAAACCTATCTATGAGAAGGAAATTTTGGCAATAATACATGCACTAAAGCAATGGCGACCTTACCTAATGGGAAGACACTTCAAATTAAAAATAAATCATGATAGTCTTAAATAATTTTTGGAAAAAATATTATCTTCAGAAGAGCAGCAAAAATTGGTCACAAAGATGTTGGGTTATGACTTTGAAATCATCTACAAAAAAGGGAATAAAAATTTTGTTGCAGATGCACTCTCAAGAAAGGATGAGGATGTGGAAGCATTTCTTTGTGCCATTTATATCATCCAACCTGAGTAGATAACCAAAGAAAAGGATGAATGGAAGAATTATGAAGAGGTGTGGACACTCATTCAAAATTTGCTACAAGATCCCAGTACAACTGAAATACTTAGCTGGAAAAATTATTCACTATGGTACAAATATCTCTTATATCTTTGTAAGAATTCCCAACTCAAAAATAAAGATTATTTTGGAATTGCACACCTCTCCCTTAAGAGGGCACTTATAATTTTTAAAAACTTACCACAGGGTCAAGAAGGATTTTTTTGGGGATGGCCTTAAATCTGATATTCAAAATTTTGTGGCAAAATGTTTGGTTTTCCAACAAAATAAAATTGAGACAGTTAAGACCCCAGGTCTGTTACAACCTTTATCCATTCCAAATCAACATTGGGAGGAGGCCACAATGGATCTTATCATAGGTCTACCCAAGTCTGAAGGAAAGACTGTCATCATGGTGGTAGTTGATAGACTTACCAAGTATGCACAATTTTGTGCATTATCTCACCCATTTAAATCCAGTACAGTTGCTACTGCATTTATTGAAACAATTCAAAAGATACATGGAAACCCAAAGATAATTGTAAGCAACAGAGATCCTACTTTTTCAGGAAATTTTTGGACGGAATTATTTTCTTGTTTGGGTACTCAATTAGCTCATAGATCGTGATATCATCCTCAATCTAATGGCAGACTGAGATAGTGAACAAATGTTTGGAAGGATATCTTCATTTCTTTGTATCTGATAAAAAGACACAACGGATCAAGTGGTTAGCTTTGTATGAATGGTGGTATAACACTTCCTTCCATATTGTAGCAAAAATGACCCCATTTATGGCACTTTATGGATATCATCCACCCTCCATCACATCATATTTAAGAGAAAATTCTAAGGTTAAAACAGTGGAATATCACATCGAGCATCAACAACAAGTTCTCAATCTCTTAAAGGATAACCTCACTTTGGCACATAATCAACTGAAACAATAGGCATATCAACATTTCAGCGAAAGAAATTTTTATGTAGGCGACTAGGTCCTTTTACGGCTACAACCATACAAACAAATGTCCCTCTAGCAAGCTAAGAAGGATAATAATTATCACCAAAGTATTATGGTCCTTACAAGGTGTTGCAAAATATTGGTACTAGGGCATACAAATAGGAGCTTCCTGCATCTTCCCGAGTGCACCAAGATTTCCATGTTTCATGCTTAAAGAAGGTTATAGGTGAAAATCTCCCATTTCAAATAATATTTCCAGAATTTGACGAGGAAGGAAAAATGTTAGGTCCCTATATTACTAGTATAGCCCCTTATTTTTGTTAGTGTAACCCCCTTATTGTTATTTTTGTACCCCTATAACCCTAATATTGTTATTATTATGCCCTTACATTATTATTGTTAGGTCGGCTAGGATTATATTGTGATCCCATGGATTCCTATATATAGAAGGAGGTTTTGTCATGTGTATCATCCAAGAATTTTTCATTTATGTAATGTATTGGATCTTTCCCCCTTGAAGCGACTGATTTATAAGGCATTGATCTCTCTATTATTCTAATTTTGGAGTTGGTTTCCTAACATTTGGTATCAGAGCTTTGGATTCTAGGGTTTTGCTGCTCCAAATAGGTCATCATCAAATTTTCACTATAATTTTTTTTTTCTGTGAAGGTTCAGAAGCTGAAATTTTTACAGAGCAAAGCCAAAATCCTAAGGAACATCGTGTAAAAATTTCATATCTTTTTTCACAACATTTTCGGAGATATGATCTGTGGAAGTTGGGGTTTTTTCAGGCTCCTGAATTTCACCTAAAATAGGTCATAATATAATTTTTGCTATAACATTTTTTATACTAAGGTTCAGATGAAGAATTTTTTACATAGTGAAGCAGAAATCCTGGGGAACGTCGTGTAAAAATTTTAGATCTTGGTTTGCAATATTTATGAAGATATGATATGTGGAAGTTAGGCTTTTTCAGGCTCCTGAATTTCATATCAAAGAGGTGACCATGGGAAAATCATCATAACTCTCTCTCTGAGCATTGGATTGGAATTCTGTAAAAAGTGGCCACAAGTACATGGAATTTTGTTTCTTGTGTATCAATTTCAGAGCCGAAGGAAGAAACAGTGACACGTGGCACATCACACACGTTCGCTTTACTGAATCGGTCCATAATTAGGTCATTGTGGGAGATTGGGCATAACTTTGCCTTGAAGAATCAAAATCAGGTCAGACCTGTGGCATTTGAAAGAAGCATCAAAGGGATACTACAGGGCCAAATTTTAGATATTGAAGATCTACAATTACAGAGATAATTTAGTTTAATTATCAATCTCCTTAAAAGCAAGAAAAAGATATCAACATTGGGTTCTAAAATGCCCCCTAAAAGGAACTCAACACCCATTGAGCCTTTAGAAGGCTCTACTATGACTCATGAAGATGAATAACTACAAAATGACATGTCAAAATTATAAGTGCAAGTGCACCAAATTTTTCTCTTACAAAGAGCAACAAAAAATGAAATGGAAGTTTTGAAGAAAGTCGTGGAAGCTAAGATGAATTGTTTGAAGAAAGGCATGGAAGCTAAGATGGATGACATGAAAGAAAACATGGAAAAAATGAAGAATGATCTAAAAGCAGACATGGAAGGTTTGATAAAGTTGATATAATAAATTTTTCCTAATGGTGAAAAGATAGTAGAGAAAACTCATGATGAGAACAAAATAATTTTTAATCATGATTTTATAAACTCGAATGTTGAATGTAAGAACCACCATATTCCAAAGATAGATATGAGGAATTTTGATGGCAAGGATCCCGTAACGTGGATACTATAGATGGAGCAATATTTTGATCTCAATAATGTGCAAAACACACAAAAGGTGTTATCACCAAAAAAAAAAA
The DNA here is from genome assembly GCA_034641835.2 of Pinus albicaulis. NCBI lineage: Eukaryota > Viridiplantae > Streptophyta > Pinopsida > Pinales > Pinaceae > Pinus > Pinus albicaulis. Next base: position 484,041,097 of record CM076582.1, read on the forward strand.
TCAAAACATTGTATGTCAACTCTGTTTTGATCATGGTCTAAATAGTTTTGAAAGTCATTTTAGTATGGTTAAGGGTATGTCATAGTTTTTAGAGGTTTAGTGTTCATCATCAGAATTGAAATAAGGTCTTTATAGGTCCATTCCATGGTCAAAAAGTTCACATTTTTCATTCAAGAGTCATTTAAGTAAGTTTTGGGCTAATTTTCTACAACTCGCCAAAAATACACAGTTTCGTAGCGTCGTTAGTTCAAAAAGGGAGTTTTGCGCTACGAAAGCGCTGCTACTTTCATAGCGTAAAGTGCAAAAATTACAATGTGAGCACTACGAAAGCGTAGTTGCTTAGCTATCGTGTCAAATAAGCCGAGATCTGTCAGTTTCAGTTGGGGAATGATATGATAGGGGTATGGTGAGTCAGTTAGTTACCAGATTCGATGTACTTACATATCCTACAGCCATCATAGTCATGATAGGATATCAATCAAGCATAATTTATTCATGAGGTGACATCTCTAATTCGATTTTTTTTCTTAATTGAGTCATCTCTGTTTCATTTACCTTCACATATGTTGTCCAAGCTCTGAAGCAGTAAAGATAAGTTTGTGGTTGTTCTATTCAAAGACAACTTTCACCATTATCAAGCGAGGCTGTTCATCAAATGAAGCGAGGCTATTCATCAAATCAAGAGAGGTTGTTTTATAGGTTTTAGAGAAGCTAACAAGTTTTCTTTACAAGAAACATGGCAGAGGAGAAGAAGCTCCACAGAGGGGGACATTGTCTGAGATACGAGCTTGAGAATGCAAATGCTATTGTGGAGGATCAAATGGTAATGGAGGCTATTAACAAAGCTGGCTGTCTCAAATTTTGTGAAAAGATACAGGGTTGCCACACTCAAGTGTCCAAAGAGTTTGCTTTACATTTCAGTGGAACCACTACCAAAATTGGAATGATAAATATGCTAGTTACACCTGAGATCATAGCTGTTGTGACATAGATACCAAGGGGACAGGAATCTTGGTTTAAAGGTTATAGGTTTGACATGGAACCATGCAAGGAATTTATGAAACCTAAATATGTAGACATGGACCTGAACAATGCAATACCCAGAAGATGTATCAAGGACAACTATGCAAAGCTGCTATTCAATATTCAAATATATTTCACATGTGAAGGAAAGTACCATAAATTTTACACTTATCATTTCAAACTACTATTGCATTTCACAGGTATGATATCATTATATTTACCATTTTACTTGCATAGAAGCCTTGCCAAAATGGCTGACAAAGTCCAAGCTAAATCTGATGGCTATGAAACATCTATGTTTCATCACGGTTTGATAAAGTTATTGGTTTTGAATGAGCTTCAGAAAATAAATAGCGATTGGTCTTCCTTTTATTTAAGGGTGGATTTGAAATGGAAGCCCTAACCCCAGCTAGAAACCCTAGTATTAAGGGAAATCCTTCACCACCAGTAGCAGAATCCAGTCAGCTAGTGGTTACTAAAGAAAAGAGGTTTGTAAAGTTGAAACCAAGGAAATAGGTTGAAGACAGAATAGAAAAACATCAGTGCTTGTTGCAGAAACCCCATCACCTGAAAAACAGAGAGTAAAAAGGGTCAAAGAAACAAAACAAAAACAAGTGGCCAGTAAGAAAGAGATCCAAAGAAAGACAAGAAGCCAAGCAACAACATCAAAGGGAAAAGCAGATTTTTCAGTGACAGAGGATAGCCCAATGATGAAAGGAAACTTGGATGTTATAATTCATGCAATTGATATAGAAGAATCACACATTTTTTAGGAAGATTTCATTGAAGTAGATGAACACAAACAGAGAAAAATGAAATTAGCAAAGAAATTGGAATTTGAAGGTGAGAATGCAGCCTTTGTTTTTCAAGCTAGGAAACATTAACCAGGCATGAAAAGAAACTCCAAGAAGGCAATAAAGATATCCAAGTAACTATTGAAGTAGCCAGAGTCCCTGAAGAGGTGGTTGATCTCTCATCACCTATAGTGGAGCATGTAGCCAGCAAGATAATGAAGGGAAAGGAACACATGCTAGAGTGTCAAATGTTGGAAGAAAGGTTGAAGATAGAAAACCAAGAGATGGAAATGATGAGAAACATGGTTAGAAAGAACATCATTGAAAAGATAGAGTTCAAGAGGATGAAGGCTGTTTGGGAAGGACAAACATTTTCTAAGTTAGAGATTCCAAGCAGTGCAGAGCAGTTTTTTACATGGACAGTTCTAGCCATTAAAGAAGAAAAATTTGTTAGATTGATCAACACGCATTTGAGAGCCAGTAATATAAATATAAGAGGCCAAGTGGAGGATTTTGAGCTGCAATTAAAATAGTCTCAAAATGAACTAAAGAACAGAGGTACAAAATGACAAATTCAAAGCAAACCCAAATGGAAAATAAGGAATACATTTTATGAAGGTTATGTTTTTAGTCCAAATAGCTGATGGTTTTGATGAAGCCAGTGATTTTCTAAAGTTGTGGCACATTTTTGTTTCAAATTTTGAAGAAAATCTGGTTAAAACTGCTTACATAGCAGTTTCGTAGCGCACACAGTGCAAAATCAGTGAAAAGCGCTACAAAACTGTTGTAGCATGCTTTTTCACTCTCTCTCTTAAATTTTGGAAGGTAAAATATGTATATGAAGACCTGAAATTTATAGGGAAGCTATGCTAAGTGATATTGAAGATAAATCTGAAAAGAAGAAGCCAAAATTTTGAAGATAAAGGGTTAAAAATATTGCGCTACGAAAAGCGCTATGAAACTGTGTTGTTTTCGTAGCGCAGGTCTGTTTTGGTTATTTTGGGCAGTTCGATGATGATTTTTTACATCTGGAATCTATGGATGATTTTTAACACATGTTATTTCAAATCCTGACAGAAAATGACTTCTAAGTCATAATTTCATGGTGGTTAAAGTGTCTTCAAAGCTTGAAGGATCCTAAGCCTAAAAACAGGGGAGCAATTTCCTAGTTTGTAGGAGATCAACATCATCAGCATTATGGTCATAAAAAGTTGGAGCTCATCATCAGGGTTTGACTTTATAGAAATATAGGTGTAAAATGATGTAATTAAGTTTAGATAAAGTTGTTTTGATTTGAGTTAAAAGAGTTCTAATTCTATTTGTAATAGGACTCTGTATTAGGTTTACAGTTGTTTTTGTAATAAATATCATGTTTTATGATTAGGGTAGGTGTAAAAAATAGGAATTCAATGTATCAAGCTATGGAGAAGCTTATCTTATGATGTAAATGATCTATAAAAGATCAAGGAGTCGAAATAGAAAGGGTTGGACATTTGTTAGCAAAAAGACTTTGTTTATTGTAAGTGACTGTTTTCAGCTTAATACAGATTTTCTACTTAGACAACTCAAGATTCACGAGGAGTTCTTGTATGTTCTTGTTCTGATGGAATCTTTTCAATATTCTATTGCAGTGGTGTTTTCTTATGTTACTCAGAATTCATCAATGATGCTCTAACTTCCTTCATAGACAGACTGATTGTGTGTTTCACTGTTCTACATGTGTATTCCTTGACTTGAACTTTGATATGCCTTGACTTCCATGCTAGGTATATTTTTTTGGTTTTGGTGAAGCTATTATGACTCCATAAGCCCAATTTACACTTGATAATGTGATTTACAACCATTTTATATCATTTATATGCTTTTACCCCATATAGAGTTAGCCATCTACATATTTATCAAAAATCATAAACCCTTGAGAGAGCCCTCTCAAGTTGAGGAGGCCAAGCCTCAACCAAAATATTGGTCTGAAATAGTTACATGAGATTAACTTAATTGGAAGCCTATCAGGTCTGATTTTTTGATAACAAAAGATATGCATTTCAACTTTACATTTAGAACAAAATACGTTTGTATGGTATTGATGGCTTTGCTCCCTTAAAAAAATTGTCACTTGGTCAGTTTTTAAGGAGGAAATGATAGAAAATTATGAGAATACAAAGAACACCATCTTTAGCCAATTGATAAATCTCAAACAAAAGGGTTCAGTGGTGGAGCACATTCAGGACTTCCAAAAATTGAATATAAGGGTAACTGATATTCCAAAGGAACACATGATTGATGTCTTCATAAGGAATTTAAAGGATAGAATCCAACATGAATTTATCGTTTGGGAACCTGATTCATTGGAGAAGGCATTCAGATTGGAAAGAAAAATTGAATGTAAAATTATGGTGACAAGGAAGCTTACCACTCACATCTATAAAGATGGAAGTGTTGCTACTCTTAGACTTTCACAACCTACAAGGCTGACACCAAAAAAATGGAAGAAAAAAGAGAAAAAGGGCTTTGCTACAGTTATGATAGAAAATACACTAAAGGTCATAAGTGAGCTGAGAAGAAATTATTTTACATAGATTGTGAAGAGGAGGAAGAAAATGAACAAGAAACTTCAAAAGAAGATATAAACCAAGAACCAACCCTAGAAGAAGAAGAAATGAGTCCAACCATATCGTGTAATGCATTGGCAGGTATTACCACTCCTCAAACTCTCAAGATAGAAGGACATATCTAGAAGAAAAAGGTAATAGTGTTGATTGATTTGGGCAGTACCCATAATTTTATCCATTGTAAGGTAACCAAGGAATTTAATTATTTCCTATACCCAACACCAAAATTTCAAGTGATTGTTGCAAATGGAGGAACTATAAATTTCTCTGGAAAATTTCATAATACCAAGATAACCATGGTAGAATATTTATTGAATAGTCCAATGATTTCCATTACAATGGGAGTGTTGATGTTGTACTAGGAGTACAATGGTTACAATCTTTGGGGACGGTAGCTTTTAATTTTCAACAAATTTTCTTGAATTTTTTTTTGGAAGGAAAGGAATTAGAATTACGGGGTATCACAGGGAAGCAGGGAAAGATAATAATCTCTAATTTCATGACAAATCTTTTGAAGAAAGAACAACGAGGTGTAATTTCACAATTATGCTCACTAGAAGTTCCAACATCAAAATCATCTATTTCTCCAAATCTCCAAAAAGTCTTGGACAATCATTCCAAGGTGTTTGAAACTCCCAAAGGACTCCCACCTATTCGTGATCATGATCATATTATTCATTTGAATCCAGGATGTGCTCCTCCAAACATCAGACCTTACAGATATTGTTATGTCCAAAAGAGAGAAATTGAACGTCTGATTGCAGAAATGTTAGAGGTTGGTATAATTCAACCTAGCCAAAGTTCTTTCTTTGCTCTAGTAGTATTGATGCACAAGAAGGATGGATCATGGTGCATGTGTCCGGATTATAGAGAGCTCAATAAGCTCACTATAACAGATAAATTTCCCATTCATGTGATTGATTAATTATTGGATCAATTACATGGAGCAAAGTATTTTACCAAGTTAGATCTTTATTCAGGATATCATCAAATTAGAATGAAGACGGAAGATATTCCGAAAACAACATTTCGAACTCATGAGGGTCATTATGAATTTTTGGTCATGCATTTTGGCCTTACCAATGCACCTTATACATTTCAAGGGTTGATGAATTCCATTTTCAAACCCTTCCTTAGAAAATGTGTGCTAGTATTTTTTGATGATATACTAATCTACACCAGGTCTTGGAAGGACCATGTTCAACATGTTAACAAGGTGCTCAAAATATTGGAGGAGAAACAATTATATGCAAAAACATCCAAATGTTTCTTTGGAGTACAAGAGGTCGAATATCTGGTTCATATTGTATCTCATGAGGGTTTTAAGGTAGACCATAAAAAAATTAAAGCCATTAAGGAATGGAAATTCCCCACAACCATAAAGCAGTTGTGAGGATTTCTCGGGTTAACAGGGTATTATCACAAGTTTGTTAAGAATTATGGGAGAATATCAGCACCTCTAACAATTTTATTGAAGAAATATGCATTTTCATGGACTCCTAAAACAGCTAAGCCCTTTGAACATATTAAAGAGGAAATGTGCCTAAAACTGGTCTTAGCTACACTAGACTTCACAAAAACCTTTATTGTGGAATGTGATGCCTCAGGAAATGGAATTGGTGTTGTTTTAATGTAAGGAAGACCCATTTCTTTTGAAAGTCGTCTAATCAAAGGAAAGTATTTACAGAAATCTATTTATGAGAAGGAAATTTTGGCAATACTACATGCACTAAAGATAGTCTTAAGCACTTTTTGGAACAAAGACTATCTTTAGAAGAGCAGTAAAAATGGGTCACAAAGATTTTGGGTTATGACTTTGAAATCATCTACAAAAAAGGGAAGCTAAATCTTTTCGGCACTACACTATCAAGAAAGGATGAAGAGGTGGAAGCATTTCTTTGTGCCATTTCTATTATCCAAAGACTGGATAACTGAAGCAAGGGATGAATGGAAGAATGATGAAGAAGTGTGGACACTCATTCAAAAGTTGCAACAAGGTCCTAGTACATCTGATACATTTAGTTGGAAAAATGATTCCTTATGGTATAAAGATCGATTATGTATTTGTAAGAATTCCAAACTAAAACAAAATATTCTTTTCGAATTGCACACTTCTCCTTTAGGAGGACACTTGGGATTTTTAAAAACCTACCATAGGGTGAAGAAATAATTTTTTTTGGGATGGCCTTAAATATGATATTCGAAAGTTTGTGGTGGAATGTTTGGTTTTCCAGCAAAATAAAGTTGAGACAGTTAAGGCCCCAGGTCTTCTACAACCTTTATCCATTCCAAGTCAATATTGGGAGGATATTTCAATGGATTTTATCACAGGTTTACCTAAGTCCGAAGTTAAGAGTGTCATCATGGTGGTAGTTGATAGACTTACCAAGTATAAACATTTTGTGCATTATCTCATCCATTTAAAGAAAGTACAGTTGTTACTGAATTTATGGAAACAATTCAAAAGCTACATGGAAACCCAAAGATTATTTTAAGTGACAGAGATCCCATTTTTACTAGAAATTTTTGGACAGAATTATTTTCTTGTCTGGGTACTCAACTAGCTCATAGCTCATCTTATCATCCTCAATCCGATGGTCAAAATGAGATAGTGAATAAATGTTTGCAATGATATATCTATATATATATATATATATATATATTTGTATCTGATAATAAAACACAATGGGTCAAGTGGTTACCTCTCACTGAATGGTGGTATAACACCTCCTTCCATACTGCAGCAAAAGTGACCCCATTTATGGCACTTTATGGATATCATCCATCGTCCATTACATCATATTTAAGAGAAAATTATAAGGTTCAAGCAGTGGAAGATCACATCGAGCATCAACAAGAAGTTCTCCAACTCTTAAAGGATAACCTAAATTTGGCACAAAATCAAATGAAACAAGAGGCATATCAACATCGTAGTGAGAGAAGTTTTGATGTAGGAGACTGGGTATTTTTACGGCTACAACCATACAAACAAATGTCCCTCAAGAAAGATAAGAAGGATAATAAATTATTTCCAAAGTACTATGGTCCTTACAAGGTGTTGCTAAAGATTGGTACTATGGCATACAAATTGGAGCTGCCTGCTTCTTCACGAGTGCATCCAGTTTTCCATGTTTCATGCTTAAAGAGGGTTATAGGTGACAAAATTCCAGTTCAAAGAATATTACCAAAACTTGATGAGGAAGGAAAAATCATATTGGAACCTGAAGTAGTCATGGAAACAAGAACTTGACGGCTACGAAATCGATCAATTTCAGAGTATCTCATCAAGTGGAAGAACTTACCCACTGAAGATTCTACATGGGAGGATGAGAATTTTATACATAATCATTCGGAGCTACTCAAGCGTTGAGGACAACACTTTTTTGAAGGAGAGGGGCATGTTAGGTCCCTATATTACTAGTATATCCCCTTATTTTTGTTAGTGCAACCCCCTTATTGTTATTGTTGTACCCCTGTAACCCAAATATTGTTATTATTGTGCCCTTACATTATTATTGTTAGGTCGGCTAGGATTATATTGTGATCCCATAAACTCCTATATATAGAATGAGGTTTTTCCATTTGTATCATCCAAGAATTGTTCATTTAAGTAATGTATTGGAGGTTCCCCCCTTGAAGTGGTTGATTTCTAAGGTGTTGATCTCTCTGTTCTTCTATTTTTGGAGCTCGTTTCCTAACAAAAAATCATATTGGAACCTAAAGCAGGCACAAAAACATGAACTTGACAACTACGAAATCAATCAATTTCAGAGTATCTCATCAAGTGGAAGAAATTACCAGATGAAGATTCGACATATGGGGATGAGAATTTTATACATCAGCATCCATAACTACTCAAGCATTGAGGACAACACTTTTTTGAAAGAGAGGGGCATGTTAGGTCCTTATAATACTAATGTATCACCTTATTGTTATTGTTAGTGTAGCCCCCCTTATTTTTATCGGTGTGCCCATGTAGGCCCCATATTATTATTATTGTGCCCCATAAAAGACCACTAATGTTCTTGTTGTGCCCTTACATTGTTATTTTTATGTCGGCTAGGATTATATTTTGACCCCTTGGACTCCTATATATAGAAAGGAGGTTTTTTCATTTGTATCATCCAATAATTGTTCACTTATGTAATGTAAAGGAGGTTTCCCCCTCGAAGAGGCTTATTTCTAAGTCGTTGATCTATATTTTATTCTATTTTATGAGCTGGTTTCATAATAGGTCACATCCATCAGTCCAAGATGCTCTCTGAAGACCAAAACTTCCCTTTCGACAAAGCTTTGGTGAGAATATCTGCAATCTGTTTATCTATCGATATGTGATGGAGTCTAACAACTCCTTTCTACACCATGTCACAGATGAAGTGATATCGAATCTCTATGCGCTTGGACTTATCATGAAATACGAGATTCTCTTCTAGATGGATCCCACTCCTATTATTGCAATATATCACTGTAGTTTCTAGGACTTGCTCAAATAGCTCTCCAAAGAGCTTCCTCAACCAAATTGCTTCATACGTAGCCATGCTAGTGGAAATATACTCTGCTTCGGTGGTGCTCAATTTTACAAACTTCTATTTCATGCTCATCCAGGACATCATGGAAAATATAAGACTAAAACAACATCCAGATGTACTCTTTCCATCGATAACATTTCCTTCCCATTCAGCATTGGTGTATCCATGAAGTCGAACATCTCTAGCAGAATATCTTATTCCAAGTGTGATCGACCCATGAAAATATCTCAATATGTGTTTGGTAGAGATCCAATGTCACTGAAGGGGCTTGGTCATAAATTGACTCAATGTGTTTACTGCATAGCATATTTTTGGACGGGTGTTCACTAGGAACATTAGTGCCCCAATCAATTGTCTATACTCGGATGGATTTCTTAAATAGGGCCATGTAGCTTCTCCACATAACTCCTTGAATTCCAGTTCCATCGGTGCAGCCATGGATTTTCATTCTGTCATTCCAAATCTTTCCATCAGCTTCACAACGTATTTTCCTTGTGAAAGGAAAATCTCACCAGGATGTTTCCAAACATTAAAGCCTAGAAATTAGTGCATGATTTCAAGGTCCTTCATCTCAAATTGAGAGGATATCTCCCTCTTCAACTCGATCATCAAAGGTTCACTACCTATTAATAATAGATCAAAAACATATAAAACCAAAATCAATGACATACTTGGACCAAGTTGAAGTATGGGTTGGGATTGACATTACTTCTTGTGAATCCCAGCTTCATTAAATAATTTTCAATGTCTGCATACCAACCTCAAGGAACTTGCTTCAAACCATACAATTCCTTATTCAACTTGCAAAACATGTGTTCATTGATCCTCTATTTCGAATACTTATGTTTGTTCAACATACACTTCTTCCTATAACATGACATGGAGTAATGTGGTCTTTACGTCCATCTCATGAATATTCCATCTTTGAATTGCGGCAAGGGCTATTAGTGAATGGATGGTGGTGTATCGAGCCATACGTGAAAATATATCATTATATTCTTCTCCCTCTTTTTGTGAGAATCCTTGAGCCACAAAACTTTCCTTATATTTATCAATGCTACCATCAATCCCATGCTTGATCTTGAATAGACACTTTGAATTCACCATAGAGTTTCCCTTCGATCTCGGCCCAACATCCCATACATCATTTTTCACAATCGATTCATATTCCTTAGCCATAGAATCCTTTCAAACTTGATATTTTGCAGCTTCTTTGAAAGTTTATGGTTTGTCTTGAATAATAGTGCTCATGGCTGGAAAATATCTTTGATACCTACATGGTTTCTTCCTTTCTATGATTGACCTTTGAATAGGAACATGTCTTCCAGCATCATGTAGAGTGTCGTGGAGCAAAAATTGTCGCTTCCTAGTAGGAGGATCACTTAGAGGAGGATATAAGGGGTCCATATGCTCCATAGGATCATCAATAATATCAGTCTTAGACTTAGGCATAGAAGGACAATCTACGATATCCCATTCATCATTCTCCTTGTTGGGAGGAGGAGGTGGAGCAAGTTCTCTTGATTTTCCAAGAGTTGCATCTTCGTTGAATGTTACATCTCTGCTAATTTTGACCTTCCTTTGACTTGTTATCACTCCGCCAGATTCCCAAGGTTAAGGAAGGAATCCCAACAGAGGTAACCACAAACCGAGCTTTTGACTTGACAGCTAGGCCTATCAAGCCGGAGAGGGCTCTCTCCAAAAGGGTCTCAGCCATGAGGCTTGGATAAATCTGGGTTTTAGGCTAGATAATGAGTACAAGGGGTTGTTTTTATTTTTGGTTTGGTTGGGTAAATTAGTAGATAATGAAACTAGATCAAAGAAAGGCTAGGTCAGGGCAAGAGACAAAAAGGGTTGTAGGGATGAATGAGGCAAGGTAGGTATAATGTCAATCACTTGAGGCAAATGGTTATGGGATGGTTCAAAAAATGTAAGAAGGCTGAGGGAAGCTTAGAAGATTAATTTCTCTTAGACATAAGACATGAAACAAATTATGACCAGCTATCCAAAACAGAGCATGACTAGCATGAATTTTGAATCTCACACTTATAAAAGATCATAGAAATAGAAATAGAAAGGAAATGAACAATACATTCACACATATGTAACTAAAGAGGAAATAATGAAGGACATTTAATACCACAGGTATCCCATAAATATAGTTGCAACTCCTCTTGTATTAATGGCCAAAAATAAATACAAAGTCTTCTTGAGCCACAAAGCAAAATGAAATTGATTCCAACACTTGACTCTTGTGAAGATATGAGCTAAATAGACCTCAAAACCACCTCCATTCATCCATAAGGGTCGAATTCATGAGATGAGGGAGATATTACATAAAAATTTGAACTGATAGCTAGAGTGTAGGATGGGAAAAGTGACTCATTCATATCTCTAATGAACTGATTCATTACACCTCAAATGGTTGAATTACCTAATCTATTTACCCTAGGTAAAAGTAAAAACGTGATATTTACATTCATATTGACAATTTACACAAGTAAATTCCTCATTTCCTAAAGTAAAATTCAAACTGGAATGAAACTTCAAAAATTTCTGAAGACTATGTAAAATACTTTTTTCTTGTGAAACACGTAGCGTTGAGGCAGAAAAATTGACCTCAGTTCAAGGCTGATTTTGAGTGCCTTCCTGGTGTCCAAATCAGCTCCATGATAGCTCATTGGAAAGCCCTTTGAGTATATTTTCCAAAACTACCTCTAGTTTCAAAATGGTGCTCATTTTTGCTATCAAAACATGTTCTCCCAATACTAGTAAACACGCAATGACTAGGCAGATTTAGAGGTAGAAACATGAAAGTTTGATGGTTTTTTGAGATTTTGATGGACCAGTTCTCCTCCAAAAACTCTAAAAATTTATAGGTTTGATGTTCTCATCAATATAATCCTACTGGTGGTGGCCATTTTTCATTTGTAGGTCCAAAAAAAGAGCGTAGTGTCCAGGTTTCTATGAATTTAGGAAAATGTCTGTGTCCAAAAATACGAAAAAACACAGAATTTTCATAGAATGAAAAAAATTGCCAAAAATTGTCAAAATTGTGAGGGTACTTGATAATTTAATGTTTGAAACATGAATTTACACCTTTGCAAGTATGTCCAACTTCTCTTTCTTCTCTTTCTTGGTCATAGCTTGAATTTTTGCATGGGCTCGTTTGAACTTGGCCCTTGCAATTTTGTTCCTCATGGCATAATGTTTTTCCATATTTCTCAGAATGTCATTGTGATTTTGAGCCTTGGAAAAGAGCTACTACAAGTGTTGGTTGACCCTATCAAGCCATGCTTCTTTTTTTCATTGATCTCTAGGGCAAGCCTTTCATTTAAGGTAAGTTGGTCTGCTAGCTCAGCTTCCCTTTGTCTCTCTAGGGCTAGAGCTCTTTTCAACCCTCCAGTCCTTGGTATCTGTATTGGGGGCTGATCCTCCTCATCCTCAGGTTCACCAAATCTTTCCAATGTTTCCTCAAGAAAGGATTTAGCCTTTTCTACCTCTCTTTGTGCTTTGATACACTTCACCTCATTGATGACTTGCTTTGTCTTTAGCTGCTCATTTTATTGCTCAAGGAAGTCAATCACACATTTGGCCCTCTCAAGGTTATTCTGAAGTTCACTAATCTTTGCCTCTTTTCCTTTAATTACTACATTGGTTATTTTGTCTTCATCTTCTTCACCTAGGTCAATCAACTGAAATTCTTGCTCTGTCTCATGATTGTCCTCCTCATCATGAATGACTAGAGATATCACCTATTCCTTACCTTTATTTACCTGTTGTGTTGATGAAGAAGACATAGCTCCTTTCACTCCAAGTGAAGCAAACACATGCCTATAGCCTCCCTGGTAAGTTTTGGGCAATGGCTCAACCTCAGCGAAACTAGCCCATTTTTCCTCAATGTCCTCATCACTGCTTGATGATACAAAATCATGCTGTGATGATGATGAAGGGTTGTAAGAAGGTGAAGAATAAGGGTCAATGTAAGGTGAAGGTGAATGAGGTGAAAGGAAGTGTTGGGGATATGAAGGAAATGGGAATGTGAAGGGAGCCTAGGTTAGTGAAAACCCTAGGACTTAGGGCTATTACGGATGAGATTGTTTAGGGAGTGAATTATATTTTATTAAAAATTAGGGTTTCTTTCTTTAGAAGTAGTTTCAAATTGACTTGAAGCAAAGATGACATATCAAAGAGAGGGTGACTTGGTCACTTACTGGTAAATGAAGTTTTGAAGAACCCTTGTGAAAATATGTAGCATGAAATGGTGAAGTGACAGGATGACAGAGGTGTTTTTGGCACTTCCTGGGTGAACTCATAGTGACCAGCTGAACGTGTAGCATCACTATTGAACGCGCAACACCCTTTCTAAACACGCAATGCCCCTACAACCCCTTTTTGCAGACCACATTTCAAGGCCTTCCCCACATCCAAATTGGGCCTAGGTTATCTTGTTGGAAAGCTTATCCTATCTACTTTCCAAATATACATTTTTTTCTGATTTGATTTGATTTTCCTGGTCAACAATTTATTTTCCCAAGACTAGTTAAAAAGTGTTGAATTAGGATGCATAAATGCAGAGTGATGTTGCAGGTAACTTTTGGAGGCCTTCCTCAACTCAAAATTGAACTCATGATAGCTAATTGGATATATATCTTTGTATAGTTATCAATTGAATTATCAAGAAAGTGATTTGGACACTCCAGCTATGATAAAACTTGATTTTCCCAAGGTCACTCCAGAAGTGCAACAACTCTCCTATGGCACCTATTTTTTTGACATTTCTCTAAAACCATGACACCTATGTAAAATATGAAGGATTTTTTTCTTCCTTGACCTATTATGGACAAAAACCTTTCTCATGTTTGTAAAATTCATCTTTGTTTGGTCAAAAACATAGTTTGAAGAAAAACTAACCTTATGAGTGGCAAATGATTTGACTCTTGGAATGCCTTCTCAAAAAATGTCGGAGACATGCTGAAATGGCCTCATACTTAATGAGATGACCTACCTTATGCCTCCTCTGCTCAAATGTCTCATTTCCATAGAAAACCCTAGCTCAGTGGGATATGAAATTAGGGTTTGCTGCTTGTGAACAATGATGACTTGGGCACCCTTGGGAAAAATGGTTAAGAAATGAAGTGAGGTCAATGATAATGATAGATATGAGGTGAAAGAAATGTAATATAAAGGTTGGATGGGTGGGATGTAAATACCAATGCTAACATCGGCTCCAGCTGGGGATGATAGCTCCTTGGAGGTGCTAAGAACCGCAAATCTCTTTATTTGTAGATAAGTGCCTTATCCATTGGGAAATGGAATCCAATCTATAAACTGAAACTGAAAACACACTACAAACTTCAACCCACACTAAAAAATCATCAAAGCCTTAGGGCCTGCACCTCGAGCTTCAAACCTTGATGAATTTTGTCAACACTTGCTGAAAATAAAATAAAATCAAACTGAAATGATACCAACCTACTCTAATTTGTTGCACAATTGCTAATTAGGTGAAATTATCCTTCCAATGTAACCAATCCAAGAGATGGCTACTTACTAAAGTTCTGCTATCACTTTCCTCAAGCAGGTAGAATGATGTACATGTAGGCAACTCATGATAGAAACTGAAACAAAGGCTTATGCTGACAAACACAACAAAATTCATCTTCTCCAATGATTGCAAAATGCTATCGAAGGGATCTTGAAAATACTGAAGCATTGCCTTGTCTTGAGATCCAACAACAAAACTACAAGTACTCCCTTCGTTCTGATCTGAAATAACAGTTGGTTGTTGATCGATAGGAAGGCGTAGGGAAGTATAACCTTCTGCTATCTAAGTGTTGGCTGTAAATTCCTCAAGCATGAGAAATTTTGTCTCAATATCTCGCATTTTTTCTCTCTCTGGTTCATACTCTTCAAATTCCTAGTCTATGTCATCCTTAAACAAGAAATATTCTTCAAGATTAACAAACATGATAACCCTATCATATTTATGAAAGACAAAAGTTTTTACTAGCTGATCTACTTGCAGGGAATCATCATCATAGATTGGTTTACTCACAACAATATCTTGTATAGTTTCATCAAACTTCTCACTGAAATTATCTTCATATTTATCATACTTAGGAAAATTAGGTTCAGGATAAACTTCATCAAATATGAATATTGAAAAATGAGATTGTCTTTATTCATCATGATATATAAATCTAGTTTCAGGATTGTCCTCATTTAAACTTAGATTTTCATTTTAAAAAATGGAAGAAGTTTTACCAACACTTTCTTGACTATGTGAACATGGAAAACCTGCTTTAGCTTGGACTGTAATATGAATTTACAGGATTTGATCTATCTCATCTTCAGACAGAGGAGAAAGTTCTTTTTGTTTTCTTTTGATAACACAATAATTGTCTTCTTTCTTTCCTAAAGATTCACGAGGATGCTCAATATATTCTTTAACCTTTGGTTGATCAACTTGTTGTACTGTTGCAAGAATTGTCTCTTGTGGGAAATATTTATGCACATCAAGACAATATACATCATCTTTTTCTTCCATGAGAGAAAACACTTGCTCTTTTTGTTGATGAAAAGGATTGTCATGCAAATCCTCCAAGATCTCTTCATCCATGAACTCATTATCATCATAATGATCCTCTAGGTTTTGAATGAAAACCTCAAATTGATCACAAAAAATATTAACCAAAGATAAATAAGGGTAGGAAACCTTGTATATTTCATAAAATATTGAATGGAAAACTCTAAGAGAAAAAATACTGGCAGGTGGCAAACCTTCATACCAAGATTGTGCTTTTCCTTCAAGAGAAACCATGAACATCTTTAAAAGAAAATCTTCAAGAAATTAAACCTTCAACTTGCGTGTATGCATGTGAAATTTAACCAGATGTAAAGCAACATTATTCCTATCATCATCTTTAAACATAGGCAAATTCCTTTGCCAATCTACCTTAGGAATTTTATTTGGGAAATCTGGAATGTGATCCCAGCTCATGGGAGCATACCTTCTTGCACTAGTTTCCATCTTGAAAATTATTGAAGCTACTGATCTTCATGCAGTGGATTCGCCATGAAGTGTTTATCTTCTAGATTTTTCATTCAATGGAGTCACCAGGTGAATGGTTCAACCTTAATATATGTCCAATTGTTGTTCACCATCAACAATTAGACCTAAATCTTTGTCATTCTTTCCCGGGTAAGATTTGTCTTTTCGCCTCCCTGGAAATGGTGCCAATATGTTATCACTCAACCAGATTCCCAAGGTCGAGGAAGGAATCACAACATAGGTAACCACAAACCAAGATTTTGACTTGACAACTAGCCTTATCAAGCCGGAGAGGGCTCTCTCCAAAAGGGTCTCAGCCATGAGGCCTGGATAAATTTGGGTTTTAGGGTAGATAATCGGTACAATGGGTTGTTTTTATTTTTGGTTTGGTTGGGTAAATCAATAGATAATGAAAATAGATCAAATAAAGGCTAGGTCAGGGAAAGAGAAAAAAAGGGTTGCAGGGATGAATGGGGCCAGGTAGGTATAATTTCAATCACTTGAGGCAAATTGTTATGGGATGGTTCAGAAAATGTAAGAAGGTTTAGGGAAGCATAGAAGATGAATTTCTCTCAAACAGAAGACATGAAACAAATTATGACTAGTTATCCAAAACAGAGCATGACTAGCATCAATTCTGAATCTCACACTTATGAAAGATCATATCATAGAAATGGAAAGGAAATGGACAATAAATTCACACATATTTAACTAAAGAGGAAACAATTATGGACATTTAATACCACGGGTATCCTATAAATATAGCTACAAATCCTCTTGTATTAATGGCCAAAACTGAATACAAAGTCTTCTTGATCAACAAAGCAAAATGAAACTGATTCCAACCATTGAATCTTGTGAAGATCTGAGCTAAATAGACCTCAAAACCACCTCCACTCATCCATAAGGGTCGAATTCATGAGATGAGGGAGATATTACATAAAAATCTGAATTGATAGCTAGAGTGTAGGATGAGAAAAGTGACTCATTCCTATCTCTAATGAACTGATTCATTACACCTCAAATGGTTGACTTACCTAATGTATTTACCTGAGGTAAAAGTAAAAACATGATATTTACTTTCATATTGACCATTTACATAACTAAATTCCTCATTTCCTAAAGTAAAAATCAAACTGGAGTGAAACTTCAAAAATTTCTGAAGACTGTGTGAAATACATTTTTCTTGTGAAACACGCAGCGTTGAGGCAGAAAAATTGACCTCTGTTCAAGGCTGATTTTGAGTGCCTTCCCAGTGTCAAAATCAGCTCCATGATAGCTCATTGGAAAGCCCTTTGAGTCTATTTTCCAAAAGTACCTCAATTTTTCAAAATGGTTCTCATTTGCCCTGTCAAAACCTGTTCTCCCAAGACAGGTAAACGTGCAGCGACGAAGCAGATGTAGAGGCAAAAACATGAAAGTTTGATGCCTTTTGAGCTTTTTATGGACCATTTCTCCTCCAAAAAATATAAAAATTACTAGGGTTGATGTACTCATCAATATAAACCTGCTGGTAGTGGCAATTTTTCATTTGGAGGTCCCAAAAAAGAGAGTAGCGTCCAGGTCGCTATGTGTTTAGGAAAATTTTTGTGTGCAAAAATACTCAAAAACACAAAATTTTCATAGAATGCAAAACTTTGCAAAACTTGTCAAAATTGTGAGGGTACTTGATCATTTAACGTTTGAATCATGAAGTGACACCTCTTCAAGTATGTCCAACTTCTCTTTCTTCTATTTCTTGGTCAAATCTTGAATTTTTGCATGGGCTCGTTTGAACTTGGCCCTTGCAATTTTGTTCCTCATGGCATAATGTTTTACTATCTTTATCTGAATGTCATTGTCCTTTTGAGCCTTGGCCAAGAGCTTCTCCAAGTGTTGTTTGACCCTCTTAAGCCATGGTTCTTTGTTTCATTGATCTCTAAGGCAAGCTTTTCATTTAAGGTAATTTGATCTACTAGCTCAACTTCCCTTTGTCTCTCTAGGGCTAGAGCTCTTTTCAGCCCTCTAGTCCTTGGTATTTTTCTTGGAGCCTCCTTATCCTCAGGTTCACCAAACCTTTCCAATGTTTCCTCAAGAAAGGATTTAGCCTTTTCTGCCTCTCTTTGTGCTTTGATACACTTCACCTGATTGATGACTTACTTGGTCTTCAACTACTGATTTTCTTGCTCAAGGAAGTCAATCACATATTTGGCCCTCTCAAGATTAGTCTGAAGTTCACTAATATTTGCCTCTTTTCCTTTAATTACTACATTGGTGATTTTTTCTCCATCTTCTTCACCCAGGTCAATCAACTGAAATTATTTTTCTGTATCATGATTTTCCTCCTCATCATGAATGACTAGCTCTATCACCTGTTCCTTACATTTATTTACCTGTTGTGTTTATGAAGAATGCATGGCCCCTTTCACTCAAAGTGAAGCAAACACATGCTTATAGCCTCTCTGGTAAGTTTTTGGCAATGGCTCAGCCTCAACCAAACTAGCCCATTTTGCCTCAATGGCCTCATCACTTCTTGATGACTCAGAATCATGATGTGATGATTATGAAGGGTTGTAAAAATGTGAAGAAGAAGGATCAATGCGAGGTGATGGTGAATGAGGTGAAGGGAAGTGTTGGGGATATGAAGGAAATGGGACTGTGAAGGGAGCCTAGGTTAGTGAAAACCCTAGGAATTAGGGATATTAGGGATGAGATTTTTTAGGGAGTGAATTATATTTTACTAAACATTAGGGTCTCTTACTTTAGAAGTAGGTTCAAATTGACTTGAAGAGAAGATGATACATCAAGGAGAGGGTGACTTGGTCACTTACTGGTAAATGAAGTTTTGAAGAACCCTTGTGCAAATATGTAGCATGAAATGGTGAAGTGATAGGCTAATAGAGGTGTTTTTTTCACTTTCTAGGTGAATGTGTAATGACCAGCTGAATGCGTAGCGTCCCTCCTAAACGCGCAACACCCTTCCTGAATGCGCAACACCCCTGCAGCACCTTTTTGTAGACCACATTTCCATGCCTTCTTGACATCCAAATTGGGCCCAGGATATATCATTGGAAATATTATCCTATATAATTTCGAAATATACCTTTGGTTTTCTTATTGGAGTTGATTTTCCTTGTCAAAAACTGATTTTCCCAAGATTGGTCAAAACGTGTTGAATGAGGGTGCAGAAATGCAGAGTGTTGTTGCAGGAAACATTTGGAGGCCTTCCTCAAGTCCAAATTGAGCTCATGATAGCTCATTGGAAAGATATATTTGTATAGTTATCATTTTAATTATCAAGCAAGTGATTTGGACACATCGGCAATGATAAAAAAAAAATTCCCAAGGTCACTCCAGAAGTGCAACAACTCTCCAATGGCACCTGTGTTTTTGACATTTCTATAAACCATGACACCTGTGTAAAATAAGAAGGAGTTTTTTCTTCCTTGACCTATTATGGACAAAAACCTCTCTCATGTTTTTCAAATTCATATTTTTTTGGTCAAAAACGCAATTTGAAGAAAACCCGAACCTATGAGTGGCAAATGATTTGACTCTTGGAATGACTTCTAAAAAAGTGATGGAGACATGATGTTTATGAGCTGAAATGACCTCATACTTAATGATATGACCTGAGTTATGCCTCCTCTACTCAAATGTCTCATTTACATAGCAAACCCTAGCTCAATGGGACATGAAATTAGGTTTGGTGCTTGTGAACAATGATGACTTGGGCACCCTTGGGAAAAATGGTTAAGAAATGAAGCGAGGTCAATGATAATGACGAAGATGATGTGAAAGAAAAGTAAAATAAGCTGGGATGGGTGGGATGTAAATACCAGTGCTAACATTACCAACAATATATATTCTATATTCTTTATAATTTTCACAATAACCCAGAAACATACCTTTCTTTCATGTAGCTTCCAACTTGTTCCTTTTTTCCTTTGGCACATGTAAATACATGGGGCACCCAAATATATGAATATGGCCAATATCAGGCTTTCCACCTATGAATATGTCTTCGAGAGTATTTTTTTCCAATGCTTGATGAGGCACCCTATTCTGAACATATACAACATCATGTGTAGCTTCTCCCCAAAGGAGCTTAGGTACCTTCTGATCATGGAGCATGGCACGAGCAACTTCTAATATAGACTTGTAATCCATTTTTTTAATTTTCATTATATGTATATTATGTATTTTTGAAATATGATTTATGGGCATGAATAGATAGGATATGACATTGATGATTTGCAGCAAAGGTATAATCTGAGGATAGATAAGTTTTCCCTTACTCTAAGCCCCAACCACATGGATTCAAGCTCATGGGAATGACCAAGGAACTGAGTCAGTTATGAGCTATGGTTTGGTAGTTGGAAGACACAGTCGTTCGCATACTATCTTGAAGAGTGTGACTATAATCTCCCAACCACACTGGGGAAGTCCCAAGGGTGCGACTATGCCTTCAGGACACAAAACTAATTTTTTATAATGATTTTATTTGATGACTTGCCTCGATGACAATGATATATGAGGGCATGGTGACCTTCAATGAATTATATGTGTATTCAGAAAAATGGTTTTGTATTGGCCTCCTTGTTCCTAGAACAATGGTTGAAGTATTGATAGTTGTGATTCAGTATGAAGATGGAACCTACATGATTTATCCTTAGTGTATGCATTTGCACCTAGTGACATACATGACTTGTATTATGATCATGACTTGATGATGTTTTGGATTGATATTGGATGGTTGATGACAACCTGTTAGCATGATGTCGAGGCATAAAAGGTATCTTTTTAACACCTATTTATCTCACATTAATTATCAATCCGGACGACTTTTATTTCAGGAAATTATTACTCGATCGAAATTAACAATTTTATCCAAGAGTAATGCTGTGAAGATGTAGTACAGAATAACCAATGCAAAGGTAACAAATTCTTGTAAAGAAACCTACTTACAGTGACATGAATGGAAATATTAAACTACATCAATCTTGCAAAACATCGATCAGGGATGCAGTAGCAGTAACTCTTTCCCTTATAAATCGATGCAAGATGACAAATATGGGGACTTAGGAGCAATAACCTCTATCCTCTACAGTTGGAGATCTTAAAGCAGTTGAAACAAAAGCAAATTCAATAAAAACAATTTAAAGGAAACGAAGCTGGAAAGGAACAGCAAAATGTAACTATAACTCATATGTTTGCTGATCTAAAGCTATGAATCAGAAATAAGCAATAAACAGAAATGGAACAACAATATGAACAACAATCAAATAAATTTTTAATCGTAATAAATCTAAATGCGATTATCACACAACAAAAATAAAAGAATAGAAATACAAACAACGGATCGCTCCACCAGGGTCGGGCCCTCAACCGCCGGTGAAAGCGTCGCTGGGCTACTGCAGAGCTTGAGAAATGAAACGAGAATGCCTCTTTGTATTAATCAAACATGAATAGATTTTACATCATTTTCTCTTTGATCACAAGAGTCAAGGAATTACAGTGTTACAAAGAGAATTCAATAATCATCCATTCTCCTCCAATACTCAATACATGCTCTCTTTTTATAATCAGAAGGAAGAGAAATTAAATAGAAAATAGGATCTCCCATGACAATATTGGATTGTTCCTAACAAATTGATCAACTTGAAAATATATTTTCATCCATCTTTCAACAAGAGCAAGGCGAATTTGGCATTGCAGCTGAGATTTGGAGGACGGCCGCAACAATAAATCTATGAAAATCGCGCTCAAAGAACCCTGCGTGTCTCTCAATACATGCCGAATTTTGGAAAACCATTCTTTACTAAAGTTAATTGGGCCCGTTCTGGACAAAACCCATGTTCCAGATTTTCCAGATTCTTCTTCATTTGCCAAGAATCTTAACCGAAAAAGTTTCACTTCTTATTCCAGCGAAGTTCTGAGTTGGAATATTTCATGATGATTTGGAAATCAAATCTGCAGTATGGCAAATATCTTGGAGGCTAAAATGGTAAGTGATATTAAAAAATATATTAATAAACCATCATTGATAAAATTATGCATAATAATAATCAATTTATTAAAAATAAAGGAGAATAAATAATATTAATTCATAAGAGCATAAATCATTATAAGATGGATTTATATGATAATTTATAATAAATGACATGATAAACAAGAGTAAAAGTGGATGAAATAAGTGATAAAAAGTGGTCGTATTCATAGCCCAACATACCCCCAAATTGAATATATTGCATGCCCTCATGCAATCCAAAGACAAAATCCATGTGTTAGCTAAGAAAAGAAAATTGTTCATCCCAACTCATGAAATGGATAGAACAAATGAATTTTTCCTCAAATAATGAAATTCAATTTTAGAAATCTTGATGAAGGCATAAAAACTATATGTATATGAAGTTGTAGAAAAATGTAACATAAGTAACAGCAAACTTCATTAACCATTTTCTCAAAAATCAGATCGTTTTGATGCATGGATCATGAGATATAAACAAAATTGTTGTAGGTGATAGTGCATAATTTTCAAAATTTTATGAACTAATTTAGTGTGAAATTATCTGGGTTTGTGTATTTTAATAATTCCTCTTTATTATCCAGAAATCACAAGAATTCAGTTCATAGTTTTAAAGATATATGCAAATCAATTTCTGCACTATACATAAATGAAATTGTATGCCTTAAATGAGAAAGAAAATGGAAAACATCTATCATATGTAGCAATTCCCCCCCCAAAATGAAGAATTAGCATGTCCTCATACGATGCTAGAAAACAAAGAGAGGTGGTTGCTACAATCTGTTGAAATATATGCTTGGTGTAAAACAACATGGAATAAGGGAGGTGTTGAGAATGAATAAGAATATCCATGGATGATAAAGAATATTACTGACATGGTCAAAAGAAATGAAGGAAATCAACACTCCTCCAAACTAAAAGATGAGACATGTCTAAAAAAAATTGGGAAGTGGTAAAGATGTGGAATGAATGATGATAAATAATGCTCAATGGATTTTGATAAAATTCTCCTAAATTCATAATAAATCAGAAAATTATGCTATTTTACCTCAAGTGTTACCTCTGAAAAATGTGGAATGACATGTAGGGACTGGCCTTTGTTGAAGCTGATGTAGGCTGAGCGGATACTGAAAGTGATGCAAAAGGTGGAAGCCATGCAGGCACATCATGTCTGAAGAATTGTGTGTGTTCACGAGCCTTCGTTGTTAATTGCAATAGTGTGGTCGGGCTGCGAATAGAATTTCCTCCCATATTTGTTATTCTCCTGTAAACAAATCACAATTTTGTATGCACTTTTCTTGAATCCACAGTTTCAGTTTGGAATGGCAACAAATAAGATGCATGCAAAAAAATTCAATCAACAAAAATCCTGTAGAAATGCAGTATGAATATCGTGGCAAATCAGCAAAATAAAAGAGCAACATATTGCACAACAATTGTACAACATGGAAAGGCATACATACTTATGATACAATCAACAAATTATCACATTACTGAAATCCATGCATGTGATAAATCGTAAACATATATAGAAGAGTTTTGTAATGATTCAAGGATAAGGAGAAGGGACAACTTAAGATAAACATAAGTACAAATGCGTTTATTACCCACTTAAACTAATGTGATCGATTTATGATGATTTTCATTTATAATAGGTTCGAAATCAAAGTTTAAGGATTCATACTTTCATCTGATATTTAAATAGAGATATAGGAAAAAGGGTTTAATATTACTATTGATGTGTATAAATGTGACTCCAATACCATCCGCCGAGCTCTGTTGCCCACAGGTGTCCATAGCCTTGACAGAGTTTCTCTCTCACCCTTGGAACCATTGTCCTTTATTTATGCTGAGGAAGTGCTTGTTAATTGTCATAACGGAGGCCATTGTGTTGGCTTGGTGACCAAATAAATCACAATGCTATTCATTGGGAAGAAGTGAAAAGTGGGCAGGCCAGCTCGTGATGAGACCTCCTGTTCCAACGACTTCTTAATTTTTTCAATTTTCCATTGGACCATATCCCTGGTTTGGTGGCCATGATGGGAATGCCACTTCACTTGCTTCCTTATGAACATGGTAGGCCGGCTCTTGATGAGACCCCCTATCCTCCATCTGCAAATTATAAAATTATTAATGAAATATGTAAATATTCTTATTTTCATATCGCACTTTCCTATTTATTCATAAAGGATGGCTCAACACTCCTTAAGAGTAGGGATGGTGGAAGAAGTCTGAACATCTCAATAGAAAAGAATACGCCCTTGTTCCTACTCCATAAGTAAAAATCAAAGAAAGTTATAAAATATGGGAAAGAACCAACATGATAAATATAATCGATCATATGAATTTAGTGGTAATAAGACAACAAAATCATGTTATTGATTATGTCCATTTTTCCTTTTTCTTATCATTACTAAACAACTTTATTAAAAATGACGATTTCTTTTAATTTACTGATTACAGTAAGCTCTAATTTGTGTATCCTTCCATAAATTGTATGTTTGTCTTTCAAAAAGTCATGAAAAATTCAAAAAAAGTTCTAGAAATGTTTAAAAAAAAAAAAAAATGCACTCAAAAGGTGTTGTTCCTTTGGAAATGAACAACAAAAACTAATGGTGTTGTTCCTTTTGAAAGAAACAGCAAAAACATGCAACAAAAATGTTGGTATTTTTTAAAAGAACAACAAAACTAATCAGCGAAAATGTTGTTCCTTTTGGAAGGAACAACAAAAATAAACACATAAACGCATTGCTTCTTAAGAGGAACGGCTGTTGTTCCTTAATAGGAACAATAACTGTCCCTTAAGAGGAACAACAAACAAATATAAACACGCAAAAAGGAAAAAAATAGAGGAAAGAAAAAAGCTAATATGCAATCCATTTCCAAGCAAATAAAATCAAATAGAAAAAAAAGTTTATGTACAGGTTTCAAGAAAAAATATTTTTTTACAGAATTGGTGCCACCGAAGAATTGCTTTCTGCAATTGAAACTTGCATGGTGGGGTCTTTATTGCTCAATTTCCATTGAAGCAGAAATTATAATTTGAAGATATTGACCCCTGAAACACAAAAATATAAAAGAAATCAGAAAATAAACAACACTTTTATTAAGTTACAACAGCTATGATGTTATTTCTAAGAGAATATCAAATCTATTAATGGAAAAAAATGCTCTTTTGAAAAAATGTTTGGCAGTAGTGACATGAATATTCAAATAGAAACCAATTCTTCATTTCTTCTTGTTATGAATCTGTTAGGTAATGAACTGGATGAAATGCCCTTGTTTTACTAAAATTTCTTTCAAGAATCACTCGTCCATAAATTGCCATCTTTATTCTTCTAAGACCTGCAAAAAAACGAGTGTCTACCTGCAATAAAACATTAAATCATGGAGAAAGAGAGGTGTATGGGCTCCCTTAGTCCAAGAATTATGCAAAAAAGTAGCAATTAGTTACTGTGCAGAACAAATCCACGGAAAAATAAAACAAATTATATTTTTTATCTGCGGGAGAGCAGTGGTCGACCATACTAACCAACAATGTTTTAATCATAACTTCTTTGTTTTTCGTATGATTTGAGTGATTCCAAAGCCAAATGAAATCTAATTCAAATTTTTATCTCCAATAGAAACAGGTTTTAAAAATTCCATGTAATGGTATGTTAAACTTGCTTAGAACAACCTGCGTAATAGAGTCATTTTCGATTTTCCAGCTCAGACCAACAGTTGGTATTTCAAGCATAAAGTTTTCGTTTGAGGGCGGATTGAACCGATTCAAATTGGAGATTAAATTAGATTCATTTATTGATCTCCAGTAGAAACAGGTTTTGAAGACAATAATAATTGATGGGTCAAATACGTTAAGGAACAGCCGAGAAAACAGAGTTTCAAGAATGATGATTTATGATAGGCAGATAGTATTTTGGTCATAAATTCCTCATACGGTATCGAAATTGAGCGATTAAAATTGTGCTGTAAACTAGATTCATAGAGGAATCTCCTAGAGAAACAAGTTTTAAAAATATAGTCATTTAGGCCTCCAAAAACTAACTATCCCAACTCTGTTCTTGAGCTGCCTATTAGATAGCCTGTCGATGTTTTGGTTCTAAATTTTTCGTTTAAAATCAAAATTGAGTGATTCAAATTGAGTTGGAAAGTATAAATCAAGGGATAATTAGGATAGAAACAAGTTTTAAAAATATTCAATTTTGGTCCCCCAAAACATGACTATCCCAACTTTGTTTTCAGGAATTTCATCAAGCCCGCAAGCCAAAAAAATGATATTCAAGCAATTTTTCATATTGATAATAAAAATGAATATAAGTGTTTGTAGAATGGTTATTTGCAATATAATTCATCTACATACACAAATAAATTAAAATATTTATCATCAATGTTGATTTCACAGCGTGTTGCAACAAAGAAACAACTATTTTTACAAAAATAAATAAATAAAATGTGTTTGTTTTATTTCTTCTTTTATTTATTTCTCCACTATCCTACTCTGAATTGGAAAATGAATATGATTATGTATAAGAGTATTTCCAGTGGAGCCATTTCTGAAATAAGGCTTCAATTATGTACATACCCAAATTTGGAAATTGTATGTTAATAAAAATTAGGGTAGGAGAAGCCAACTTCCCTTGAAAAGATGGTGCCAAAAATTGTTGAAGTATGGAGTGATGTTGCAAACAAATGATGGAGTGAAATAAATCTTCAATATATTCTTTACTTCCTTGATTTCCCATAGCCATCATATCATGAAGTTCTTGAGCTTTTAAAATGGTTTGTTGGTGCAAACTAGAAGAAACCTCATTTTCTTTCATAACTTCTACAATTTTTGGATTTGATTCATTTTGAATCTCAGTGTAATTTTTTTCCAATGGTACATGTGAGATAGAATGGGTGGGAAGGGTTACTGAATTTTTCAGTTTAACATTTTAAGCATGTTGTACTGGTTTATTATCGTGTGGGTATGGAATGAGTTGAGCAGGAGATTGTGTAGGGAATGGAGCCTCTTGATGATGTAATTGATTGTGTTGAGTGGATGATTTTGATCGGAAAACAAGGTGTTGTGGAAGAGCTGGAAGATGTGTTTGTGCTACAAGATGAGGGAGAGTAGTCATGCAATCATAAGGTGAACCATGGCAAGCTTGTAGAAAATATTGGTAGTGGTTATATTGAGATTGGCATGGCTGCCCTAACATATGAGTATTCCATAACGAATTATGCAAGTAAGAGAATGGAGAGGAAGTGTTTTGAATCATACCTATAGGCCATGATTTCCATGGTTTTGACCTTGTTGCAGCTTCCGCATCTCTTTGATATGCTACTTCCAAATTATATAAGGAAGAGTGATTATAAGTGATCCAAGGTATGGCTTTGATTTTGGTTTTGATTTTATACTGATGATATACTCTTGACAATAAATGATCCTATGATGATCCAAGTAAGAGGGACATGGCCTATGAAGCTCAGAATGATGAATCATGGCATGATGAATCGATTTCTGAAATTTGGGAAAATATAATCTATATTTTGAAGCTATTGAAGAAGTATTGGAAAGTGGAAATTAAGTTCCTTGGACACTCTGACTAAATTTCAAGATGTTGTTGAACTTGACATGGAAACCAACAGTTGATTGAACCTGAATGAGTTCATTATTGAGCTTCTTCATTCACATTGAGTTTCTACCGAGCATCCTTCAAATTATCTGCATAATATGATCAATTCTTGATCTAATATATTCTTTACATGATATGCGACTGCATGGATGTATTTTTTATATTTGAGATTATTATTGATGAGTACATGTGGATGTTGTTTTAGGATGATATTTTCCATGATATCTTGGATGAAGAAGCTCCTTAGAGAGTTTTCTGAGAATGATCTAGATATGACATGGATGTGATGACAAAGAGTGGGATCCGATTGGCATAGAATCATGCATATATATATATTTGGGATAAATATACTCTAATATATTGAGATAATGCAGTTGTGCGAGACAAGATTAGGCTTGTGGTTGGAAACTCCTTAAGAATGAGAATGAATATGGTATCTTTTTGTGATTTATATAATTATTTATGTGATAACATGATGTTTGATTCGATGTCCTGTATGAACAAGATGTAAATTCTATTGATACCTGATGAGTACCAGATATGAGTATGATGAGATCAACATTGATCAAGGACACTAAGCTAGCTCTTCCTCCCTACTTTAGGGTGTGGAATTGATCCAGGGGTTGAGGAATCTATAGAAAATACGGGATTACCCACATCTGTTACCAAAGGTTGAGATTTTTCTCCCCTATATTCATAGGGTGGGAGATGTTACTCCCATATTTGTTCTATGTAGAGTATACCCCATTTGGCATCATACCCACAAGAAGGGCTTGTTGGGAATACCGTTCCTCGTCTGTCCAATGGGTTGAGAGTGTACTTGGGGTGTACAACCTAAGTAAATTATGATGCAGGTGTTATACCACATGACTTCGTAGAGTCATCGATGGGAAGATCGGTAGTCAATAGGATTAGGTTCATACAGCCCTATGCAATTTCGTATTGAGAATGAGCTCCCCCGATGTAATACCAGGGTTGAGATATGCTCCCCTGTGTGTTTGGATATCCTATTACCCAATATGGGTAATAGTAGTAGCTCCCCCATGAGACTATGTTTTGAGTAGTAGCTCCTCGATGTGTTTCCAAGTTGAGAAGTGTTCCCTGATGATATTTTCTCTGATGATGATGATTGACTATCCATTGATGTGATTTTGGGTAGTAGCACACTGACAGAGATTCTGGATTGTATTCCAATGAATAGAAGGTGGTAGCTTAAGCTCCCCTCCAGTAACAATTTCTTCTTCTAGATTCAAGAATGTTCAGGTTATGAGTAGGGACAATCAAGAGATAATAAGGAATAATCAAGGGATGGATTGAGATGAACACCCATGATTTGATATTATGATATACTTGAGATGATCGTGCCATGACGACAACGTGACAGGATAATGTTATGATCAACTGTCAAATATTAATAAGTGGAATCCTCCCTAGTTGAGAGGGAGTGTTAAATTATGCAACTTTGGTAAAATTAAACTTTTTAAATCTCGCATGATGGAGATAAAGATTTCATTGAATTCGTCTTTTCGAGAGGACTAAAATTTACATAAGATAACCTCATTTGGACAAGAAGAAGTTGGTTTTTCAATTTATGAATCCACTCATGTACATTGGATTAGGTCGGCCCTACACACATGTGCATATTGGATCATGTTGGCCCTACACACATGTGCATATTGGATCATGTCGGCCCTAAAGAAAAGTGGACCCATTGGAAGGCTATAAATACAAGTGCCTTCTACCTCATTTGGACACAATGATGAGACACTCTTCTTTCTTAGTTTTTGGCTCGTAGAGGTCTTAGGCTCATCCACGGAGGAACCTGCTCGCTCCTGAGGTGCAATTGTAGGGTCTAAGGCTCGCATATTTAATTTAGGGTTCAATGCCCTAGTCCTAGGCATAGATATGGAATATTTCGACCCTAGTCACACACACACAAGCTCATGAATGTGACTAGAACCTTCCAGTCACACATATATATCACTATGCATGCGACTGGGAGATTAGGGTTTCTGTAGTCTTGTTTTGACCCCCAGTCGCACGCTTTCCTAGATTAGGAGAGCGACTGGGACCTTATAGTCACACATATGACTCCTCCATCCCACTGGGGATTAAAATATGAATTTTTAGTATTCCAAATATTTTTCTCAGTTACTATAGGGTTCGACAGTTGAATTTAGTCAGTGAGAGTTCAGTACAGACTTCATAATCATATTTTAGAGTGTATACTTTGTTGGGTTCATCTCATGGATGTTGTAGTGGTTTTTATAGTTAGTTTCATAAATTAATATATGGATCATTGTACTCTCTTTTTCTAAATCATTTTATGACAATTTAAGAATAATAATTTGTAAGGGTTTTCCCCATAGCAGGTTTTCCCTTGGCCTCTGACCAATCCTCGTGTATCTATGTGTGCATGTTTTTCTTCTAGTGTTCCTTTATGTTTCACTGCATTAATGATGATGATATTTTTATTTCCATATATTTGCATATATTTATGAATAATGATGTAAATATGAATAATGTTATGGGGTGAACTTAATGTGTTAATTAAGAAATGAAATTATCAAATCAAAGAACAATATAGCCCTATGAAAAATTAACAAATCTAAGTATATGGAAACTAGTTATTGAATTTTGTATCTATGGCCAGTCTTTATAATTTATATTTTATCCCTTGTGTTTCATAATGAATTTTCTTCATGTAATTTTGATTAATTATCCCTTGAAATAATTAATAAAAGACATGTTCTTGAGGTCAGGTTTAAAAGACAAAATTTTGAATTTTGAATTTTGAATTTTTGGCTCCAAACTAGTCAAGTCAGCCCTCTCTTAAGTCAAGTCAGCTCCAGTGAAGAGACATGCCCATTTGTGAATAAAAAAAACTATATAAATTAATTTGACCTCCTCCACAAAGGCACAATTTTTATCTCACAAAAATCAAGACAGTTTTTGGGCATCAAAGCAAAGGAGAAGAAGGAAAAAGAAGGACAATAAGGATGAATTCATCTCTAGCATCTATCTGTCTCCCTATCTTGAACTCACATGTGTGAATTTTGGGAATTTTTGGGAAGAATTTGATAGGCATCATATTCTAGGAAGGTGAAAATTCTAGACAAGTCAAAATTTTGGGAAGGTCAAGTTTCTGGGCATATTTTGGAGGTCAAAATTTGGCTTAGGTCAGATCAGAGAGGGTCGAAGTTGCAGGGCGAAACATTTGACTTGAATTGACTTGACTAGAGGACTCCTTGAACAATTTTGACCATATATTGTTGATTAGATTTATATCATAGTTGACTAGAAACATTAAATGTCTCTCTTTTTTAACAATAGAATTTCTCTAAGGAAAAGGTTGCTAGCTTTTTCCCCCAAGTGGGTTTCCCCGGGCTAAATATTGTGTTCTATTTATGCATTTTTCTCTCTATTGTCCTTAATATTTTATGGTTGAATTTATGAAGTATGATAATCTAGAATTTAAAAAAAATATCTATATCATTAGAATTAATTATCAATATTTCGGATTTATGTGCTCGTATCTGTTGCACTTGAAAAATCAATGCGGTATCAGAGTTTGGTGAAGGATAGGACATTGATATCACCCTTGGAAAGCTTTGGTAAATGGGGGAGCATTAAAGAAGACCTCATCTAGGATCTACTTTCTTTCATATGGCTATGGATTCCTATATGAAGGGAAAAAAAAAATTGGAATGAACCACAAAATTTAGGGCTTAGAAAACAAGGATTGATCTCCTTTTTTCCAAAGAATGAACCCTTCGATATTGTGAAGGGAAAGGTCACAAAACCCAAAAAATATGAAGAAAAAATAAATTTTTTGAAATATGCTATTACAATTAGAGGTATCATTGTAGGTTCCATTAGAGATCAATTGATCCCATATGTAGCAAATCTTGACTCTTCAAAGAATATTGAATCTTGACTTGTTGCAAATACTGGCATTGATGTTAAATGATCATGGTCATGAGTCATGTTGATGAGTTATGTCAATGTTAAGGTTTCCTGAAGTTGCAAGGTTGATTTCTTGATGTGTAAGGGCCAATTAAAGTGATGTAAATTTCAAAGGTTGATCAAAGCGATGTGAAGTGAAAAGGATAATTAAGTGATGTGATGTCTAAAGTATTTGATGTTTTTCCTTTAAAGGTTTATTTAATTTTTATCCCTGGAAAAAAATGAAGATATGGCATGTTATCCTCCACAGTGTCCCAAGGCTGAGAATGGAAACCAAAGGAGGTAACCTCGAACCACTTAGGATTCAGTAGCTAGCCCTACCAAATCATAGAGGGCTCTCTCTATGATATTACATCCCAAAAGGTGACTGAAGAGGGTAAAAATATGTTATGCCAGGTATTGAGCTCTAGGGTTTTGAAATACAGGGTTTTAGTTGGATCAAGAGGAGAGGTCAAGGAAACTAGGCCAGATCTAAAAGATTTCAGTTGCATGGATATAAAGGGGTATGGAAGGTATGTTTAGTGACACTTTGAGGTTTTCAAATGTAGAGTAGGGTGGAAAATTATAAGTTCAAAATGAGCATGGCAAGCATGAGTTCATTTATCAGAAGATGAATAAAAAAAAATGAAATTCCTAACAAAATAGTGCAAAAACATGAGAATTATGTTTAACAACTCATAGGAAGATCATTTAAAGAAAAGATATGGAAATAAGGAGAAATAATAATTCGTAAAAGTGATTTATAGAAGGAAAATATTGCCACAAAATCATACCACATGAATCCCTATATAATAGCTACAATTGGCCTTGTATTTCTGTAAAATAAACTGTACACAAAGCTCCAAGCCTTCTAGTCTTTGATGCCCAACCTTGAATCTGACAGAAAAATAAATACATATAGACCAAAACCATATTTCCCTCTCTCAGGGGTCAAATTTCTCTTGATAGGAACTGATTTTCATAAATTTCTCTAACCAAACCTAAGACTAGGGAGGTTAGAACAAACTCTTCTTTTAGCCTTTGAGTGACCTTACTACATTAATGACCACCATGATTACATCAAATTTACATTTAAAATATCATTTATACTTGGTTACATCATGTAAAAACCCAAACTAACTAATTGCATCATGAAAAGTCGAGGTTGATAGGTAAAACTCAAAAAATTGACATGCTAACCGAATTGCATCGAATTTACATAGAAGCACGGCGTGCCTGCCAGAAGCGTAGCGTGCATCTTATGATAATGATTTAAGGGAGGTTACTTGGTCCATTTTCTGATATGAAAATTGATGATGGTAGGTTAGTGTGTCTACTAGCGTCCTGAAGTGTTTAATCTGCAAAAAATCCTTTTCTAGACCTCCAAAAATCACTTTTCCCACAACTACTCCCAGAAGCACGGCGTGGGGTCTGAAATAGTGGCAGAAACCTATTTTTGGGCATGTTTTTTGGATTTTTCCTCTGAAAATATAAGCTGACATGGAAAACCAACTATATATATGTAATTTCAATTGAATATCTATCCATCCATGTATTTTAGACCTCATTTAGTGCCCTCAGTAAAAAGTGCAACATGAGCTCAATGCACTTTTGTCCATCTCAAAATTGTCAAAATACCCAAAATTTTCAAAATTTATTTAAAATGGCTTGAAATTTGTTTCTTTGACTCCTTGGGTGATGGGTTAGACAATCAAGGATGCATAAGCAAGAAATTCCAAGTTGTCTCTCTTCCTTAGCTTTATTATAGTTTTCCTTAGCCTCTTTTTCATGTATTTAACCCTAATCTGAGAAATATTGTTTCTGGTGCAGTAATGCATTTCCATGTGGCTTTTGAGCTTATTGTTCATTAATTCCTTCTTGAGAAGCTTCTCCAAATGATCATTTACCTTACCAAGACAAAATTCTTTATCTTGCTCAATTTCTGCTGTAATCAAATCATCAAAATCCTCTTGACCTATTGATGGAGATGGTTCATTTTCTTGCTCTTCCTGCCTCTTGAGACCTCTTATTCTTGGTCTCCTTGGTTTTATTTTCACCTCCTAATCCTCAAGTTGATCAAAATCAATCACAGACTTACCTTTTCATCCTCCTTCTTCAAATCTTCCTTGGGTTTACTAAGAAAAATTTAGTATTCCCAAATTTTCACATGATATTTGGAATATTAGAGTTCTTAATAAACCTACTTAATTAAGTAAATAAAAGGGTGGAGGGACCCATAATCCTCAAGATGAATAAATATCCACTTTTTATGTGTGAATGTGGATTAATGAAGTCTATATCTACATAATGATTTGGTGGAGCCACTACTAATGTGAATGCGATTGGAGATCATGTCTCATTAATGAGATAGATCATGGAGGTTGATATAGTCAACTAAGATCTTGGAAGGGATAAAACAGAAGATCATGGAGCATTCATGATGAGATTATGGAGGAAGTTGTGCAATTAATGCGCACATTATGGAGAGGGTGTACATTGCACCTAGACATGATGGATGATTGGGAAAGACAACGCAATAAAACATGGAGGATCTTGTCCACATGTAAAACGTAGTTTAGATCAGGGCCAAGGCATGGCAAGGCTCATAAACTATATAAAGAAGATGAAGAAAACAATGAATGCAGGCTATTGATTATTGATTTTGAGGTTTTTTTAGATCTGGAATTGTCATGGTGACATTCCATTGCTTTCTTGTGTTGTTTAGCAAAGATTGCAAGTGTTGTTTAGCAAAGGGTGTTCCTGGTCGGGAATCCAACCTCTTTCTTTGAGTAGCTTTAGAGAGAGGGTTGTACTTCATTCTACATCAGGCATTGGTGTCATATATATTTTCCTACTTTTTGTAGAACATCCATATTCAGAAATTGTACGTTTCTGAAGATCAGTTTGGAAGGTGGAGGTTGTCTTCAGTATTTCAGCTGGAGAACCGGCGAGGGTTTATTCTTATCACCGTGTGCTTGTAGATCAGCACTCCTAGAGCTTCATATCAGATCTAGCATTAGGAAAAAAATTATTTACCTCCCAGAAGCAGTAGTTCCATCCAGAATTACGTTGTCCACTATTGCAGATCCAAAGGAGGAAGGAAGTTGCTAGTATTTCAGCTAGTAATCTTGTGAGGGATCATCCCCTAACCTTGCCATCAATATTTCCATCAGCCTGGAGTTTATTGTAGCATATTTCAGCAGGCATAGAGCCTCTCTTTCCCTTACGTGCAATTTTAGCTGTAATAATCATTGGAGGATTGAGAAGCTAGATCTAGAGCTTCTAGCTTGTAGATGTGAAGGAGGGATCATCCCTTCAAGCTTAGATCTGATCTTGTGACATATTTCAGCCATCTATTTTTCAGATCTAGCTTCATATCTGTAATCCCAATAGATAAAGGATCAAGCCCTATGAGGGTGATTTTCCAAATTTGTAGATGTGGAAAATCCTTTCTGGGTTATCTTGGGAACCCATCACATTGGCTAGATCTTGAATCTTGGCATCATCAAAGCTCTTGAGCTCCCTAGATCTACATTTCCTTTTGTAGCAATTCATGCATACCTTCAGCAGAAGGGACAACACAATATTTCTTCCTATAAGCTCACCAGTTACACAGTGCTAGTTGTATCATGTTTGCAGGGTGATTCTAGACCTTCTCTTGTGCTAGATCTACTCATTTTTTTGTACATTGTGTAACTGATTCATCTCCATATAATAAAATGGCTCAGCTTCTCTGTAAATTCTGATGTTGCCTTGAGATTTATTTTTTGCTTATTTGCAGTTCTTATAGTGTGTTTAAGTATTGCTGCATTTTCCCTTTTGGGATATTACAAAAAAGTTGTTTTAGTTGAAGTTGCTTGTTCTCCTACTGAAGAAATTTAATCATGAAATTTGCCTTTGATAGTCTATCTTTGAGCTCTCTGATTTTAGCTTCTTTCTCCTTGATAATTTTCTCAGGTGACTTTTCCTCCTCACGCATTTCTAGGTCTTCCATGTCAGTGTCAAAATTTACATGTTCTTCCTCTTGTAATTGTGCCTCATGCTGATATGTTGATGTCTCTTTTAAAATTGATGTAGGTTGAGCCCTTTCCACACTGCTAGGAGAAAACATCAGCCTTTTTCCTCTGTTGTAGGTTTTGGTCACCTTTTCCCTAGGTTTTCTTATGGAACCAACTTCCTGAGTTCTTGGTGATGCCAAAGGAGTAGATTAACTATTAGGTTGACTTGTAGCATCCAAAAGAGAGGCTAATTGTATGAATGCATCCCAAGATAAGTTGATTACTGAAAGATGATGGAGGACAGTGGCTTTGACAAAGCCATGGTGAAACAAGTTTGATTGGTGATCTTTCCCTTTAGAATGTAACTTCTATGCCATCTTGGCAAGGCTTCTATAGAGGTAATGAGGTAAGTTAAGAGGCTTAAAACTTGTGAAATGCTCCAGTAATATTACATGGTAGTGGTATAGCCTTGAAAACCTACCCTCATGAGTTAAGTACCTCATTATCATCTTCATTAGTGGAAAATACCTGTCAAGTATTTTTCTAAATGGAAAAATATGTTTTGGAGAATATTTATAATGGGGTTTTAGGAAAGATTTGTAGTTATCAATGTCTCCATGACTTTAAACCAGTTTTCTCCATGATTTGGAATACATGTAGCTACGACAATGGCATATGTTGTAATTTTGAAGGAAACCCCTACAATGTTGGCTTTATATTTCTTAAATGTGGTGGCAAACAATCTTGTTGATTGAGCATGGTATCCTTCTTGTGGAATCTTTTCACAAAAACCAAAACAACCCACATCCTCAAAGGCTTTCCTGATGAAAGGTGAGGCTATGATTTCTTTGACCTATGATGGCTCATACATGGAAAATTTCCCACCCTTATTATAATATTTCTTCTTAGTGTCACTATTTCATGTTTCCATGATGTGAAACCCTAGTTGAGTGGGAAGGAAATGGAAAGGGAAGGACTGTGAAAACAAGGGATTAGGGACTGTGGTTTTGAAGGAAAGGGATGAAGGGATTAGGGAATGTGTAAATTTATAGGAAAAATTTAGGGGGTAAGGGCAGATTTTAGGGAGTGTGAGGAAGTGAGAATGGTTAAAAATAATGAGGGGAAGGTATGAAAATGGAAAAAACACAGTCCTATGTTGGGTCGTAAAAAGGTATCTTTTGAACACCTAATTATCCTACATTAATCATCAATCCAGAAGCGAATTTCTATTTCAAGAGTGTACTCTGTCTGAGGCTGCAATTATCTAAGAGAAATGCTATGAAGATGTAGTACAGAATGTTAAATGCAAAAGTAAAAAATTCTTGTAAATAAATCTAATTACAGTGACATGAATGGAAATGCTCTGAAAATTAAACTACATCAATATTTGCAAAACATCGATCAGGGATACAGTAGCAATAACTCCTTCCCTTATAAATCGATGCAAGATAACCAATCTAGGGACTTGGAAGCAATAACCAGTGTCCTCTACAGTTGGCGATATTTAAAGCGATCGAAATAAAATCAAACTCAATCTTCGCGCTAATGAAAATAACTAAAAGGAACAAAATTTGGAAAGGAACAGCAGCATACAACCATAACTCATCTATTTTCTAATCGAAGGCTATGAATAAATAATGAACAGAAATGGAACAGCAATATGAAATGAACAACAATTACAATTCTAACATAATCAAGCAACTAGATTTCCATGCTTCAATCATGTCGACAGCCACTTACCACGCAACAATCAATTATAACAAATCATAAATTAATGGAACATCAACTTGAATCAGATAAAGAGTAGAAAAGCTTTAGCAAGATAACCGAAAAACAAATGTGCTTATTGTAAAGGATGAAATAGCAATGACTCTATATTTGATCTAACAACGATAAATCAATTGTGTAATTGAAATAAACATTAAACACACTTCACACAATAGTAAGAAAGGATTAAAAATACAAACAACGAAGTGATTCCACCAGAGTCGGGCCCTTAGCGCCAGTGAAATACTGCTGGGCTAATTCAGAACTTGGAATATAAAACGAAACGCGTGTCTTATATTAAACAACCATAAAGCATTACAGAGGAGGTTCTCTCAAAGTCGAGAGTCAATAAAACATTGTATTACAGAGGAAATGTTTAATTGTAAAGCTTTCCGACCAGCTCACTGACTGACTGTCACTAAAGGACATTGCTTTTTATATCAAATCTCGATGGACAATTCAAGGAATAAGATGAGTTTGAACAGTGATCCCTCAGGATCGAAGGATCCTGAGGGATTCGCTCCTCTTTGTTTAGCTATCATCCTGTTTACTCTGACCGATGCTGAGCTGTCCCCTTCCTTTTCTTGGCAATTCGTTCGGATCTCCTTGCCTTTGGCTGGATATAGTTCAACGCTGATGGAGCAGCAGTTACATAAATTTCAGCCCCACCTTTCGTACAGTTGTTCACCTCGTCGAATTCCTGTTTTGTCAACAAAATTTAACCTTTAGCCATCTTTTTATAATAAACATAAACCTTTCCAATTCTATTATAACTCTTACAATAAATTACCTTTCCAAGGAAAAAAGGAGTATGTCTATGGTAAAAGAATGAGAAAATACATAGTAATTTCATACCTTTTTCACTGCCCAACATACCCCCCTACTTAATCTTTTTCATTTCCTCATGAAAACTATATTTCAAATGGACAACAATCAAAGAATAAGTCGGATAAGGTTTGTCATCGACAGGCCTAAAACCATGTAGTGCAGCTAATTCCTCAAAAACATGTTATGTCTGTCCTTCAAGAAGTTCATAAATAGATTTGTAGTCCGAAGCAGGGTACCATGCAACAGGGCTGTGGAACCTACATCCTAACCAGAATGGTTCTTATTTTAAAACGAGATGACTATAGGAAATCAAGCGGTCTGCAGCTAGCCCAAAGTTTCTATAATTAAATGGTTCCCTATTTTGCACATTCTGATTGGAGGTTCTCCACCGGACCTTAGCTGCTACATAAGCTTGGTTTCTAATGGATGAGAAATAATCTTTTCCATGCAAGATAATTGATTTTTGGACAGGCCCCAAGGCTTGGGTAATGCCTTCCTTAGTCATCAATATTTTCTGCCTAGCCCAAAATTGAAGTGGGTTCTGAGGTTCACTCCTGACCCACAGATCTAATTCATTTTCCTTCCTTTGAAAGGTGTTATAGGCTTTAAGCCATTTTAATTGATTTATAGCAAAGGAAATGAATGCCTGAAATTGAACATCTCCAATAAAAGGGCTAGGGTTTGATTCACAGTCATTTTCAAGTATTAGATTATGCAAGTAAAATTCACACAAAAGGCGCTGTACTTTGATCCCATAAATTTTGCAGCATGATACAAAGTCGTCTATAGTTTTTAGCTCTATGGATTTCCTTGCCCTAACTACCTTGATCTTTAGTTGTAAATATCTTTCTATTAAAAAAAAAGCATAGTTTTTGGCGGGGCATCTACAGGCTAAGACATCAGTATACAAGGAGCAGAGAGTGTCCATTTGATTGTAGGCTAGTTTTAGTTGGTTCATTACCTTATCAACCTTTTTCTCTGCTTTCCGACATTTTTCATGAGCTTCAGCTTCTGCTTCATGAATAATTCTCATTTTTTGCTGCAATTCCTGATATCTCTTTCTTGGGACAGTTTCTTCCTCCAATCTATGCCTTTCTATTCAGGCCTGTGCCAACTCTTCTTAGAGTCTGGCCAGTGTCGGATCACTAAAAGTGTGATGACTACTAAATTGCATTTTTTCACTTGAAACAAGTTCCTCTGGAACAACTTATGTTGGAACAGTCATTTGCTGCTCTGCATCCTCATAATTAGGCTCAGGTATGGTTTCTTCTGTAACTTGGGGGTTCCTATTAGTGGTCACCTTTCTCTTTTTCAAAATTCTTTTGGTAGAAATGCTTCTTCTCTTAGGGGCTCACTTAGGCATCTGTTTCATTCTCAGAGCCCTGATGGTTTGCCTGAGCTATTCTACTAGTTTATGAAGCTTTATTCGTTCCCTGCGAAGCTTCTCAATCTTAGTTGTTTTCCTCCTCTTTCTTAATGGAACAGCCACTCCTTTATCTGAACCTGTTTTCTCAACAGGGTTTTGGTCTATATCAGCCGTGCCTTCAGTTAAATTCTCTTCTTGATCTTCTTCTTGGGGTTCTTCTTCCACATTCATATGCCCTTGGCTAAATTATTTGGGAATCATATTCTCAGTTGACTCTGCAATCTCCTGGGGGATTCCAAGTTGAGGTATTGCTTCGGTGTTCTCTTTCTCCTATTCGTGCCTCTCAGGAGAAGCAACCCTAGCTTTGCTAGGGTTTGATGTTTCATTCAGCATTTCTCTAGCTGTTTCTTTATCGTTAGTAGAGTACTCTAGTAATTGATTAATATCAATATTAAGGTCCAAAGGGCTATGTGGCTGTGCATAATCACTCATATTGGCCAAAATCTGGGCCAATTGGTCTTCCTGTAAAGGGCTTACGATAGCATTTTCGGGAGGCTCTGTTCCTTCTTTATCACTGCTATGATGGTCTTCATCCTCCTCACAGGTATGATATCTTCCTTCCTCCTCATCCAAATATCGAATTTCTCCTTCAATTTATTCTTCCTCAACATTTCCTTCAATTTCTTCTTCCTCATTATTTCCCTCCTCTGCACTAGATTGTTTTTCACTACCGGTGTGGTGACTTATTTCTTCTTCACCCGAGTAGATAATTTCTCCTTCCAATTCCTATTCTTAATCAGTGCAGGGGCTTTCTCCCTCCAATTTTGGAGGTTGTTCATCCTCTGAGCTATGCAATTCCAAGGGCTGGTTGTTGCTGCTCGGAAGTCCTTCCACCATCCTCCTACTTCGTTTTGATCGGAGGGACTGTTTGTGAGTAGATGGCTCAGCTATTGAGCCGGTCATCCTCTTCCGTTTTGGAGCAGGTAAAGCTAACCCTCTGTCAATGGAGAATATCAACTCTTCCCAGCTAGTCTGTTGCTAGGCGAGGCTACGACTTACTATTAATCGAATTAGACAATGGTGGTTGACCACCATATCTGCATGTTGATCTTTTCTTATACCACGAGCAGTATCATGCAACAAAGAATTTAAAAATGCAGGCAAATTAATGGTGCATTTCTGTTTTAATACAGCCAGTAGCTTAAGGTGGTGAGGTCTTACCACATATTTTCTTCCGTCGCACATTATATAAGCCTACACAATCTTGGCAAACTTTTTCCATGGTTCTCCTAATGATGCTGGCTGAACTCCTTTGCCTTTGATAACTAACGTCTGTCCGTCATCTTGAAAAATCTTCATGGCTTCTCGAATCCTAATCTTTTTCTGAGTCCAAATAGTCCCTTGCGCTGGGATTCCAGACACCTCTGCAATTATTTCGTCGGATACATCTATCTGTCTTCCTCTAACCATGGAGGATCCTTCCTGTAAGTTCTGTAAAAATTCGGTGGCCACTGCTTCATGGGGTTTTTGCATCCTCATGAAATATGTAATCCACCCCAGTCTTTCTAAAATTGCTCGTGCAGCATCAGAAACGATCAACACCTGTGGTTCATTGCGAATTGGCCGTCCTCCCATCGTATTTGCACTTTATTATTTTTTCTCAACACACAGTAATCGCAATGGAACAACACAACACGGTGAATTGGAATAATGTTGTTGAAAATGTGTTATTTCCTAAAATGCAGGGATTTGGTTCACATACAGGTAAAGAATTCTTGGGATGTGATCTGCATGCAGACATCCGCACCCCCCGAATGGATGATAGGTTGTCCTCGACTGTCAATTGAGAGAGGCAAGTGTGGAACAGCAATAGTATAGCAGTAAAAAGCAGGCGTAATTATGATACATTCAATCAAATTATAGCAATTACTGAAATCAATGCGTGTGATGAATCGGTAATGGATAGAAAATCGTTTTGTAATGATTCAAATATGAGGAGAAGGGACAGCATAAGATAAACATAAGTACAATTGCATTATTTACCATTTCAAACTAATATGATCGATTTGTAATGATTTTCATGTATAATAGGTTCAGAAGTAAAGGTAAAGGATTGATATTTTCATTTAATATTTAAATAGAGATATAGGAAAAGGGTTAAATATAACTATTGATTTGTATAGATGTGACTCCAATACCATTAGCAAAGCTCTGTTTCCCACAGGTGTCCATAACCTTGACAGAGTTGCTTTCTTACCTACGGAACCATTGTCCTTTATTTATGCTAAGGAAGTGCTTTTTGTTGAATATCATGACAGAGGCCATTGTGCTGGCTTGGTGACCAGATAAACCACAATGAAATTCACCGGGAAGAAGTGAAAGGTGGGCAGGCCAGCTCGTGATGAGACCTCCTGTTCCAAAGACTTCTTGATTTTTTCAATTGTTTATTGGACCATTTCCCTGGTTTGGTGGCCATGATGGGAATGCCACTTCACTGCCTTCCTTATGATCACAGTAGGATGGCTCTTGATGAGACCCTCTATCCTCCATCTGCAAAATCATAAAATTATTAATAAAATATGTAAATATTTTTATTTTTCATATAGCACTTTTCCTCAGTTATTCATAAACGATGGCTCAACACTCCTTAAGAGTAGGGATGGTGGAAGAAGTCTGAACATCTAAATAGAAAATAATATGCCCTTATTCCTATTACATAAATAAAAATCAAAGAAATTTATAGCATATGGGAAAGAACCAATCATGATAAAGATAATCGATCAGATTAATTCAATGGTAATAAAGTAGAAAAATTATGTTATTGATCATGCCCCTTTTCCTTTTTTCTTCTCATTACTAGACAATTTCCTTAAAAATGATGATTTCTTTTGATTTTCTGATTACAGTAAGCTTTAATTTGTATGATTGTATATAAATGATATATTTGCCTTTAGAAGAGTGATAAAAAAAAAAATCTCAAAATGATGGCTTAAAACAAAAAACAATTCACTCAAAAAGGTGTTGTTCCTTTAAAAAGAACAGCAAAAACAATCTGCAAAACTGCTATTCCTTTTGAAAGGAACAACAAAAATACTCTGCGGAAGTGTTGTTCCTTCAGAAAGGAACAACAAAATCACTCTGTGGAACTGTTGTTCCTTTCGAAAGGAACAACAGAAGTGTTGTTCCTTTGGAAAGGAACAACAAAACAAATGAAATAAACATAATTTTTTTTTCTTTTTTCTTTTTTAAAGAAACCGAATTTCATGAAACAAACGATGAAGAAATAAAGAAATGATATAAACAAAAATTTTAAAAAACGAACTTCGTAAAACAAAAATCAAGAAAATGAAAAATTCTTTATGTACAAAATAAAAAAAAAAGGAACGATTTAACAAACTGGTGTCGAGGAGGAGTTCTCCCCTTCAGCGAAAATTTCCATGGTAGAATCTTCCTGTAACTGTTGGTAAAAGGATTCCTGGGTAAGTGTTTTATGATACAATTGTACTCGATGACCGTTTACCTTAAAGGGATGTCTAGATCCGTTAATGGTAGCTAATGTAATAGTGACATTATCATGCACTTTTTGTATTTCATAGGGTCCAAGCTGTTGGGGTTCCCATGTTTTGGCAAGGTT
Organism: Pinus albicaulis; assembly: GCA_034641835.2. Classification (NCBI taxonomy): domain Eukaryota; kingdom Viridiplantae; phylum Streptophyta; class Pinopsida; order Pinales; family Pinaceae; genus Pinus; species Pinus albicaulis. The sequence continues at coordinate 484,084,272 of CM076582.1, forward strand.
GACAATAAAAAAAGATGAGACAACATCAAACCACTTTTAGACCTCAAGATCTAGCCCTCCTAGGTCTAGAGAGGGATCTCTCTATATAAGCAAAGGTTTTATGTCTTTGAAGCTCAAAATTTAGATGTTAGGCTAGTTATAAGGCTCGGGGTTTGTTTGATTGTTTGTTCGGTTGTTGGGAATCAGGAAAGAAGGGTTCAATATAAGACAAGGATGAATAACGAGGAATTTAGGCAAAGGAGAGATACTCCAGGGAACATTCAAGACCATTGGGCAATGGAGTTAGGAAAGGGTTTACTTGCTATTCAATGTGCAGGCTTTCAGTTGGGCTATTCATCTGAAGCATTGGATCTTAAAGATGACATTGTGGCATGAAATGGTAAGAGAGGAAGAGACAATAAAGATTTAGGACACAAAGTTAAAGGCCTGAGATCAGAGAGAGACTTTGAAATCTCAATGCTTCGGCCTCCAGCTTGAGGGATCTTAGAAAGGTTCAATTAACTAAAAAGGATCCTAGTGAGACAGAGATAGAGTTATATACCTCCCAGTGTTCCCAATTCATTTAATTAAATCCTAACAAGAACATCTAAGAATATATTCATTAATCCATACATCAACTAGCAAGAAATAACATCCACTACACTTGTTAAAATAATTGAAACCAAACCTTAGATAACACAGTTAAAAACATTGAAAATAATATACCGTAAACATGTGGTACCTAACAAGGGTAAATCTCATGCTGTATTCTCAATTGTGTCAAGAGAAATGAAATAAAATGAAATAAAACAATAAGAGATTATGGGGAAAACATCACCGCAGCTTAGACGATCCAAAGAAATGTGCTTTGTCATATTAAAGAGCACATCAATGGAAAGTACAACATTACCAATGGTCAATATTTAGTCTCAGTAAAACATCTTCTCCTCGCCATTATACAACTTTACACGAATTATATCTCAAAAGAATATTTGTGGTAATTTCTCTGATAACTGATCAACAACCTTTATAATGTTTCTTTCATGACTTTATATAGCTCAAGTGGAGCAGCGAAGGTAGGTGAAAAACTAAATGAAGCATTAAAACTCTGAAAAGGAAGAGAGTCGAGGCCTCGTTCTGTTTTAAATTCTGAGCATTTATCTCTGGCACTCTTTGGATGAAAGAGTGGTCTTCGTTAGGCTCCCATTTACTCCAGGTATGTCTCTGGTATACTTTGGCTGCAATACTCTGTAGTACTTTTGGTGAATAAACAAAAAGGTAAATAAATGATGCTGGTTCCGTTTACAATTTTAATCAAATGTTTGCAGCATCAGATCAAGTTGTGGTATGAAATTTTGTGAACACAGATAGAATAAAGTCGTATGGGCACTCGTCTCTTGTTGGAAAACATTATGTCGATGGAACCTCACTATACATAAATTTCTCGCGTGATGTACCCTCCGTGCGCTCCGTTGATGTTCTTCGATCTCGTGCTTTATTTTAATGGAAGGCTTTTCGCGTAGTTAAACCTCGTTTTTTGGGGCTTGTTATCATATCACACCACTCTTCTTAGTTTTAGCCATATTTAATTTTATTAATTTCATTCTTTCAATTTTGGCTTACCAGAAGACTGTAATTATGGAAATTTCAACGACCGAGCAACCCTCAGAAACACAAAACTATATAAACAATGCTGTCAATGCTTGATGTGTTTACGGATGCAGGGTGATGCGACCATGGAGGAATGGCGAGAAATGTTGTGGAAGACTTGCAGTGTGGTGGAAACAGTGGGAAATATAGTTGGAAGGTGGCACAGATGGAAAATCAAATGAAAAACCTTAAATATCGACCTTGGAATGGAATATATATGAAGGGATGGGTGAATATACGATGGAAACACATGGAAAGATGTCGTACAGACGGCCTAACGACAGGGCGGTGAGCGAATTTGGACTGTCCGATTCCTCGCAGGAGATCAATCCGTGAGGATGCGTCGAGGAGTTTGCTTGTGTGTCAGCACTGCTTCTTCTGAAATTTTCATGCAACTTTGTGCACGCTAACCGGCTGACATTCCACCCGGGACGGGTCAAGAGAATTGATATCGTCTATCTTTGGACGAATATACCGCGCAAGTGAGGGTATGGCACGAGGTGGTGAAGCCATGCATTGTTTGATGAGTGGAATCACTGTGAAATGGGGAAAACCGCCCACCCTTCAAAAGTGGTGCGATGGAAATCGGCGGTTTCTTAATAGAGCGCAAACGGGGACCACCGAGACGGGTGTACTGTGAGCCGTCGGATCAACGGTTAAATGAACGGCGGATCAGTGATCGGGGTGGCAAACAGGTAGAATGGTGGACGATGTGGGACCGCAACGATCGTTCGATCTGTCCAAATCGACGGTTTTAACCGCTCCCAATATACATTTGCAATAAGCGCCTTTCGCCTTGGCGCCTGGTCTCGGCACTGGGTCACGTGGAGGGAAACGTTAAGGGGGCTGGCCTGAAGGGGGCTAAGACCCATATATGTCAACATGTGGGTTTTTTAACCTTTATTAGTGCAATTTGAGGCCAAAAAGGGTAACGGTATGGTTTGAAAGAGATTTTGGGATGGTTTAGAAGGATTAGGGGAGGGATTTTGGGGTGGAAAGGAGGCCTAGAAAACTTGAGGAAAGGGATAAAATGGAAAATCCTACAGGGGTACAAGGGGCAAAAGAAAACCTTTAGGAGCATAATTTGCCATCATCAATGAGGCTTATTGACCTGAGAACAGCAGAGGAGAATAATCAATGGGCATGGGGCATGAAGAGGCTTCAAGGATGATGTGTTTTAAGGGGGAAATGCATTCCTTGAAGGCTCAGTAAACAACTTATCCCCCTGCTTGCTTGTGAAGAAATTTATAGGGGGGCTAACAGTGGCTCCACATGGGGATGGCTTCTTCTCGAAGGAGTCAAGAATTTAGAAGATGATCTTTGGTGTAGGCCAGATGCCTGTTGCTTGAGCCATCATTTTCTTTCTTTGGATCAGCTGCCACAACATGATAGATACATTAACCAGCAGAAAACATTCCCCAACAATCTACCTACCCTTCCTACAATCCTCTCATTTTTTCTTCTAGGGTGCATTTGAGCTAGCAGACCCTTTACATCATTTATTTTTATAAACAGAAAATAAACCTATTCTAAATCTACCCTTATCACTCCATGAGACCGTATTGCTTCTTTCACCAATCTAATATCTATCGTGGATTGTAGATCGTCCATCGTATTTTTCTACATTCTACACAATTTAAAACAATCAAACTAGGATTGATTAAATGAAGTCATGGATCCAATTACAAAGACAAGCACGTATTAGTCGGCCCCTCAAAAGCAAATCTTGAAGTTTCAATCCTAAACTTGGAGGCATCCTCTTTTTTTTGACCCAAATTTTGAGGCTTGTTGAGTCACTTCTCTTCATTTCAGCCTTCGGTTTTGGGCTTGTTAGAGTTTGCTTCTCTCTCTTGCTGGGTCCAGTTTTGCATGTTTGAACCACAGCTTATCTACTTGGCTGGCTTTGACCATATTAGAGTCAATCCTTTGCATCTAGAGTGTTTATGTTTTGAGCATAACCTGGATATTCATTTATCTCTGTTTTTTGAAACATTTTCTCTTCTTTCTTTTTTTCTTTTTTTTTTTAAAGCACTGCAATGGTATGTACAATGGAAACGGAAACTGGAAATTGGAAATCAGCAGAAGTAGTGTTTGAGCATCCTCCCATTGACAGGTCCCCCAAATAGCTCTGTACCATCTATTTATTGTAGAAAAAAGGCATTTGGACCCACAGTGACCTGGATGATGTATGGACCTTACCACAAACTGTCAATCTTGTCGTGCTTTCCTTTATCCTCTCTCCTTGAGTCCCACTTCAGAACTTTATATCCAATTTTGAAATCAGAGGCCTTATTTCTTTTGTCAAATAACTTCTTTATGTTTTCCTGAACCTTGATAGCTCTGTTATAGACCTCTTCCCTTTTTTGTTGGAGATGAATTGTCTGGTTTATTCTCCTCACGATGATATCTTCTTCTGTCTGTATCTCCTGAACAAGTTTGATCACTGGTATTCCAAGGCTGGTAGGGAAAACTACTTCTGTTCCATAGACAAGCTGATATGGAGACATGCCAATGGATTTCTTTGTTGTAAGCCTGTCAGCCCACAAAGCATGCACTAACTTGTTATGCCATGACTTTTTGTTCTCTTCTAGCAGCTTTTTGATGATGGCCACCAGGCTCTTGTTTGATGATTCAGCTAAACCATTACCTTGTGGGTAATAGGCAGTTGAATGACCGAGTGCTATTTTATACCTATGAAAAAAATCAAAGCAACGAAATTATCAGTGATTATTTTCCTTAGACAACCAAACCGAGAGAGGATGTGACCTTCTAGGAACCTAATGATGATTGAATCTGTGGCATTCCTAGTAGGTATGGCCTTTATCCACTTATTGAAGTAGTCTGTGGCTGTTAAGATCCATTTGTGTTGTGCAGAGGAAGCAGGGTGAATCTCCCCTATGAAATCTAGGCCCCATTACATAAAGGGACCTTCAACAGTGATGGGTTGTAGAGGTAAGGGGAGGAGCTTTCTTTTTCCTTCAAAAATCTGGCACTTGTGGCAGGCAATTACCATCTTATGGATATCATTGAAGAGTGTAGGCCAATAGTAGCCAGCTATGAGTATTTTGTTTACAGTGGCTTTCCAGTTCAGGTGACCTCCACACTCTCCTGCATGGAAATCTTGTTTAATTCTTTCTACTTCAGACTCAGGCAAAGATTTAAGCAATAGGCCATTTATACTTTTCCAGTATAAGCATTCACCTAATATGCAATAGTTTATGGATTTTAGTTTGAGGAATCTGGCTTTGGTCTTCGATAATTTAGGAGGGGCATTGAGGTGTGTAAGCACATACATAATGTCGGCATACCATGGAAAGTTTTGAAACTTCTCTTCAATGGTGGGATCAGGCAATCCCTGCTACTCATCCAAGGAATCTACCATGTTAATGTCAAGGGCTTGTAGATTTGATTCAGCCATTAGTCGAGCTAAGCCCTGACCTTTGATCAGTTTGGTGGGTTTTATCTCAAGGTCATATTCTAAGATCACAACAATCCATTTGCCCCTCTTCCCATCTAGGTCTTGGGACAAGATATCTTTGACCACTATATTGGGTACATAGGCTATCGTGTGGGAATGCAGTATGTACAACCTAAAGTCTTTCAAGGCCTTAACCAGAGCATAGGCCTGTTTTTCCATTATGTTTTATTTCAAGGGTGTGTCTCTCAAAGCTTTGCTGAAGAAAGAAATGGGCTATTCCATTCCCTCTGGATTTTTCTGCAGTAGAACTGCAGCTATCGTATGCTCGGAGGCAAATGAAAAAATCAGGAAATCTTTCGAGAAATTTGGCTTGATTAGGACAGGAGCCTGGGTGAGTGCAAGTTTAACTGATTCAAAAAATTTCTTGGCCTCAACAGTCCATTTAATTCCTATGCCTTTCTTCAACATGTTAGTCATATTCCTAAGGTGTTCATCTAGATTGGGAATAAACCTCCTTAAGAATTTGATCTTCCCAATGAAGGACTGTAACTCTTTGATGTTTCTTGGGTGTGTGATTTGTAGTATTCCCTCAACTCTTTGTGGGTCTATCCTAATCCCCTTCTCAGATATGATGTGGCCAAGGAGCTTACCTTCTTGCAACCGAAATACAGTATTTTTGGGATTCAATGACAGACCGAACCTTCTACATTTTTCAAAGACCTTTCTTAGATGTTTTAGGTGTTCTTCTTCAGTCTTGGAGTAAACTGTTATGTCATCTAGGTAGATGACAATGAAGTGCCCTATCTCATTGGAAAAAGCTATATCCATCACTCGTTGGAAGGTTGCACCAGCGTTCATCAGTCCAAAGGGCATTTTAACATACATAAAGGTGCCCCATGGAGTGGTAAAGGCTATATTGAGTTAGTCTTCTGGGATTACTAAGATTTGGTTGTAACCTGAAAAACCATCTAGCAAGGAGATCCTTTTTGAGCCTAATACCCTCTGAAAGATGTGTTCCATTTTTGGCAAAGGGTAATTGTCTTTGAGTGAGGCCCTATTAAAATTTCTGAAATCGATACACAGCCTGATCTCCCCTGTTTTCTTTCTCACAGCCACTAGTTTTGATACCCAATCAGAGAACCTCATAGGCACAATTATACCTGCCTCATACATTTTCTTAATCTCTTTTTCCACTGCAGGAAATTGTTTTGGGTTTATTCTGCGAAGTTTCTGTCTGAAGGGCTTCTGATTTTATTTCAAGGGTATTTTGTGCTGTATGATATTCGTGTCATAGGCCTTTAAGTCTTCATAGCTCCAAGCAAACACATCAATGAATTCCTTGAATAGGTCAATGTATTTCTTTTTCATGTTTGCAGGCAGGGACTTAGCTAGTTTGATTGTCTTGGGCTTATCTTCAATGCCTATGTTGCATTCCTCGACATCAGAGTATGTATGTTCTATAGTGGGCTTTTTAGCTACATCATCAAAGTCAAAAAGGTCCTCTAAAGGTGCCAGACCTCGAGGTATGTTCTTATCTTTGGCCTGCAGCACCTCTACTTCTCCACTATCTACATTTTCACATTTTTCGTTTGGATTTCCAATATGTTTTTTTAGAGTGTTTATTTCTATGTTACAAGGTGTTTTTTCCTCCTATGAGGACTCTTCACTTAGGAAACTACTTTCAGATTTAGAGTTTGAATCAAAAAATTCAAACTCGTTTCTGCCTACTAGGAAATCTTCAATCTGTTTATCGGCCTCAAATACCTGCCAATACTTTTCATTGTCCGGCACTGCAGGTCTGAATTTGGTCTGAATGATGATCTGTTGGTCATTGGGAGGCTTATGATACGAACTAGCCATGCAGGCTAGTCCATTTTCAATTTCGTTCTGACCTTTAGGGACAAAAACCAGATCGTATTCCACAAAGGTTTTCAATAGATCCATAGCGTCATTCCTGTACGCTCTCAGCCTAGGATGTTTCACTGTGTATCCACCATTCACCTGCATAATGATCAGCTCAGAGTCCCCACGCACAGTTATCCTACGGGCTCCTAGTTTTCTTAACAGATTTAAACCTAGGATAAGAGCCTCATATTCTGAAATATTGTTTGTACATTTGAAGTGTAGGTTATAGGCATGGCTCTCTGTGTTATGTATCCACACCCCTGCTCTTGTTGTTCTTCTAGTACAGGACCCATCGAAATTCATCTCCCACAGGGGTTCATTTTTCGTTTCATCATCACTTCCTTCCCTACAGCTGGGTTCGCCATTATGTTGCATTATAGGGGCTGCACTAGGCTGTGGGTTGTTTTGTTTTTCGTAATGGGTGTAGAAATCAGAGAGGTGACTAGTTGGTTGGTCGTGTTCTGTTTCTGGTCTACCCAGAGTTTCATTTTTAGTGCACCGTCCACATTTTTCTTCTTCATTTTCCTCTAAGTCCAAAGTGGCCATTATGTTAAAATATATGGTCTCAACCCCTTTGTTTGTGTCTTTGTTTTCTGATTCTGGATTTCCCAAAGATTCATCATTGCAAAGTATAAAGGAGTCCAGATCTGTGTGCACAGAGTATGGAGGAGAATTTTCAGGCTTTTCAGGGCTACTAACTAAGAATTTCATTTGTGCCTCTCTATACAGTCTCCTAAGCTGGCTAAAGACTGGGATTGTGGCATATGCCCCATCCATCTGCATTGTTCCTTGTAGCTTGGCTCCCCATGATCTTGATAATAGCATGCCATACTTAGGTGGCACATCTGCCACGACAACATCCATGACCATACACTTGGTTGGAATCTGGGTAAGGCTCACACATAAATCTTTGATCAGGCCAAGACACTTTACTCTGCTAGAGTCGAATGAATATAGGTCTTTATAGGGGTGGGTTATCTCTAGGCCTAATCTTTCCATCACTACCTTAGGCATCAGGTTGTGCGATGCCCCAGAATCATGCATTGTGTTGTGGAGGATCTTATCATGGATATTAATACTGATATAAAAAGGGGGCACTACCCCTTCCTAAAACTTTCCTTCTATCGTTGGACCAAACAGGAGGGCAGATTGATCATCACTCAGATTTACAGTGTTACTGTTCTCCCCTAAATTTAATGCTTTCAAAATTTGGCCTTTATATACATCCTGAGTGGCCAGCTCAGAGAGTGGTACAGAGATTTTAATTTTCGCAATCTCACTCTCCAAATTGAAAGTGGACTGACTCTTTGGAATGCTTGACTCTGTTTTGTTAACCACTACCTTAGTGGCTGAATCAGTGTGCTGATTCTCGCTATGTACAGTGTTTGTGATAGTTTTATCAGGGGCACTAACTGCAATGCTAGTGCTGCTAGTTGATTTACCTTGTTTATTAGTGTTTTGGTTGTCTTTTTATTTGTTCTTTCCAGAACTCTCAGCTGCTGATTTGTTACTTTCAGCAGTCACTTCAGAATTTTTCTCAGGACTTTTCTTGATGGTAACCTTAGAAGCTTTCGGCCTAGCAGTGTCTAGGCTCTTTTTGCTTCTAAGTTCATATTGTTCTCTAACCTGCATCATGGCATTTTCAAATCCTAACCTATAATCCTCAAATTCAAACCATTCTTCATTCCAATACGAGGGCGAGGGCTGATCTTCTTCTGTGGAACAGTTGTGGATTTAGTTTTCCACTTCCAACATGTTTATTATGTTTCCCTCAGACTCTTCTATGATTCCCTCATCCTCATCAAGAAATTTCTCTTGGAATGGGGGAATAACTTTCTGATCCGATTCTCTTTGTCTGTTGGGAGTGGTGTTGTTTCTTCTAAAGTTCTGGTTCTGGTTATGGTTTTGATTTCTTCTTTGGTTACTAACTATGACAACCATTTTTTCCATCATTTGTTGTGGATTTTCCATGTTTTTGGATATGCGGTCATATTTTGGGTCAGAGGTGGAAGCTATGTTGTCATCTCTATAGGTTACCCTTTTCTCAGCTCTCAATCTTTCCCTTTTCTCAATCAAATTTTCCTCTACACTCACTGCTCCTTTTTGCATTTCTTCCAATGTGTTGTAATCCCTCTCCCTAAGCTGGTAGGCCATGTCAGCATCCAACCCTTCAGGGTATTTCACTAGGACCATACCTAGGGGAGGTTTCATGTGAGGTGGAAGAGCATTATAAATGCTGTTAAACCTTGTAGAGTAGTCTTGGACACTCTCTCCTACGTTTATTTTCAGGTTCTTGTATTTTGCTAGGATTTGGAGAGGGTTGGCCTTAACTTCCCATTTGTTTATGAAAGTCTGATATAAAGCAAGAAGGTCTTGGATACTATTAGGAGGTAGGCTTTTGAACCATCTCTTTACATCACATCCTAGGCTCTGGGCAAAGATTCTTATTTTGACTGTATCATCATCTATTTCCATGTAGTCAAAAGAATCCTCCATCCTATATACATGGTGTTGAGTTGTGATGGAATCTTTTGCAGTGAAATGTGGGATATTTGATTGATAATCATTAGGTAGGGGCACTAGAGGCTGAGGTAAAACCAGAGGTGCATACCAGGCTACCATGATGATGTTTTGCAAAGGTAAGGGGTTAACTCGAGCAGCTGGTATATGGATGACAGGGATACTAGGACCAGAAGAAGCTTGTTGGGAATATTTAGGGTGGCAGAGTCCCAAGTTTTGAATGAAATGAATATCAGGGGGTGTGGATGGAGGGGTCTCTCTTTCCGTAATGTGTTTGCCACTTTGGGGTGGTGAACCAAGAAGCTCAAGGTCTGGCTGATCTAGGACGCTAAATGACCTAGTTCTTGGTAAACTATTTTGAGTGCCTAGGTCAAAAAATGGGTCTGATAGAGCTGTAAAGTCTTCTGGTGTAGAGTTAGCTCTATGAATGTGGCTGGAAATAGTTGGTCATTTAGATGCAGGAGATCTCTTGAGGATGCTCTCAGGGTTATCAACTATTTCAGGTGGGTTTGGGTTGGGATAAGCTCTTGTGTGGATGTTTCTTAAATCCAGAATGTTGTTTTCTAACAAGGTAGCTTAACCCTACTTGTTGCTTCTATAATGGCTGATGTTTTTTAGAGGCTGGTCTTCCAGTGGAGTCTTATGTGAAACCAAGATATTCAGCAGGCCTACTGATCACCAATGGAGTCTTTGAATCGTTTAGGAATTATGGAGTCACCAGGTGGAGGGTTTAGGATGCTTTTGGAGGGGTACACTGTCCACCACAGTGCTTATGAGATGTCCTTTTCCAAGGATATGTTAAAAACACAGCAAACTATAACCAGAGATTGACTGGGAGGGCGTTTACCAGATATGTCACCTCTGAAAGAGTGTGAGATCTGGAGGCTACCTGGCCCTTTCTAGACTCTGTCTAAGAGTGTGGGAGAAACACAACAAATGGTATAGATGTTGATCTGAGAATAGGAGTGTTTAACTGCCAACCTAACCAGAGATTGTAGGTTTCTGAGGTTCTTATGATGTAGTAAGGTGAGAAATACTCAGAATTTCCCCAGCGGAGTCGCCATTATGTTGGTGATGACAATGGGAGACAGACAAATGTTATCAGTTCTAGGCTCTTAGATATTCCCCAGTGGAGTCGCCATTATGTTGGGTTTCCCATGTTTTGGCAAGGTTGGAAATACCAAAATATGAGACAACATCAAACCACTTTCAGACCTCGGGATCTAGCCCTCCTGGGTCCAGAGAGGGATCTCTCTATATAAGCAAAGGTTTTATGTATTTGAAGCTCAAAATTTAGATGTTAGGCTAGTTATAAGGCTCGGGGTTTGTTTGATTATTTGTTCGGTTGTTGGGAATCAGGAAAGAAGGATTCAATATAAGACAAGGATGAATAACGAGGAATTTAGGCAAAGGAGAGATACTCCAGGGAACATTCAAGACCATTGGGAAATGGAGTCAAGAAAGAGTTTACTTGCTATTCAACGTGCAGGCTTTCAATTAGGCTAGTCATCTGAAGCATTGGATCTTAAAGATGACATTGTGGCATGAAATGGTAAGAGAGGAAGAGACAATAAATATTTAGGACACAAAGTTAAAGGCATGAGATCAGAGAGAGACTTTGAACTCTCAATGCTTCAGCCTCTAGCTTGAGGGATCTTAGAAAGGTTCAATTAACTGAAAAAAATCATAGTGAAACAGAGACATAGTTCTAGACCTCCCAGTGTTCCCAATTCATTTAATTAAATCCTAACAAGAACATCTAAGAATAGATTCATTAATCCATACATCAGCTAGCAGGTAATAACATTCACTACACTGGTTAAATTAATTGAAACTAAACCTTAGATAACACATATAGCAGAAAAACATTGAAGGCAAGGAGAGCAGAAACATAGGGTACCTAACAAGGGTAAATCCTATGCCAGATTTCTGATGCGAGTTGGTAGAAATGAAATGAAATGAAATAAAACACAGAGACAGAAAAACATCATCGTAGCTTTAGATAAGGATCCAAAGAAATTTTCTTATCATATTAAAGAGCAACACCATTCAAGTACAACATTACCAATGGCTGAATATTCAGTCTGAAAACATCTTCTCCTGCCTATCTTACAACTTTACACAGAGACTATGTCTCAAAAGAAACAGCTTGTAATTTCTCTGATAACTGATCAACAACCTTTACAATAATTTTCTTCATGAATTTATAGCTCAAGTGGAGCAGAGGAGGTAGGTGAAACACTAAATGCAGCATTAAAACTCAGCAAAGGAGGAGAGTCGAAGCCTTGTTCTGTTTTAAATTCTGAGTATTTATCTCTGGTACTCTTTGGGTGGAAGAGTGATCTTCGTCAGGCTGCATTTACTCCAGGTATGTCTCTGGTGTACTTTGGCTACAATACTCTGTAGTACTTTTGGTGAATAAACAAAAGGTAAATAAATGATGCTTGGGTCTGCCATACTGTGAATCAAATGCTCTGATAGCATCAGGACTGTTGTCAGGGTGGGAAATTCTCTAGGAACACGGTATAGAATAAAAGTTGCATGGGCACTCTGTCCTTTATGGGGAAAACATTCTGCTGATGTGAAACCCCTGCTATACATAAATTTCTGGTTGTACCCTCTGTTTGCTCCATGATTTCTTCGATCTGGTGCTTTGATGGCTCTGGGAAGGTTTTGCAGAGTGTAACCCTGCTCTTTAAATGGTGATCATATCAATCACCTTCCTAGGCTTTGCTTCGTTACTTCGAACTCTGCACACGGTCCTTTTTGCATTTTCTGGCCGCTGTAATAAAGACTGTGTAATCATGGCAGATTTCACCACCCGATAACCCTGAAAAACATAAAAACCTGTTAAGAAACAATGTTGGGGACGCTTTGATGGCCTGCGGGATGGTGATGCAACCATGGAGGAATGGCGATAAATGCTGTGGAAGACTTGCAGTGTGGTGGAAACAGTGGGAAATACAGTTGGAAGGTGGCACAGATGGAAAATAAAATGAAAAACCTTAAATATCGACCTTGGAATGGAATATGTATGAAGGGACAGGCGAATATACGATGGAAACACGTGGAAAGATGTCGTGGCGGTATGGGGTCAATGGCGGGGCGTGTGGTTAAATCTGGACCGTCTGATCTCAGGAGAAGATCAACGATGGAGGACGCGTCGGAGGGCAGCGGACAGTGAGCCAGGGGTACAATTTCCTCGGATTAACTTTCATGCAACTTCGTGGCACGCTGACCATTGGATGACCCACCCCAGATCGGACGATGTATAACGATATCGCGCTGGATCTTTGGACGAATGATAACGTGCGATGGAGGGCGGTTTATGAATAGTGCGCGGAGCCACGTGTCATTTGATGAGTGGAATCACTGTGAAATGGGGAAAACCGCTCGCCCTTCAAAAGTGGTGCGATGGAAACCGGTGGTTTCTGAATAGAGCGTGGACGGGGACCACCGGGACGGGTGTACTGTGAGCCGTTGGATCAACGGTTAAATGGATGGTGGATCAGCGATCGGGGCGGCGAACGGGTAGAATGGTGGACGTTGTGGGACCGGGACGACCATTCGATCTGTACAGATCAATGGTTTTAACCGCTCTCGATATACATTTGCAATAAGCGCCTTTCGCCTTGGCGCTTGGTCTCGGCACTGGGTCACATGGAGGGAAACGTTAAGGGGGCTGGTTTGAAGAGGGCTAAGACCCATATATGTCAACATGTGGGTTTTTTAACCTTTGTCAGTGCAATTTGAGGCCAAAAAGGGTAACGATATGGTTTGAAAGAGATTTTGGGATGGTTTAGAAGGATTAGGGGAGGGATTTTGGGGTGGAAAGGAGGCCTAGAAAACTTGAGGAAAGGGATGAAATGGAAAATCCTGCAGGGGTACAAGGGGAAAAATAAAACCTTCAGGAGCATAATTTGTCATCATCAATGAGGATTATTGACCTGAGAACAGCAGAGGAGAATAATCAATGGGCATGGGGCATGAAGAGGCTTCAAATATGATGTGTTTTCAGGGGGAAATGCATTCCTTGAAGGCTCAGTAAAAAACTTATCCCCCTGCTTGCTTGTCAAGAAATTTATGGGGGGGATAACACAAGCCATCGTGTCTGGAGTTTCCCTAGGAAATCCTGGAACCTAGAATCATATAGGAGTACCCAATCTCCTTCGTGGAAGATCTTTTCTTTGATATGGGCAACATGCCATTTGGCTCTCTATTTCTAAATTAATGTTGTGTGCTGAAGAGCAGAGAGCCTAATTTCATCTAACTCATTAATTTGCTGCATTCTTTTAGCTTGGGCCTCATTTAGATCTAGACCCACCTTTTGAGTTGTTCTTAATGTTTGAATTTAAAATTCTATAGGAAAGATGGGTTCTTTTCCAAATACCAATTGATATGGTGAATATCCTATAGTAGGTCTCCACGTTGTTCGATATGCCCACAATGCTTCTGGAAATCTGTAGGACCAATCTCGTCTATGTGAGGCAACGATTTTTGTTAATATAGATTTAATTACTTTGTTCATGCTCTCTACTTGGCCATTGGCCTGTGGGTGATATGGGGTTGTAATCTTGTGCTAAATGTGGTAGTTTTGCAATGTTTCAGCTAATTTATTACCTACAAACTATGGTCCTCCATCTATGAGTATGTCCCTTGGGAGACCATAGCGCACAAATATTTGGAAAAGAAACTATATAACAGAGTCCTCTATAGCTTTTGAAAGAGCCTCTGCTTCAACCCATTTGGTGACATATTCGGTTGCAACTAAGATGTATGTTTTTTGGTTTGAGGGAGTACTAATAGGGCCAAAAACATCAAGTGCCCAGCGGTCAAATGGTTCAATCACTAGTTGAGGGTTCAAATGAATTTCATCATACTTCCCAGGGCGACCTGCCCTTTGGCAGCTATCACAGGCCTGCACGAATTTTTTGGCATCCTTAAAGATGGTAGGCCAGTAATAGCCTGTTTGTAAAACCTTATGGGCAGTTCTACGATCTACAAAATGTCCGCCACATTGGCCATCATGGCATGCTTTCAAAATATCAAATACTTCATCCTCCCAGACACATCTTCTTATTTGCATATCTCCCCCTGTGTGAAATAGATAGCCCCCAATCCAAGAGAATAAGGTACTACACTGTATTATCTGCTTTCGTTCATTAAGGGATAGATGTTTAGGTAATTTACCTATTGCCAAATAATTTTCTATATCAGCATACCACGGTGTTCTGATAGTAACAGCGAAGAGATCTTCATTTGGAAAGTGGTCTTCAACTGCTTCTGTATCTGTTGTCTTTGGCATTCTTAACAAAAATTCAGCTACAGGGTTCTCTTTCCCAGGTCGATCTTTGATTGTGATATCAAATTCCTACATTAAAATCAACCATCTCGTCACTCTTCCATTTGTAACAGGTTTATTTGCTAAAAATTTAATGGCAGAGTGATCAATATATAGTACTACAGGATACCCAGTTATATAATGTCTAAACTTATTTATAGCATGAACTACATCTAAAAATTCTTTCTCAGTCACAGTATAATTTAATTCAGCAGGGGATAGATTTTTGCTAATATAATAGATTGCATATGGCTTCTTGTCTTCCTCCTGCCCAAGTACTACTCCAATTGCTGTGTCTAAGGCATCGGATGAAATTTGGAATGGAAAATTCCAATTTGGGCCCCTCAACACTGGGGCTGTTGAAACAAGATTTTTCAGATCATTAAAGGCATTGTCACATTTATCTGTCCAAATGAAATCAGTATTTCCAGTCAGTGCATATAAAGGTGCAGCTATTCGAGAATAATGTTCTATAAATATTCTATAGTAACCAGAAAATCCAAGAAAGCTACGTACCTTTGTTTGTGTGGTGAGTGTGGGGATTAACAAGATTATTTGAATTTTAGCTTGTTCCACTTGAATTCCAGCTGCTGAAATATAATGCCCTAAGATAACTCCTTCGTTCGTCATCATAAGACACTTTTTGTGGCTTAAACAAAGCCTAGTGCCAATACATCTTTGCAATACCTTTTCTAGGTTTTCCAATGCAGGCTCAAAATCATCCCCATAAGGTGTGAAATCATCCATATATACTTCGAGACCTTCATTTATTAAGTTTTAGAAGATGCTGAGAATTTCCCTTTGAAATGTAGAAGGGGCATTGCATAGGCCAAAAGGTAAGACTTGGTAGGAAAATCTCCCCCATGGACAGGTAAAAGTAGTTTTTTCCTGGTCTTCAGGAGCAATCTAGATTTGATTGTACCCACTGAAGCCATCAAGGAAAGAAAAGAATTTATTTCCTGCCAATGTGTCTAATACTTGGTCAATGAAAGGAAGGGGAAAGTGGTCTTTCTGTGTTGCCTTATTAAGTTCACGGTAATCTACACATATTCTCCACTTTCCGTTCTTTTTTGGTACCACTACTAATGTAGAGACCCACTTGCTATCAGATATTGGGTAGATGAAATTAACATCCAATATTTTTTGTAATTTAGCTTTCACAATATCTTTAAGGTGAGGATTTAGTCTTCTTTGAGGTTGGTGAATGGGTCTCGCATATTTTTCAATATAAATGTGGTGTGTACACAATTGAGGATCAATTCCTTTCATATCGGGGTAATCCCATGCAAAGGCTGCTTTGTATTTTCGTAATAATTGGAGAAATTTCTCTTCTTGTTCAGCAATGAGATTTTTGTTAATGTTTAGGGTTCTTCCCAGCTCAATTTCTACAATATTTCTATTGTACACAGAAATAGTAGGTATTGCTTGATCAGGAATATCTTTGAAAGGATCTTCTTCTTCTTTATTATCGAATGCTGCCTTGATCATGTGACATTGCATATGAGCTCTGGTTTGTGGTTTATTAATGAAACTATTAATGATATCATTCTCTGTTTGATCTTTAAAATCAAGAGCATTTTCTATAGTTAGAGGTGATCTCATATTTTCCATTAGATATGATGCAGGTTGTTTTTTTGTTTTGATTATTGATAGACTTGGTTGGGTTAGGGGATATAGGGCTAAATTCTTGACATAGTTTCCCCTTGTTATTGTCAGATTGCCTTGTCGACATCCAATATAAGCATCGGAAGTTTCCAACCAAGGTCTACCTAAGATCAACAGATGTCAGTCTAGCTGGTTCTTTGGATTAATAGCCAGGAAATTGGCAGGGTATTCCCAGGAATCTACGGATACCATTACATCTTGTAATGTACCTTCTGGTTTGACTACCGATCGGTCAGCCAATTCCAATAAGGTTGTTGTTGGTTCTAGTGATGTAATGCCAAGTTTTTGATAGGTGATGGTTGTTATAATATTGATTCCTGCTCCCAAATCAACTAAGGCATTTGGAAACAACTGCCCATGGATTTGGACTGTCACTATAGGATTTCCTGGGTCTTCATATTTTACAGGTGTTTCCATTCCTGATAATAAGTCAGATAAAGTACCGACTATTTGTACAGTAGGATTGGTGGTTGTTCTCCTCTTTGGATTCTTTATGCATAATTCCTTAATGGTTTTTGCATATATAGGAATATCTTGAATAGCTTGGATGAGAGGGATTTTTATACACAAATTTTTTAATTCTCCCAGAAGATCAAAATTAGGTTGTTCTAATGGATGAGGTATAATTAATCATTCTGGGAATGGTGGAGAGGAATTTGTTACATGTTGTTGACTTTGTTGTTGATTTCGTTATTGAACTTACTTCTCATTTTGTACTGTTTGTTCTACAGGTAACGGATCTTCAATATGAGCATCATTTTTTCTCTCTGTTTCTACTATGCGCCCAAACCTTAATTGAAGATCATTGCACTCCCTCAATTCAGTTTCTACTTCTAGGGGTTTCATTATTTGGACAGACTGAACTGGCCTATTTTTTGGGTTTGGTTTGGGTTGGGCTAGGAGTTGCGGTCTTAAGTTGGTCTGGGGGTTTGTATAGGGAGCTGGCAGTGTAGGTTGAGAGAGAGGAATTGATCCAACTGGCTGATTTGCAGGTTTTTTCCAGTTTGACTGCCAGGCCTGACTCTGGGAAGTAGAGGGGGACCATTTTGTAGGATAGTTATTCTGCCAAAATGGTGGGTAGAAAGGAAAGCTAGGCCAATTATTTTAGTTTGTTTGATTTGGCCAAGATGTGGGAGGAAATGGTTGTTGTGACCAATTGCGGAAAGGTGGTTGATTTTTCCACATCCCACTATATTGTTGAGTATTATATTGAGGAGGTTGAAAATAAAATGGATCATTTGGCATACATGATTGTCGCGGCTGCCATTGTCGGCGCTGATTAAGTATACATACCACTTCTGATTCTTCTTCTGCCTCCTTATAAACTGCTTTTAGGCCAGGAAGTGAAGGGCATCCCTCTGTAGGGTGATATTTCGTACAAATGGTGCATAATTTAATCACATCCAATGAGCATTCTTTATTGTTGTGTTTCTTCCTACATCTGGGACAAAATATTGCCAAATTTTTCTCTTCTTCTGCTTGTTTCTGTTTGGCTTGCATAATATCGAACTGCGTTGTTAAAGTCCCCAGTATGTCTATCTTAAAGTATTCTAGCAAATTTCCAATCTCTGCACAAGTCACACCTTCATTAGAGGTCTTATTTTCCCTTGTAATTATATCACGTTCTGCTGATTTTAACCTTGTATTGCCCCTCGAACTCCTGATACACAAATCAATGATGTTAGGATAACTTTCCTGATATATATCACCTTTTCCCATAATATTCAATGTTTCAACCCATTGATCTTTCATTCCCCTAATTAATGTGGTTTTCAAAACATTATCAAGTAAAGGTAGATGAATAAGGGGATCTTTCAAGATTGTATTGAAACCGTTCCACATATTCTTCCAAGGTTTCATTTGGTTTTGCTGTCATTTGGAATATTTCATATTTTAATTCCCGAGATCTACAATAATCTTGATACTTCTTTAAAAATGCAGCTTTCATCTGATCCCAATCAGTTGTGACACCCCCACCTAATCCCATAAACCATCGTAAGGCTGCCCCTTTTAATGTTGAAGGAAATAGTTTTAATTTTTGGGGATCGGTGGTATAATCATATCCCCTGCACAACACATCAAATTCAAACAAAAACGTGTCTGGATCCTCTAATGTTAAGCCATGAAATGTGGGAATATGTTGAAGGGGAATAGATTTCATAGTTGCATTGACTGCACTATCTACTATAGGATATTGCAGCGTAGAGGTCTGTTGGGGTGTCTGCTGGTTCTGATTTTGGTTCTAGGCCATTTGATCGAAGATATGCCAATATCCCTTTGGGATTTCCAAGGAATTTGTAGGTTGACGAGCAGGGGCATGAATGGCTTTGACAGCACTCCCATTGTTTGGAATAATAAGTATTCCCTATTGACCTACTGTTTGAGGTGATTGAGGACCTTGGTTCTGAATAAGTTGAACAACACTTCCTTTATCTGGGCTAGTTATTGTTTGGGCAACTTTAATAGGATATTTTGAGTCTCTGGTTTCTCCTGTTTCCCCTTCTCCTTCTCGGATATTGATAGATTTCCCTTCTTGAAGGAAACTTATGCAATGATTCTCAATTTCTTGGGAATCTTGCTCAATTCCCTCTATTTGACTGTGTATCTTAGCAAAGACTTCAGATGGTGATTCTGTAGCCTAAAGGGAACTAGTAGGTTGTCTAGAAATAGGTTTTCTAAATCCTACTGATGGCTGAGATTCAATTTTCTTAAGTATTTCGTCAATAAAAGTTGTTCACCCAAGGGTCACCGGTCTCTTAGGTTTTTCAGTTTTAGGAGAAATTTTGTTTTGCTTAGTTGATCTATTCATTCAAGGAAACAAAAATTCATCCCTACCTAAAGAAAGAAGCTTACCTACTTCTGCTGTGAAGCGGGCTGCGAGCAAGTGTGTTTCTTTCCCAGTGCGCAGGTTCTTACCTTCCATCTTTAATACTCAATTCTTCGCAAGCAGAAGAAAATCAGTTGTGCATCACTCCTTTGAAATGGCATACACTCTCCCCAGCAACAGCGCCAAAATGTTGGGTCATAAAAAGGTATCTTTTGAACACCTAATTGGCCTACATT
Organism: Pinus albicaulis; assembly: GCA_034641835.2. Taxonomy (NCBI): domain Eukaryota; kingdom Viridiplantae; phylum Streptophyta; class Pinopsida; order Pinales; family Pinaceae; genus Pinus; species Pinus albicaulis. The sequence continues at coordinate 484,103,813 of CM076582.1, forward strand.
AATCATCAATCCGGGAGCGACTTTTTATTTCAAGAGTGTACTCTGTCTGAGGCTACAATTATCTAAGAGAAATGTTGTGAAGATGTAGTACAGAATGTTAAATGAAAAAGTAACAAATTATTGTAAAGAAATCTAATTACAGTGACATGAATGGAAATGATCTGAAAATTAAACTACATCAATCTTTGCAAAACATCGATCAGGGATACAATAGCAATAACTCCTTCCCTTAGAAATCGATGCAAGATAACCAATCTGGGGACTTGGAAGCAATAACCAGTGTCCTCTACAGTTGGCGATCTTTAAAGCAATCGAAATAAAAGAAAACTCAATCTTCATGCTAATGAAAATAAATAAAAGGAACAAAATCTTGAAAGGACCAACAACATACAACCATAACTCATCTATTTGCTAATCAAAGGCTATGAATAAATAATGAACAGAAATGGAACAGCAATATGAAATGAACAACAATTACAATTCTAACATAATCAAGCAACTAGATTTCCACGCTTCAATCCTATCGACAGCCACTTACCACGCAACAATCAATTATAAAAAATCATAAATTAATGGAACAACAACTTGAAACAGATACAAAACAACAAATCTTTAGCAAGATAACTGAACAAAAAATGTGCCTCTTGTAAAGGATGAAATAGAAATGAATCTATATTTGATCTAACAACGATAAATGAATTCTGTAATTGAAATAGACATTAAACACACTTCACACAATAGTAATCAAGGATTAAAAATACAAACAGCGAAGTGATTCCACCAGAGCCGGGCCCTTAGCGCCAGTGAAATACTGCTGGGCTAATTCAGAACTTGGAAGATAAAACGAAACGCGTGTCTTATATTAAACAACCATAAAGCATTACAGAGGAGGTTCTCTCAAAGCCGAGAGTCAATAAAAAATTGTATTACAGAGGAAATGTTTAATTGTAAATATTTTCGACTAGCTCACTGATTGACTGTCACTAAAGGACATTGCTTTTCATATCAAATCTCGACTGACAATTCAAGGAATAAGATGAGTTTGAACAGTGATCCCTCAGGATCGAAGGATCCTGAGGGATTCACTCCTCTTTGTTTAGTTATCATCCTGTTTACTCTGACCGAGGTCGAGCTGTCCCCTGCCTTTTCTTGGCAATTCGTTCGGATCTCCTTGCCTTTGGCTAGATATAGTTCAATGCTAATATAGTAGCAGTTACATTAATTTCAGCCCCGCCTTTGGTACAGCTGTTCACCTTGTCGAATTCCTGTTTTGTCAACAAAAAGTAACCTTTAGCCATCCTTTTATAATAAACATAAACCTTTCCAATTCTATTATAACTCTTATAATAAATTACCTTTCCAAGGCAAAAAGGAGTATGTCTATGGTAAAAGAATGAGAAAATACATAGTAATTTCATACCTTTTTCACTGCCCAACATCCTATGCCTAGGAAACTATTAATAAGGCAGCCTAGGCTAGGGTTTGTTAGGAAATGTAGGATATGAAGGGAAATGGGTGAAGGAAATTTTTAGGTAAGTATAATGGGTGCGTATTGGTTTAGGAGAGTAGGAAACTTAGGATTTAAACATTATTTTGAAACAAATTCACATGGAAGACAAAAACGCAGTGAAAACCCTAGGAGAGGGAAATTCACTGAAATTTTAAGAAGATTGATGTAAGAGAAAGGTACCAATATGATACTTACTTGCCCAAAAAGTACTGGAAACCCTGAATTGTTGAGATGAAACCATGAATATTCTTATTTTGCCTCCAATTTCGAACTTGCAGCAATGAATGCCAGAAGCGTAGCGTAGGAGGAGAATTTGGCTTTTCAAGGATGATTTTGGTTTATCTAAGGGCTAGAATTCAATTTTATGGTGGATATATGTCTTATGAGAGAGAAATGAACAATTTATATGCTTTTTTGGTCTTTTTATCGGCTTGAGATCGATTTTTCCCTTGGGTGGTGATATGACACCACTTTGTCTTTTTGAAAAATGACTTGTTTAGCTAATGTAATGCATATTTCACTTTTGTATGGATAGTTACAGCTTCATAGAGAATCAAATGTACTTTGGAAATCATTTTGGAACACTTTCCCTAATTACTACTCCCATGATGATGACCTAGGTGATTTCATGACTCTTTTATGACCTTTTTTGATGATTTGACCTAATAGTGACACCTAATGGATTTATAAACTGATGATTTGGACCATTAAACCTTGTAGTATGAATAACCATGAGATGATGACTGAAATGGTGATCAAGACACATTTTTGATGACTCGTCACAATGAGTGATTGCATGACCAAGATGAAAATTTTGACCTTGAAATGGTGGGAGCAATAACATAACTAGACATACTAACCAATGATCAAATTTTTATTTGAAGACCTATTTGAAACTATAAAAAAATTACCTATGACCCTATCAACCATATGAAAGAGAATAATTTGATCGCTGGTGACTGACAGGACTGATAGACACTAAAATTGGCTCCATCTAGTGATGGCAGTGCCTTAAGAGGTGTCAAGAACACTATAGACTAGGTAGCCTCATCCGTTAGGCATGGATTCAAAAATATAAAACAAGAGTCGAAACTGAAATGACTTTTAAAACTTAAAGGAATTGACAAACTCTTTAAAAAAATGGTTGATCGAAGAAGCCTTATTGCCTTCAACTCAGGCTTCAATCTCCCATAACAATTCCTTCACACTTTTGGCAGCAAAATAAATTGGTATGCACAATGAAAATGAGAAATTTTTGAAAAATCAAGTCATGTAATGCTTGAGGAGCCTACCATTGACTAGTCCTCCTGAAAAATATTTTCCATCAAGTTCTTCCAACAAAAAGGAATTATTCCCTTTGAAAGCCAAAATTATGTATGGTCCTTTACACAAAATTTCAAACTTACCATGCTTTCCTTTCTCCTCGTTCCAGGAATCCCATCGGAGAACTATATCTCCCACACTGAATTCATATTCCTTTGTGTTTTTGTCATATATATTCTTAATATTTTCTTGAAGATTTGAATTATTCTGAAATACTTCCTCTCGAGATTGTTGTAAATGAATCATATGATTGATTTTCTACTGAATATCATTGTGCTCATTGTCTACTTCCTGCAAAATTATCATGACCGAGACATCAAGAGAAGTCGGAAAAATAATTTCCACTCCATATACCACCTGAAAAGGTGACATACCTATGGATTTATTAGTGCTCATTCTATTTTCCCATATATAATTGATCAACTTCTTGTGCCAGTTCCTCTTATTTTATTCCAGCAACTTCTTGATGATGTTTACCAATGATTTATTGGATGATTCAGCCAGTTAATTACCTTGCAGGTAATATGTTATTGAGTGCCCGAGACTTATGTACTACTTGTCACATAAATAAATCATCTTCTTTTATTTAAAAGTAGCTGCATTATCTATGATTATTTTATATGGAAAACCATATCATGAAAAAAGTTTAGACTCAATAAACTAAATGATTACCACATTCGTAGCCTGCCTAGTGGGGATAGCCACGATCCATTTCGTTAAATAATCGGTTGTTGTCAAGATCCACTTGTGTTGAGATAAATATGAAGGGTGAATCTCATCGATAAAATCAAGACCCCACTGCTGAAAGGGTGCTTGAACTGAAATGGGCTACAAGGGTAGCGGTAACAACTTCCTTTTTCCCTGAAAAAAATGACGCTCATGGCAACTCATGACAATTTTGTAAACATCAAAAAATAAATTCAGCCAATAAAATCCAGCCCTTGATATCTTGTTTTTTGTGGTCTTCCAAAAGATATTATCGTCGCAATCTCCCTTGTGAAAATCCTTCATTACCTCCTCTTCTTCGCTTTCAACTAAACAATTCAACAAGACTCCTCCTGTATCTTTCCAAAATAATACATTATCAAGAATACAATATTTCAGAGCCTTCAACGTCAATGATCTACTCTTACTCTTTGACACTTCCGGTAGAGGATTCAAATGTTGGAGTACATAAACAATGTTTGAATACCAAGGATATGAAGTGAAAATATGTGATACCTGAGGTGTTGAATCAACCACTTCTTCATAAAAAACTACAGTGATGAGATTTATGTCCAAAGCATGAAAATTGGACTCTGCCATAAGATTCGCCAAGCCTTGTCCCTTGATCAACTTCGTTGGATTAATTTTTAGGTCATATTCCAACATTGCAATGATCCATTTCCCATGCCTACCTTCAGGGTCAGGTTACATCAAAACATCTTTGACTATTGCATTTGGAACATAGGCAACAATATGTGAGTGAAGAATGTACACCTGGAAATCCTTCAAAATTTTCACAAGTGCTAGGCCCTGTTTCTCAATGATGTTATACCTTAGTGTTGCATCCCCTATGGTTCTACTGAAAAATGAAATTGGTTGTTCTATTTTTAATTCCTTTGTCTACATCCAGCCAACAACCAATGTGTTCTCAGAAGAAAATGAAAAAATAATGAAATCCATAGTATAATCGAGGTTGATCAAGATTGGAGCATGGGACAAAGAAAAATTGACTAAATTAAAATATTTCTTAGCATATTCAGACCAATTTACCTCACTATCCTTGTTTAACATGTTAGTTATCTCCAATAAATGTTCATCGAGGTTAGGAATGAACCTTCTCAAAAAATTTATCTTGCCATTAAAAGACTAAATTCCTTTCTTGTTTCTAGGAAAATCCAACTGTTGGATTGCCTCTATTCTTGAGGGGTCTGTGTGGGTGTAATCCTTTAATATGTTATGCCCAAGTAAATTACCTTCTTCCATGGAAAACAAAATCTTTTCTGGATTCAGTGAAATACTGAATTTCCTGCACCTCCAGAAAAAAAAAAAAAAAAAAAAAACTCAAAAGATGCAAGTGATCTTCATCTGTTTGAGATAAAATTATTATATCATCAAGGTAAATAACCAAAATTACATCTTTTTCATTAGAAAAAGCGATATCCATCACTCACTGAAATGTGGCTCCTGCATTTTTCATCCCAAAAGGCATCTTGGCGTACATAAAAGTACCCCACGGTGTCGTAACAACTATCTTCTCAAAGTCATCTAGATGCATTAAAATTTGATTATACCCTGAGTACTCATGAAGCAATGGCATTCTAGAATCACAAACTACCCTCTATAAGATGTGGTCCATCTTAGGGAGAGGATAATTTTCCTTGAATGACACTTTGTTCAGATTCCAAAAATCAATGCATAATTGAATTTCACCTATATTTTTTCTAACTGGAACCAGATTTGACATCCAATTAGAAAAGCAAAGAGGGATAATGATACTAGCCTTATACAACTTGTTTACCTCTTTCTCAATTGATGGAAATATTCTCAGATTGATCCTCCTGAGCTTTGTAGAAATACAATATGCATGTATATATTGGATTCACATGATCTAACAATTTGCTAAATTTAAATACTGAATCGCTTCTACAACTCTTTGCAAAATTTAAAAACACAATCACCAATCACATGTACATGAAAAAAGATCAATCACACACAATACAAATAATTTCCCGGGGAAATCTTACAGCTAAAAACCCCACTATCTTCTATTGTATATTATATCATGGATCATGAAACAATTACATAAAAAACTCTTCTAACAAGAGCTCTCAGTACATTAGCTAATTGTCTCACACTATCATAACAAAATTAGCAAATCCCTTAGCCAATTTACTGCCTCCAAACAGCCTTCCTTCACTGCGCGAATGCAATCCCTAAATTGATGTAGTCCTGCCTACCTTGACTGTGCAAGTATCATGGGCACATCCAATGTGTGTTTACTTGCATGTGTGCAAGCGGATAATGTCACAACTGATAGTCAACTTCCCTTTCACCTAGAACTCAACTGGGTATCCACTGGATCTGACATGCATGTAGCTAATATTAGTATATCCTCAGTTGCATGTGAGATCACTGATTGTGAATTAATTAATATTTAATTTGCTATATCTCTCACTAGTGTATCTTTAGTTACAACTAGCACAACCGAGTTTAACTCACTTAACTGAGTTAAACTATTTACAACTTGCACAAAGTCATGCACCACTACACTTATAACTTTGTTACAACTAGAATCACTCAGTTACAACTAGAATTACTCTGCATGTCCCACCAACCAACCTTTAACTCTAAATTCACTTAGATAACTGATTTTTCCACTTCAGTTAACTATTTCAAGTCCACATTGAGAATATATTACAGTTTAATGTCCATATAAATTAAGGGATAATAAAAATATACATGCACCTAAAAATAGGTTGTAGGCCCCACCCTAGTGTAGGTGCTTAATTTTCACTAGGATCATGGGTGCTAAAAATTTCTTGTTGAATCTCAACACTCCCTCTCAACAAGAAAGGGATTACCCTTCACCTTGATCTTGTCTCTATGGTATTTGAATTTTCTCTTGGTGAGTGCCTTCGTCAAAATATATGCATCATGATCTTCAGTGGGAATGTACTGAAGCAACATGATTCTCCTATGCACACAATCTCTAACATGATGGTACCAGATATCTATATTCTTGGACCTATCATGAAAAACTTGATTAATCTAGAGTTTAATGCAACTCTGATTATCACAATGAATCACTGTCGGATCCATCTGAGAACCAAACAAACCAACCAAGATCTTTCTCATCTAGATAGCCTCACATGCATCTTGGCTTGTTGCCATGTATTCCACCTCTGCTGAACTAAGTGCCATAGATATTTGCTTCTTGCTGTACCAAGAAATAGTTGTAGACCCGATACTAAATATCCCCCCCTGATGTGCTCTTTCTTTCTGATGGATTTCCAACCCAATCTGCATCCTTGAAGCCATGAAAATTCACTCCATTCGTTCTTTTGTACCATAGAACATACTCTGATGTGCCCCTCAGGTATCTCAAGACATGCTTCCCCCACCTTCTAAAAGATCTTGGTAGGCTTAACCATAGCTTGCCTCAGCTAGTTAACCACATAGCAAATGTTTGGTCTTGTGTTCACTAGATACATTAGCGAACACACTAACTATCAATAGACAGTAGCATCCACTACCTCTCCAAAAGTAGCACCATCTTTCCTCCAGTTTCCTGGAAGAGGAGTATCCATGGGTTTGCAGCTCTCCATGTTAAACTTACCCAGTATCTCCTTTCCATACTTTCCTTGAGACACAAAAATTTCACCATCTTGCTGCCATATTTCCAATCCAAGGAAATAATGAAGGAGGCCCATATCCTTCATTTCGAACTCCCTTGCAAGATCCTCCTTGGATGAGTGTATCAGCTACTCATCACCAGTCAAAATTAGATCATCAACATAAAGAAAATTCATCAATATCTTACCATCAACCACGATTTGGTATAGGTTTTCATCTACTTCACTTTTGGTGAAGCCCAATCTGATGAAATAGTTGTATATCCGAGTGTACCAAGCATGGGATGCTTGCTTCATCCTATACATCGCTCTTTTGAGTCTACACACATGTGACTCACTGTTGAAGATCTCAAAACCTTCAGGCTGCTCTATGTACACCTCTTCTTCAATGATCCCATTGAAAAACACAGTTGTCACATCCATTTTATGAATGCACGAACCTGTCTATGCTGAGAGTGCAAGGATGGTCCTTATGGAATAGTACCTTATGACAGGTGCAAAAGTATTATCATAATCTATGCCCTTGATCTGTGAGAAACCTAGAGCCACAAATTTGGACTTGTATTTCTCCACACTCCCATCAGTAGCTTGCTTTACCTTGTAGATCCATCTCGAACCTACCATTGATTTTTCAACCGGTCTTGGGACAATTTCCCATGATTCACTATTTTTGACAATGGAGTCATAATCCTCCACCATTGCATCAACCCAAGTAGGCTGATGCACTGCTTCTTGAAAGTAATATGGTTTAGTCCCAGTACATTTGCTGATAAGAGCCATGTATCCAGTAAATCAGTCAAGAGACTATCTCTATCTGCGTTGTGAATTAGGTGCTCCTACATTCTCTGTAACATCAAGTCTCAGCCTATCAGCTCCCGTGGTGTGCTTTCTTCCATTTATGATGGATGGCTCTGCATGATTGATTTCCTCCACTCCATGAACCTCCTCATGTGATTGATCCACATATTGAGACTCATCTTTGGGAACTAGTAGTTCCTCCTCCGCATGCAAGTCTATCTCCCTCTCAAGGGACAACCGCATGGCTTTCCCCTCATCAAATTTTATATCCCATCGCACAACAACCATTCTGTTGTTTGTCAAATACACAAGATAACTATGTGGTGTTTATGTGTAACACACAAAAATCCCAACTTCAACAGTCGGTTCTAGCTTTTTCCTAGCGTCCTTGGTTACATGCACATAAAAAAATGAACCAAAAATCTTAAAGTGTGAAACATCTGGTTTCTTACCAATGAAAGATTCTTCAGGTGTACTCATGCCAAGTACACTATGAGGACAACGATTTTTCATATAAATTGCAGTGGTGCATGCTTTCGCCCAAAAATGCATTGGTAGGCCCTGATCATGCAACATCGCTTGTGTTGCACCCATGATCATTATGTTCTTCCTCTCCGCGACCCAATTCTATTGTGGGTTATGAGGCGCTATGAGTTCTCTTCGAATTCCTTCTTTGCCATAGAAGTTCTTGAATTCATTAGAGATGTACTCTCCACCATTATCACTCCTAAGAGCCTTCACTTGCTTCCCCGACTCTTTCTCCACCAATGCCTTAAACTCACAGAACTTAGAGAATGTTTGATCTTTATTCTGCATGAATAAGTTCCAGCATTTACGATAAAATTCATCAAAAAATATTATATAGTACTTATGTTTTTCTATTGAAGAAACTGAGAATGGTCCACACATGTTTGTGTGAACTCTCTCAAGGATCCTTGAAGCACGGTTCTCCTTCTCATGAAAGATGGACTTTACATATTTCCCCATGGTGCAACCCTTTCACTGACCTACCCGATCAAGTGTTCCCATTGTAAGTCCGAGAGATATTTTCCGCATGACTTTCAAGGCTCCATGATGAAGATGGCCCAATCATCTGTGCCATAATTCGCCCTCATCCTGGCTCACCACTTGCTCTGTCTTTCCCACCATGGAATCAAAACCATATACCTCCAGCTTGTAGATATTCTTAACTCGAATCCATATCCTCTTGGCTTGACCCATTGTTTTATGTCACATGAAAGTTTTTACATCACTAAAAACAACGTCATAGCCTCTGTCCTCCAACATTGTGATTGAGACCAATTTTTTCTTTAGACCTGGTACATACATCACATATTTTAATTGAAATGGTTCACCTGAATCCCTCTGAAAGGTAATGGTACCAATCCCGGTAGCATTGTATCATTTGTCATCGCCCATCTCAATATGCATCTGGAGATATTTCTCCTCCAAGTCACTGAAAATTTCCTTATATCCAGTCATGTGAAAGGAAGCGCCACTATCCAAATACCACAACAATACCAATGCACTTGAAACCATGCATGGAATCAAGGAGAAGTCAAGCTCAAATTTTGAGGCAAGGGCCTCACTAGCTCCAACTCCAGAAGCCTTCTTGTTCTTCTTATTTTGTGGATAGTTAGCTGCAAAATTCCCATGTTCGTGACAGTGAAAAAACTTCATCTTGGACATGTCCTGCTTCTTTCCTTTAGACTCAGATTTAGAATGGAATTTCTTCCCCTTCCCCTTCTTTGCCTTGGCAGCCAAAGCACAATCCTCTTCATAATCATGCTTTGATGAAGATCCATCTCTGGTGTTATGCCTGAACTCCTCCTGCACCAGATCCGAACACATTCGTTCCCAATCCGGAAATTTTTCCCATCCGTTGACAGAGTCTTCATAACTATGCCAAATATTTGGAAGTCCTAGGAGAGACAAACTCACCAAATCATCATCAGAAACTGTTGTTCCCACACTCCCCAGTTCATCATGACATTGGACAATCTTTGTGATATAATTTGGAATGGTGTTGCCCTTTTCCATATTGATCTTCTTGAGTTTATCTTTGAGCGTAAATTTTCTATGGTTGTTGTTGCTTTGGAATAGATCCGCCAAAGCCTTCCACATAGCATATCATGTGGCTTTCCCATGGAGGATTGAGACAATATGGTCTCGTACTCCCTCCAACAGGATCATCCTCACCTTTGCCACTTTCTTTTTCCTTGCATCAAGATTGATAGCATCTGCAGCATCTTGCTGAGGAACATATTTTTCAATTAATTTCTTCAAGCCATTGTCTTCGAGTATTGCCTCCATCCTGTCCTTCCAAGAAATTTAGTTAGAGCTACCCTCAAGTGCATACTCTAACCTCAAGCCATTAAAATCCATTTTTATCTTGAATCAGCTGTAGCACCAAGAAAGTATTTCAGCAAATTTGAATTCTATCCAGTCAAAAACTCAGCTCCCGCTTCAATTTTGCAATTTCCTGTGCTTTGATACCATGTAAAAATTATATAATATGCATGTATATATTGGATTCACCTGATCTAAAAATTTTCTAAATTTAAATACTAAATCGATTCAAAAAATATTTGTGGAATTTAAAAACACAATCGCCAATCACATGAAAATGAAGAAAGATCAATCACACACAACACAAATAATTTCCCAGGAAAGCTTACAACTAAAAATCCCACTATCTTCTATTGTATATTATATCATGGATCATGAAAAAATTAAATACAAAACTCTTTTCACAAGAGCTCTCATTACATCATCTAATTGTCTCAAACTGTCATACAAAAATTGGCAAATCCCTTAGCCAATTTATTGCCTCTAGACAACCTGCCTTCACTGCGCAATCCCTGTTGAGTGAAATCCCTGAATTGATGAAATCCTGCCTACCTTGACTGTGCAAGTAACATGGGAACATCCAATGTGTGTTTACTTGCATGTGTGCAAGCAGATAATATCAAAACTGATAGTCAACTTCCCTTTCACCTAGAACTCAACTGGGTCTCCACTGGATCTAACATGCATGAATATAATATTAGTAAATCCTCAGTTGCATGTTAGATCACTGATTTTTAATTAATTAATATTTAACTCACTAGATCTCTCACTAGTGTATCTTCAGTTACAACTAGCACAACTAATTTTAACTCACTTAATTGAGTTAAACTATTTACAACTTCCACAAACTCATGCACCATTGCACTTCCAACTCTGTTACAACTAGAATCACTTAGTTACAACTAGAATTACTTTGCATGTCCCACAAACCAACCTCTAACTCGAAATTCATTTAGCTAACTGATTTTTCCACGTCAATTAACTATTTCAAGTCCACATTGAGAATAGATTACAGTTTAATGTCCATCTAAATTAAGGGATAATAAAAATAGACATGCACCTAAAAATATCCTTTGGGCCCCACCCTAGTGTAGGTGCTTAATTTTCACTACGATCATGGGTTCCAAAAATTTCTTGTTGAATGTCAGCAAACTTTTGGTAGAAAGGCTTCTAATCAGGCTTGATTGAAATAGTGTGTTGAATTATAATTTTATAATAAACCTTCAAATACGAATAATCCCACACAAAATACATCTGAAAACTCAGCCAAAATTTTTGTGTATTTACCTTTCATTTCTGGAGTCAAAGATTTTGACAACTTCACCATCTTTGGCTTCTCGGTAGTGCCAATGTTGATATCTTCAACTCCTGCTTCAGTAGGGACCATTGTCGGTTTATTTGCGACATCATCTTGATAAATAAGATCTTCCAAAGATACAAGACCTCTAGGAATGGAATTGTCTTTCATTTGTAACACCTCTAATTTTGTTGCATTAATTCCCTGATCATCTCCATAAGATACATCATCGATATGAGAAGTAGAAAACTCTTCCTCCATTTGCAAAAAATTGTTTGTTTTCTTGTCATCCTGAAACACTTGCCAATACCAAAGGTTATCTGGAGCATATGGGCGATGCTTAACATTAATTTCATATTTCTTGATGGGATGTATCATAATTATAAACATGCTTGCTGCAGTAGCAAGAGAGTCAGCAATACAATTCTCATTTCTAGGAATCACAGATAAAGTATATTCAGATTTTTTTTTTGAAAATATCTAACACAGCATTGCGATATGCTCACATTCTTGAATTTTTGGCCCGGTATTCCCCTTTTACTTGTTTTATTGTCAACTTGAAGTTTCAATAAACTGAAATCTTTTGAGCCCCTAGCATCGTAAGAATATTAAGCTCGTAAATCAAAGCTTCGTATTCCACTTCATTATTTGAACAATTAAAAGAAAGTTTATATGAAAAACACCTGACATTGTGAGGAATATTGTGTTGGCTCGAGGGGTCCTCACCTAGGTTCGAAGGTTAAGGTTTGCCAACAAACCCCTATACTACTAAACCTTTCGGCAGTGACCTGCTTGTGCAGGCCAAAGTCTCACCCGAAGCAGTATGGGAGGGTGCTGGAACCAGGTTTCCGTACCCTGGGAGAGAGCAGGTAAGTCAAGCCGGTTCACAATTATCAGATCTATACGACCCGCTGTTGTTCGTAGGAGTTCCAATAAATAAGAATAATATAGTTATTAGATCTAATTAATAGGCTCACATCCATGTTCGTACTATCAACTATAATCACAAAACATTATATCTGCATCAGATTAACAAATCACAGATGCATTTACCATAAACATAGATAGTTCACAGCTTACAAATAGATCATATAACTCAAGTCCGCATCAACCATAATAGATAACATCAAATATCCACAATACTTTTGCACATCTATATTATTACCCAAAAATCCTCTTACATTCCCAAATTACCACCTGTGCACACAACCATTGGGGTCCGCACACAGCAGGATAGAGGATCTCCATGCACAAAGCTAGCAAGTGTCCTAACCCAAACAAACCTACCACAGATCTAACAGGTCATACTTTGCATCAATCTCTATTCATTTCCTACCTATGACTCAAAAAAGGTTCATCTATTTATAGCGATTTAGCCTACACATCCAATGGTCTACCCCTGACCCATTTACAATGCGTTAACGGCTTTGACCCACCCCAAAACCCCTGCGTTAGACTAAACAATACAAAATTATAAAAAAATGGACAAAATTCATAACCTTTTGGAGACCCTACTCCAACAGTCCCCCAATACAATCTTGTGACTCGTCCCGAGTCACTCTGATAGTGGGGCTTCAACCTGTGCTTGCAATACTCTGATCGCCTCTACTATCGGAGGCAGCACGTATTTACTTTGGACAACTGCATTATGTGTAATGTCGACCAATTTTTCTGATAGTGGTCTCTTATTTGCGGCGGTAACAATTTCCAAAGTTTGGTTCAATTTCTTAATAGCAACATCAGCATCCTATGAAAGTTTGAGGGCTTCATCCACCCACGGCTTCAGTTGGTCACCCAGGGTATTATTCTTTTGCCGTAGTTCCTCGATATCTGCCTAGAGCACTTGGCTAGTGCACAGTCATTGTAAGCACTAGGCACGCACCAAAGTGGGCAAGGTGGCTTTGATTGTCACGAACTCCTCTTCTTTTTGTCATAGGTCCTAGTTGATCCCTCACAAGATTGGATCATGTTGGACCTTAGTCCATAGCTGCATGGTAGTCTCTAGTAGCTGGGCTCCCTGCACGATCTGCCCCATGATAACATTCGTGGCCGCAGTGACTAGCACAGTTTACTGGGCCCGGACCTCCGGGGGTGTTTCGGGCTATAACTTAGCCTACAGATATGTGATCTATTGCTCCATGCATGTCTTAACCACCTTAACTTCATCTCGGGAAGCCTTGAGTGTTGTGACCAGTATTTATACTTTTTCCTAAAGGGTGCCTGAGGCTGGGATCTCTGCAAGAACATCCACACAAATTCATTGAATTGTGTTCTCGAGCTCTGTGTGCTTTGTGGTGGCAAGACAGACCATCGCCTCCTTTGCAATGATGGTTTTCTCAGCTACGCCGAGCTATTGGTGCACCTGTTGGTCTTGATGGTGGATTTTCTAAAAGAAAACGGTGTTGAGGCCCTGCAAGACCTCATGGGGTAGCCAAGATAACTACAGCTGGACTTCTGCACTGGTCTGGAATTGGGGTCCCAGGTCATATGGACTGAGGACCAGAGCTGCGCCAGGGAGAGAACAAATATGGCTGTCATTTGTAGCCAGTGTTATGCTACTAGCAACGGAGGGTGGGCGTACCGGGGTCGCACTGATTTGAAATGTGTCTATTTTTAATTACAGTGCTCACAGCTTAGCCTGAATTGTGTCGATCGCGACTCGCTATTGCTCTTCTAAGGAAGCCCATCTATCCTCTGTGGCTAGAGTGACGTCATCAGCGATTTTTTCTAGGTCTCCGTCAGTTAGTGTGATTGTTTCGTTGCATTCTGCTCGCTGAGATCACTGCATTTTGTGGGGCATTCTAACTGGATCAGTTGTGTGCCTCATGCCGTGGGGGGAGGCAAGTCTGCCGGTCTCCAAACCTTCTGTACCCAAACTGGTTTGTGGGTCCATCCGGGTTTCTGCCTCAACGTTCTTTTGCTACCACGAATGCTTTTGAGTGGTTGCATCGGTGTCTTGTCGGGTATTCTTGATGACAGGGGGTTTAACTTGGGATGCGTTAGTGCTTCCAATGCCCTTTGTGCCAGTTTTGAAGCCAAGTTTCCAGTTAGGGGGCTAGAGCACAATAAATTTGTCGATTTCTTCGTCCATCACCATGTAGGGAAGAGAAGTCCAGGCTTTTTCTTTATGCACTCTAATTTGAACATTATGTATATTGATCTGGAATGCGGAAATTCCCTTTTATTTTTCGTAAATGGCTGAGGACAACTGCGGTCAGGAATTAATAGCTGTGGCTATGCTACTCTGAAAGAGGACCCAGAACACTTGGTTGTCCTCGAGCCATTGCGGATCCGTGAAATTCCACAAGTGGGCATAGCGAGCCCCTTTGCACATGTCCGGGGTAATATCAAGGAGGACAGACTCTGCATGAGCTTCCCCGGCAACCACTGCTATAAGAAACAACAACCAAGAGTAACAAAAGGCGCGAATCTACTCCTAGGACTCACGAACGTTGATTAGAAACTCATCACACAAATACTGTGCCCAGTTAAAACATACCCCTTTCACACATTGGCCAGCTAACCAAATGACATAGGTTAGAACAGAGGTGACCTGACACTTCCTCATAATTTTACATGCTAACAACATGGTGCCCAACTGTGTACCTTGGTTACTGACGGTCTTGATGATAAATCCCCAAGTATTACGGTCCACATGATACTTTTGGCGCATGAACTCAGTAGTCTCCGCCTCATATTTCTTACCCACGCACTCTAGGGGGTTCGAGCCGCTCAAGGAAAGACCAGTGATCTGATGCATGAGCAACGTCAATGGGGATCATGTCCTGGATCCACAGACATCCGTCATGAATTAGTGTGAGAAATTGTCATACGAGACGATCTGTTACATTGTAGTGTCTAAAGTGGGGCATCCGAAGCAGATTTAGGAGCCCGAACCCTGCCAAACCACGTACCTAGTGTTGGGGGACAACTTTGACCCCATCTTTGCCATGAACTGTATCAAGGTACAATTCGGGTGCAAGCTCGAGGAAGGCCTCAAAATTGGCCAAATCATGGTCATCGAACTTAACTTCATGAAAGTGACCAAAAGGTTCACCTATGATAGGGACCTCCCCCGGGGTCAGCGGCATCTGCAAGTAGGTGATCAAGCCATCGAGGTTTTTTGGCATGTGTGTTGATGCCTTGCATGGTCGCATGAAGGGGGGCAGCCAGTTGATCGGCTCGGCGGGCTGGACCTCCTCTTGCACAACCCTCAGGGATTTCATGTTTCGCGGGGAGGTATGGGGCTTTCCTACGACCCATTTCATAGGCTTCGGGGGCTTTCTTGGGCCATGAGATTTTTCTTTTCCTTTCTGGGTGGTAGGGCTGGGTGTGGAGAGGATTTATTCAACTTCGAGTTTGACCTCCACCACTTCCTCAGTGTCTTGGTAAACTGAGGTTACTAGATCCGAGAGTTCGACAGGGTTCGTGGCCATCATTCTGGTTCAAAATATGAACTCAGGGTTGCTACTATCAAAGGGGGCAGGCTACTCATACATGAACGGGATGCTAGCGGCACAAAATTTCTTACAGCACCACTTTGTCTAGGACAACCAGGCTAAGTACAAGCTATTTGAGTAATACGGAACCTGTGTCTGATCTATCTCACCTATTTTATAGCCTTGAGTACCGCCAAATGGTAGGGTAGAATTCATGTGGGACTTACCATCAAGTAAACAGTAAATTTTTTTCCAAAATCACCACATTAAATGTCTATCGTCCGCTCCATCGAACTGTAATTTGTTTTTTTACCCGATTTGATTGTTTCAATGGCTAGTTTTCGCACCCGGGGTGCACTCAGCATACCCCTATGATCCCAGCATACCCCTATGCCCCGAGAAATCCTCTCGCGATCCCGGTGCATCAGCTTTATTTTGTTGGGATTCCTTCCAACTAAAATTTTGTGTTGCATAGCCCAGCCTTCCAGACCTCTTGCACTGTCGTCATACCTGTGTAGTAACCCTCTGCTACATCTTCGTAATTTACATACTTCAGGCCATCGTTGCACAATACTTCATGAGGTGCGATGCTGATGAAGTCCACCACTCGATGCACCAACTCCTTTCTTTGTCGTACCAAATATTTGGCAGGTACGACACCTGTGCTTTGGAACAGAGAGATCTTGGTAAACTGCGCATCCACAACCCTACTTGTGACTAGCTGCGTATCGGGAAATCCTTCCTTGCTCGTCTCAACTCGAGACATGTGATACCGCTTTGAACTTAACTTTCCTGGCTTGACGATGAATTCAACATCATATTCCTGAAGCAGTTGCCACCTACAGACTTCCTCCCCCAACACAATCACATTCCATAAGCGTTATAAAACCCATTGATCTGCAATAATTTTATAGTGGAATCGTAATAGAGGGAACTGATACTCCTGTAGTTCATAGGTTAAGGCCAACCCTTCCCTTGTCATGGTGGCATAATTGCGTTCCGCACCCGAAATCATCTGATTAGTATATGTGATTGCATGGTCATTGTCCCTGGTGCCAAGCTACATACTACTTATTTCACAAGAGATTCCTGAGGTAACCGTATGAACTATTTTTACCGGAGTAGGGGAAGAAAACATAGGCACAACAACCATCATGATTCTGAGTTTTTCAAAGCTCTTTTGGCGTACGCCCTCCCAACTGAATGAAATATCATGCTTAGGCAGTGTGCGCATAAGTTCAGTGATCAGTGCGTATCTCCAACTGGATTTTCTATAGTAGCCCAGATGTCCCAGGATCTCACGCAACAACTTCAGAGTCATGGGCCTTACCTTTGGGATTGGTGCGGTGAGTGTATTACTAATCTCCTCCCTCACCCTCCGTGTATGATAATACTACTGTTCTTCCGGCGGTGCATCGGAGTTGAGGGTGACGTGCGTACCGCCCAAGTTCCTCGTGACCTGCTTAGGTTCTGAACACTTATCTAGATACTCCATGTTTAGCTCTGTCATCTTGCCTATTTTCCCCTCATCCCAGGAGTGCTCACTCATAACTTTCTTGGGTGGTACTTCCATACAAACGTTTCATGGTTTTAGTGGTTTCGTACTAGCCACATCCTGTACTGGAGGTCCCGCAACTGTGCATTCCTTCCCTGCTCTACGATCGAGACCTTGCACGGATCTGCATTGCAATATTTTATGGTGGCCTTTTGGGGCTTGACATCATTCTCAATTTGTGCTTTCCATGTGGGGCCTCCTCTTACTACGTCGGGACTAGATTCACCAGGCACAACAATGTCGAGAGCCTGCAGAGCTCCCTCAAGCACCTCCAATCCTCCCGTTAACCCAAATGTCCCCAAAAATTCATCTCTTAGGGTTTTCCACTGGCGGGTGCACTGTCGTAGCTCTGCATTGAGATACCAAGTAGTGGTAATTGGTCCCAAGGCATGAAAAAACAAGTGAACTCATTCTTTTGTGGTATGATTGCACCATTTCTCCATCCAAGCAGACAAGTGTTCACGCGGGTTTCCTAGGCCCTCGAATCTCTTGACGCGCACATTGGTTCGAGGTGCAAACTGCAGTACCATCATATCCTGAGATTCCTCCCATTCCTGGAATGCCCCCTTATGTGTGTCCCACCAATTCACAGGCATTGCGCACATAGCCCTGTTAAGAGCCCATATCCTTCGTTCTCTGGGAACCTCAGTTTCGAAGGTTCACAAAAATTCCTTTATACTACTAGAGCCATCAAAGCAGGGTAATTCGCTTACCTTAGAAGATGGATATCGGAAGTCCCTGGTAATTCACAAGCAACACAGCGTGGAGACTTCCTGCAGCCAATTTTTTCAATCTTCTAACTCTTCATCGGAGTTAGAGACGCATTCGTTGTGCTTCTCCCAGCAAGGCATATCGCCAGCCGTGGAGTTGATACAGTCTTCGTTTTTCACAATTAGCTTATAGATGTGATCCATCCCATCTTCCTTGCGTGTTGGCTTAGTGTGCCTTTCTCCTTCTGTAGGGTAAAGTGGTACGATCACCCGAGTTCCCTCTCTTTCAAACACCATGCTTCATTTCTTCAAGTTGATAATTCCACCCATATCAATGGCCCAATCCAATCCTAGGAGCGCTGGGTAAGGGTTTTCATCTTCTACAATCTGAATGACTTCAAATTCAGCTCGTACCTTAGCCCCAACGATATATACGACCATTTTTTACAATCTCCCTAATGGTATGATCTTCTGTTGATTAGCCATGTGCAACTGGATAGTATACCATTCCAATTTAGGTTCTCCCATTCGTTGCCAAGTCTGCTTAGGCAGTACATTCGCATCAGATCATAGGTCTAGAATTACCTGGTCCATCTCATAATCACCAATCTACGCATTTAATCACATTTTGCATCTAGTGCACCTCTTTTGCTTGTAAAGTTTGTGCACATCCTTAATCTTTGTGGTTGGGGCTGATTTTTATGCGCAACTTTCAAGTAGGGCTTGGAGGTTGTCTACCGCTTGCTGGTTGCACAACAGCTTCATGCATGCCTGCAAGAACGGTTTGACCTCATCTTCGATTCCATTGTTTGGAGCCGATGTCTCTCTTCTAGCCCAGTCTTGCCAGGCTGTGACAGAAGTCTCTGTCTCCTTCTACGGCCCCACACCTTTTGGTTCAGTAGCTACTTTACGAATCAGAGACTTCGTCTGTGCTCTTTCCACAAACCCTTCGGTGGTCGTATTGCTGTGTGTTATTACATTAATGCTTGGATCCTCTTCACGAGGTTCCATCTTCACTCATTGTACATTTTGTGTAGGAGTCTATTGCTTTTCCTGTACCTTAGCCATCAGAATTGGGAAATCCTCGATCACATGGTCCAATTGTTTATAATATCTGCAGGATTGTTGAGTTGGGTTCGTGTAGTCCCTTGCAAAGTGACCTATTTCCCTGCAATTATAGCAGATTAATTGGCCTCTACCCCTGCCTGCACTTCCTCCTCGTCCTCGTCCCCTACCCCTGGCTGGGGACCCTCCTATTCTTGCGAGGGATCTAGGTGATGAGGGGTCTGAGTGTACCCTATATAGGCTTCCCTGGTTGATCATCAGATCATACGTTCAGAAATTTTGTTCGTCATGTCCTACAAACCTACAAAACCTACACCACTGCTATTTTACTTCAGGGACATATGTGGCAAGGCGGGGATAGTGGTTGGTATCATGCAGCCCAGCAACACGGCAATCATTGCGCCATAGCATCGGCCCACTCAATCCCGCATCTTCCCTAGGGCGCAGTGGGCTAGGTCCCCTGGCATGGATGTAGTCTGCCAGCAGCGGACAATTATCTTTGGTGCATCCATTCACCCTGCATCATATGCACCATCTTTCAGGGCTGGCCTCCATCCCGTGCTCCTTGTGTAGATTCTGAATCTCCATGTGCATTGCTTCTAGCTGGCCTTGTATCTGTTGTACTCCTAACTGGGTATCATCTCTTAGTGCAGCTTCCAACTTCATGGCAACCTCCAAGACCTTCTCTTGTGTTTCAATAGTTTGGTGACCCATAGGTACGTGTAGATGGGGAAGCAACATAGCAATGAACCACTCAGTGTGCTGCCTGTCATCATACTGGAATCCTCCTTCTCTGGTCACTTTCTTTAATCGATGATCAGCTTCCCATATGGACTCAGGCAATCCCTGCTTGAAATCCTTCAAGTCATTTACTATATGAGAGTAGGACTTAGGTTTCTTGAACTGTTGTTTCAACGCATTATTAATTTCCTCGATAGTTGCATTTACATGTTGGTCAATGTATCCCATGTACCAGTCCAGGGCTCTCCCTTCAAAAGAAAGGGATAAATGTGTCGATTTCACTGCATCGTTTACTACGTTCTGTGCAGTCCATACCAATCCTATGACAAACCAAAATCGATCAATGTCCTCATCGCCCATGCCTTTGAAGGTAGGTAGCTTCATGTGCGCAGCCATATCGTCTTCCAGTGGGGGTGGAGGTGAGTTTTTACACCTATGGGGGTTCGACAGTGGCGTCGACAAAGGGCTATGCATAGTAAAATTTCTTATTGGACTGTAGACCGATCGATCCCCCTCTTGGTTAGTTCTATAGTACTTACCACTGCGCGTTGTGCCCTTGCTCTGGTCGAAGCTCATTCACTCCGTATGGCTACAGAAAATGTTGTTTTCGCACAACAAGATCTTAATTAGTAATGGAAAATTCTTCAAAAAATTACCCCAGAACCCCTTGAAGAACCTCCGCTTTGCTTCTGAGTAGGATACAAATTGATCAACTGCAAATTCAGTGACAAATCCTCCTACCATACTATCCACCCAATGATCTACCATGCGAGTAATGGTGTTGTCGGTTTCTTCTAGCTGCCAGATCCATTCTGGGGTCCACTGGGTGACTCGCTCGTCTTTCCAACACTTCTAAAATTCAACTAGCCTTGTGAGCCACTCTTGAAGCTCAATCGCAATTGTTACAAAGAATATCTTGTAGATCTCCGTGAAAATGTACTTATTCTTCCACTCTTCGGTGGTCAACTTCTTACTGCGGTTTTATTTTACTGCCAATTCCTGAACTTGTTTTTCAAACTGTTCATCGATTTATTTTCTTTCAGGTTTCCAATACGGCCTTGGTATTACCTGATCTCTCTCAAAATTCTCCTGGTCCCGCCAACGGAACCATTTTTTGGCTCGAGGGGTCCTGACCCAGGTTCAAAGGTTAAGGTTTTCCAAAAAACCCCTATACTACTGGCCCTTTCAGCAGTGACCTACTTGCATAGGCCAAAGTCTCACCCGAAGTAGTATGGGAGGGTGCTGGAACCAGGTTTCTGCACCTTGGGAGAAAGTAGGTAATTCAAGTCGGTCCAAAATTATCAGATCTATATGGCATGCGGTCGTTCATAGGAGTTCTAATAAAGAACCATAATACAGTTATCAGATCTAATTAACAGGCTCCCATCCACATGCATACTATCATCTATAATCACAGAAAATTATATCCGTAGCAGATTAACAAATCATGGATGCATTTATCATAAACATAGATAGTTCGCAGCTTACAAACAAATCATATAACTCAAGTCCACATCAACCATAACAGATAAAATCAAATATCTACAATACTTTCACACATCTATATTATTACCCAAAAATCCTCTTACATTCCCAAATTACCACCTGCGCACACAGCTAGTAGGGTCTACAAATAGTAGGACAGAGGATCTCCATGCACATAGCCAGCAAGAGTCCTAACCCAAACAACCCTACCAAAAATCTAACAATTCGTACCTCACATAAATCTCTATTCATTTCCTACCTATGACTCAAAAAAGGTTCATCTATTTATAGCGATTTAGCCTACACATCCAATGGCTGCAAAATATGGTTTGTAGACTCCTGGTCTACCCTTGACCCATTTACAATGCATTAGGGGCTTTGAACCACCCCAAAACCCTTGTGTTATACTAAAAAATACAAAATTATACAAAAATTGACAAAATTCATAGCCTTTGGGAGACCCTTCTCCAACATATTGCATGACTGATTCATTGGGTTATGAATCCAAATTCTTATTCCAGCTCCTTCCTTTCCCACTACTCCATCAAATTCCATAGTCCAAAGACTCTTTTCTTCATCCGATAGCTCAAATTTGGATGGTTGATATTTATTTTTTGTTTTTTGATATGTCATCTCAACATGCTCTATTTCTTTCATTGAATCTATTTCCTGCTCAGCTGATGTACTTGGCTGCAAGTCATTCAATTTCTACTCTGTCTTTTCTACATTGAAAAATTATCCAACACTACCTAAAACTTCTAAAATGTGTGCATTCTCTACTAGTTGAATATCTATATCAACTATAATATCATCATCAAACAAAATAAAATAATCTGAGTCAGTATGTACAGAGTGTATAGGGTATTTATTTGGTTTCTCTTTGTTTCTAACCATATATTTCATCTTGGTTTCCCGGTACAATTTTCTGAGTTGACTGAACACCAATATAGTTGCATAAGATAAATCGAGTTGCAAAGTGCCTTTTAGCTTTGCTCCCCATGATCACGAGAGAAAAATACCATACCTTGGAGGAATATCAGTCATAACCACATCCATTAAGACATTATTTTTGGGAATCTGATCATGAGGTATTACCAAGTCTTTAATAAGACCGAGACACCTTACTCTTCCCAAATCAAAGGAGTAAAGGTCGTGATATGGGTGGGTAATATCCAATCCTAACTTTTCCATTATGTTTTTAGGCATGAGATTGTGAGATGCTTCAGAGTCTAACATGGAATTGTGAAGGATAAAATCATGGACTCTAAGAATGAGGTAGAAAGGTGGTACTTCACTACCTGGTAAGTTTCCATCTACGGTTGGGCCAAAAAAAAACTCAGGGTGGTCATCGCTAACAATCACCATATCAGATGTTTGGTAAACTTTGAGCATTTTCGTGACATGAAACTTATACTGATCATTCCTTACCAGTTCAGTTAAAGGAATGGAAACTTTCAACTTGGAAATTTCATTCTCTAAAATAAACAGATTGGGATATTTTTCTACCTCTTTGGAAGTGACATCCTTCATTTCGGACTATTCTTTGGTGGGAATCTCCTTTCTCTAACCTATAGTTTGGTTTTCCTTATATTTATTTGGATTGTTGGTTGATGCCTCATTGTTATTTCAATGATTAGTAGCAGCAGGCTCCTTTTCTTTTTGTTGATTTGTAGAGGTCAGTTTTTAGGGCTGAGTATCCTTTGGAGAAGTTGGCCTCTTCATATTTGAAGTGATATTAACACTTCTATTCATCAAACTATATTGAATTTTCATTGAGCTAAGGGCATTTTGGAAACCTCTTTGATAATATTCTATTTCTGCTGCTATCATATTATCATTTGAAGGAACAAATTGTTGATCAAAAGATTGATCAAACTTAGTTTCTTGAGTATATTCTTCATCTTCAGTTAAGAAAATAGGTTGCCCATCAATAAAGAAAAGATGATTCTCTTCAAGAATATATCCTTCTTCCTCAAGTTCCTGAGCATAGTTTTGTTGGAGTGGAGTTCTAATCTGCTATTGTGCTTTCTGATCCTGACCTCTCTGCAATCTTTGTTTGATCTCGAGTTGAGGTTGTTGTTGTTGTTGTCCTCGGAAATTAGGATTCTGGATCTGATTTTATGTTTTCCTATCTGATACTATCATCATATCCATCATCTTCTCCATAGTTCTTATCAAAGGTTAAAAATTACCATCCGAAGAAGTAGATGGATCCTCTTTAAATGTTACCCTTCTTTCTGTTTTCATTTTTTATTTCTTAATCATCAATTTCGCCTCCACACTCATTGCATTTCTTCGACAGTTCTAAGACTCCTTTCCCTCAACTGATAGGCCATGTCGGGATCATAGGCATCAGGATAATGGAGTAAATCCAAGCCAAGAGGAGGCTTGATTTCATTTGGAATTGAATTATAGATCTTGTTGAATCGAGTAGTGAAATATTGCATGGATTAATTGGGATTCCTTCTCAAAGCATCATATTCAGCAAGAATTTGAAGAAGATTCTTATTTTCTTCCCATTTGGCTAAAAATAAATCAATCAAATGTTATGGATTTGCAACTTAATTTTCAGTTAAATTATGAAACCATGTCTTCATATCTCCTGAAATACTTTGGGCAATTACCCTCATCTTTGCATAATCATTGTTGATCTCTTCAAGATTGATGAAATCAGTGACCTTCACCATATGTTGCAAGGTTGTAACCTTTGTTGTACCATAAAATAGAGGGAGCCTTTGACCATACCCTTGAGGTAAAGCAGTGATTTGGGAAGGTAATATCAAATGGCCAAATCTCACCATGAATGTTGCAGAAGGTTGTGCAGGAGTAACAATAGGAGGTGTTTTTGGAGGAAGTAATGAAAAATTAGTGGATGATGTTGCAGCAGCTGAATGAGATGATGAAGGTAATGATGTAGTAGTAAACACCCTTTCGTGTTGATACTGAATATAGGCTTTCTCAGAGGTGTATTGTAAGTTAATAGCCAATTTCTAAAGCTTGTGGAAATGGGACCAAACCTTCCTATCAGTTTCAAATGCAGACTCTAATGATGGTGGAATAAATTCAATTTTCATAGGATCATATACTATTTCTGAAAGTGAAGATTCAAATTTATTCCTAAACAATGAAATCTCAAATTTGATGTCGAAAGGCAAATCTTCTAGTGTATTCAAATCAACAGGAAGTGGTATAGATCTTTACTAGTGATGGTGAACTTGAGTCAACTTGTTGGAGTCGTGATCTTTGTTTCTTCATAATCCTCTCTGGGTCTTCAACCAGTGATGGTGGATTAGGATTAGGGTTTGATCTTTTGAACTTGTTAGGAGCCAGTTCTAAAAACTACACTTTAGCTTTGAAAATGTGATTCGGCCTTCTTGAAAACTAATTCATGTCACACATAGGCCTAGATATCAATTAATTTTTCATGAAATCTAAATGAATATGTGATCTTTCATTCCTTGACAATGACACCAAAAATTTTATCCTCCACAGTGTCCCAAGGATGAGAATGGAAACTGAAGGAGGTAACCTCGAACCACTTAGGATTTGGTAGCTAGCCCTACCAAATAAAAGAGGGATCTCTCTGTGATCTTGCATCCAACAAGGTGACTAAAGAGGGTAAAAATATATTAGGCTAGGTATTGAGCTCTAGGGTTTTGAAATTTAGGGTTTTATTTGGATCAAGAGGAGAGGTCAAGGAAACTATGTCATATCTAAAAGATTTCCATTGTAGGGATACAAAGGGTGTAATATCCCAAAATGGGGATGCAGAAATGCATAAGAAAAATACTGGAATAGCAGAAAGCATTTAACTCATAAAATGTGTTAATAAACACATAGCCATCAAATGAATGTTACAACAACAAAATATGTCCCACTATATGCTCCCAATGTGGGGAAAAGCATCAATTTTGACCATAAAAATGTTATATTCAGATAATTGCATTATATTAGGGAGAAATAATGTTGGGTTCCCTTATATTAAGTAATATGGGACTCACACCCATAAAATATTCAAAAACAAATCTCTTTTTCTTGTTTAAACAGATCTCCCGGTCCCGATATGGCTCAAAAACACTGAAATTCCATGACTTGACTAAACAGAAATTTCCTAAAGCATGCACAACATCATTTTAAGAGGGTTTCTAATAAAATATGCTGAAAATATCAAATCAGGAGTTTTATTTCTCAAAACATGAAGAAAAATAGGGATCTAGCCCCTTTTACACATCAAGAAGATAACCCAGCAAGGGTTTCATGAAAGCACACGTACAAGATGCATAGATCTAAAGATATGGATCTGAAATAACGCAGTCTACTGAAGCACTATGAATAAATATATGAAGAATAAAAAATTCAAGGAGGTCCTTCTTACAAGTCTTTCCAGGAGAAAGGTTGGCCTTTTCCTTGAGGAAGCAACTCAAGATTGAGGGAATTGACCCTCTCACTGCAACACTGCAAGAAATGACGCAGTTCCTGCAAGGGACTACGCTGTAGCTGATGGAAGTCCTTTGGCCAAGTGCCAAGATATGAAAATCTGCTCCTGAGCCTTCCTTACTGATCTCCCAAAGGAATGGAGGCTCCCTCCTTTGAAAAATAAGTGCAGGAAGTGGTGTTGTGAACCCTCACTGTAACACCCTGCAACACAACGTTATACTGCTGCAGAAATAAAATTGTAGCTAAAGGAGGATGCTTGGCCTCAAGCCTAAATGTGAGGAAAATCAGTACAAGCTCCTTTAAGAGGCCTCTCAAGAAAGGAGAAGGATTCCTAAACATGAGATCCTTGTGCTAAACAACATAGCAACTCTGCTAAACAACAAGAGAATGCATAATAGTCTAAACAGACACATCAAATTATCATTCACAAGATGTCTTGCTATGGCTACCTTCCCCTCATTTTAAACATGTGTGAGAATTTTTTCCTTGGGCCCCACTCACTAGGGTTTCCTCCACCAAGGAATCATCCTCCCACTATCTTTGCGCTGTCTCACAAGATGATCTCCACCTCCTATCCCAGTGCTGTTGACTTGGCCAAACTTGACCTTGTCCACATGAAAAAGTCCCCGTTCACACATGAAGGTGTGAAATCCAGCTTTTTTGTTGATCCCCTTTCACATTATGAGGGATTTTTTTCAGGTTTTTATTATGCATGGGCCTCCTTACCATTTATTCATCTCTTAAGTGAAATCAGAAAAATTTTAATATTCCAATTTGCTGCATACAAATTTTGGAATACTACAGTCCTCCCCTCCCAAATGTTGCTTGTCCTCAAGCAACTGCAAATATATAACTGAAGAGTCCCCCTTCCTCCTACTGTAGCATCCACATATGATGAACTCCTCCAAGGAATGAGATGTTGTCTCATCAATGAATCTCCATATTTCCCCTCCCAAGCATGCAAGCTAGCCAAATGGTTATCTCATGAATAAGTAAAGTACTCAAGGAGGAAATAAGGTGTT
Organism: Pinus albicaulis; assembly: GCA_034641835.2. NCBI lineage: Eukaryota > Viridiplantae > Streptophyta > Pinopsida > Pinales > Pinaceae > Pinus > Pinus albicaulis. The sequence continues at coordinate 484,130,881 of CM076582.1, forward strand.
TTCTAGAGGTCCTCTCAAGGCATGGATTCTGAAATTTATTGGGAAAGATCCTTCCCATGTGGATCCTCCATCCCCAAGCAATCATCCATACAAAATGAGTTACCTCCCAACATGGCAACTCCTGAAAATGCTCCTCCACCTTGAGCTCCTGCAAAGTAGGTGGGATGAAAATCTGAACATGGTAGACAAAGTAGCCTACCCCACGCTATCTTCCTCTCCACTTATGATAAGTGTAGAGCATATGTTGATCTTGGGCTGCAATACAATTTCCCTCAAGTGGCAAAATGAAGACTAGATCTCTAAAGATCTCCTCTCCAACGTTGTGAATCAAGCTGGCCCAAATAATTCCATATGTAATGGATAGGAAATCATCACCATATGGCATCCCATCAATCACATGGCACGCCTCATAAAGAAACAAGTGTTTGGATGTGGTGGCCATATATCCTCCCATGCTCCCTTTAGAACATGCAATGCAAAATGTGTGGGAATCCTCTTCCCAAAAGGACACATCCAACCCATGTGTCTCTCTCCCAATCATGCTTCCAATACAAATAAGATCAATATCAGAAAATGAAATCATGAACAGAATCAAAATGAGGGAAATACTGAAGGTTTCACATGATTCTGGAAAGTACCAACAATTTCCCAAGTAGTCACAACGCAGTTTTCCAAACTTCTGCTTCAGTAAATTACATGGCAAGTTGTTTTTTAATACATGGATAATTATGTGTGTCCTTACATCTACTAATGAGTAGTAAATGGCTGCATACATCAACTGAACATACATTAAAGGATAGAGCACTTGCCCAAGGCCATATAAAAGATGGTTGTCTCCATCATACAATTTGGCCCAATGTTGACCATGGAGCTCAATGAAAAGCTCACCCTCTTGTGGAGCAATGCACTGAATAGAAATGGTAAGAGTATGAAAACACTGTGTTAGACAATCAATAAATGCAAAAGCAATATTATCACCATGTACTAAAAGTAAGATGATGATGGGATCCATAAACAAGCCTCCCATATGACATGCTCCCATGAAGAGGAATGAATCATATACTACTGGAAGATCACCCTTCTTATGCTTGGAAATCCAAGTTAAGAATATCATATCAATGTAATAGATGTTTCCATCCACTAATCCATCATTCTCACCTCCTCCTTGTTTACCAAGTGCATCGATTGTGAAGTGATCCTGGGGACACTCCATCAATAACCCCAAGCTCCCAAGTGACAATGTTGTTGGCCTATGCAAATAGGCTCCTGCCAACTCATAGCTCCATTCTTTGACATGCTCTTTGTCAAAGGCATCTCGCATAATGCTGCTACACATAAGAAGTTCCTCCCAAGGTGGAAGTACCTCTTGAACATATAAGGCCAAGGAGTAGCCCCTTTTCACCATGATAGTGCCATATCCTACTCTTGCAACATCATGCAAAGTGTGAGAGAAAATCTGCCCTTGCTCTCCCAAGAACAACCAAAGCAGCAAAAGTTTTTTCTACCTCCTCATACCTCCATCATACAAATCATGTGGTGAAAACATGGTGATTGATATGAATAATTTCATATCAACACAATGTGTCCATACTCTTTACTGCCCAATGATGCAAGCATATTGCCACACATTCTTCCGCCACATACCCTTAGAAAGAGGATGATGACCAAACTCTTTCAAGAGAAACCAACGCAGCCAAGCCTCGTGCTGCCCAGTATCATAGATTTGTATGTAGCTTCCAATTTCCTGCTCTCCATCCACATCCATTCATCCACCAGTGGATGTCTCCTACCATTCTCCATCTTGGTACTCCTCCAAACAAGACTACCATCCTCCCATATCAGATTTGTCTTATTGCATTTCATGGGATGTTGAAATGCAACTCCTTGGAGATCTTATAGAGAAGACCTCTCATCAGTGTCCCCCTTGAATCCATAAATATCCAAGTGTGATGAGGGAAAAATCACCTCAAACTATTGAAGAACCTTGCACTTCGTGATGTATTGAAGTGCACCTCCAATGAGATCTCTCCATGAGACCTTCTCTTCATCAATGGCCTCCCAAAACCAACAAGGTTCTGGATTAGCTGCAGGTAGAAGTTTCTCTTTGAGCTGTGGAGTGCTCATTGAGAAAGGGTCATCTAGAAAGGAGATAGTGTTTCTCACTTAAGATGTCTACCATCTATCACTTCTTCCTCCATTGCTTCATGAATGAAGCTGCCATTTGAATGCCCCCATAAGGAATGGGTCCTATTTTCTTCATCACTGCTCTTGTACAACGCAGTGCAATTCTATTTCTCTAAATTAGCAGTATGCAAAGATGTAGATCCCTCCATAAGATTTTCCGAAATGACAAGAGATGGAAACTTAAGCATGCCTTGGTGAAATTTGGAAGCTTCTTGTAGGGTTGCAAGAGTTTCTTCCTTATATATGTTGGCTTCCCAAACAATTGAAGATGAAGGTTGTTCCTCCACGGTTACAACAACACTGGTACATGCCTCTCATACTAGTGGTGAGGGCTTCTCCCTGTTTTTTCCAAATCTCTTGATCATCCCTTGAGAAAACTCAGCAAGAGTAGACATTCTTGCATGGCTCAAATGGCTGAACCACCAAGTGTTTGCTTCACCTTCAAGGTGCAGCGCTGCAATTTCTACAACCTCTCTCTCTACTACTGGATGTAGTAGGAAGAAAGCCTCTAGCTTAATCACCCAATACTTTTCTGCACATGTGAGTGATCCATAAAAAGTGGAAAATAGGAATCTATTTCCTCTCATCATCCCATAGTTGTAGGGTCTTCTTTCTTCCTCCAGCTGAATGAACTGTGGTAAAGCTAGAGTCTCCTTGAAAACTCTAGGTTTAGCTTTGTATTCATCAAGATATTCACTTATAATTTCAGATTCCAAGTGTTCTTCATGCTTCATGTCTTCTCTTCTTTGATAATAGGAAGTGCATGGCCCTTCCTCTTCTTGAAACCCTCTAGGAGTTTCCTTGCATTTCTTCTGCTTAACCTCCTTGGAAAGGTTCTTCCTAGATTTGAAAAGTGATGAGATCAAGCTCATTCTTTCCATCATTCTGATATGCTTCTTCTCTTTGTCTTCTTATAGCATAATGGCTGAAACCAATAGGATGAGCCAATATTATGCTTTGATACCACTGTAATATCCAAAAATGGGGATGCAACAATGCATAAGCACAATAATGGAATAGAAGAAAGCATTTAAATCATAAAATGTGTTAATAAACACATCGCCATCAAATGAATGTTACAGCAGCAAAATATGTCCCACTATATGCTCCCAATGTGGGGAAAAGCGGTAATGTTGACCATAAAAATGTTATATTCAGAGAATTACATTATATTAGGGATAAATAATGTTGTCTTCCCTTAGATTAAGTGTTACACCATTTTTTTGGTCATCTAACCTATTATTATTAGATGAACCCAAGTACACCATGTAAGACCAATTTTACCCTAAGTAAAATTGCTTTCACCATATAAAATAACTCATTTGGTCATATTTAACCCAAAACAAGGAAAATAACATTTATCCATCAGACAAGTAAATGGCACCTAAATCTTAAAATATTCAGAAAAAAATTTCTTTTGCTTGTTTAAACAGATCTCTCGGTCCCGATATGGCTCAAAAACATTGAAATCCCATGAATTTACTAAACAAAAATTTCCTAAAGCATGCACAACGTCATTCTAAGAGGGTTTCTAATACGATATGCTGCAAATATTATATCAGGAGTTTTATTTCTCAAAACATGAAGAAAAATATGGATCTAGCCCCTTTTACACATCAAGAAGATAACCCGGCAAGGGTTTCATGAAAGAACAAGTACAAGATGCATAGATCTACAGATCTGAATCTGAAATAATGTAGTCTACTGAAGCACTATTATAAATAGATGAAGAATACAAAATTGAAGGAGGATCCTTCTTACAAGTATTTTCGAGAGAAAGGTTAGCCTTTTCCCTGAGTAAGCAACTCAAGATTGAGGGAATTGACCCTCTCACTGCAAAAATTCAAGAAATGACGCAGTTCCTGCAAGGGAATGTGCTGTAGCTGATAGAAGTCCTTTGGCCAAGTGCCAAGATATGAAAATCTGCTCCTGAGCCTTCCTTACTGATCTCAAAAAGGAATGGAGGCTCCCTCCTTTGAAAAATAAGTGCAGGAAGAGGTGTTGTGAACCCTCACTGCAACACCCTGCAACACAACGTTATATTGTTGTAGAAATAACGTTGTAGCTGAAGGAGGATGCTTGGCCTCAAGCCTGGATGTGAGGAAAATCAGTAAAAGCTGCTTCGCGAGGCCTCTCAAGAAAGGAGAAGGATTCCTAAACAGGAGATCCTTGTGCTAAGAAGCACAACAACTCTGCTAAACAGCAAGAGAATGAAAAATAGTATAAACAAACACATGAAATTATCATTCACAAGATGTCTTCTTATGGCTACCTTCTCCTCCTTTTAAACATGTATGAGCCTTCTTTCCTTGGGCCCCACTCATTAGGGTTTCCTCCACCAAGGAATATTCCTCCCACTATCTCTGCGTTTTCTCACAAGATGATCTCCACATCCTATCCCAACGCTATTGACTTGGTCAAAATTGACCTTGTCCACATGAAAAAGCACCTATTCACACATGAAGGTGTGAAATCCATCTTTTATGTTGATCCCCTTTCACATTATGAGGTATTTTATTCAGGTTTTTATTATGCTTGGGCCTCCTTACCCATTTATTCATCTCCTAAGTGAAATCAGAAAAATTTTAATATTCCAATTTGTTGCATGCAAATTTTGGAATATTACAAAGGGGCATGGAAATTATGTTCGGTGACACTTTGAGGTTGCCAATTATAGTGTAGGGTGGAAAATTATAGGTTCAAAATTAACATGGAAAGAATGAGTTCATTTATCAGAAGATGGATAAAAAAAACATGAAATTCCTAACAAAACAGAGCATAAACCTGAGAATTATATTTAACAACTCATAAGAAGATCATTGAAAGAAAAGATATGGAAAGAAAAAGAAATAATCATTCATAAAAGTGATTTACAGAAGGAAAAAATTGCCACAAAATCATACCACAAGAATCCCTATATAACCAGATGCATCTGGCCTTGTTTTTCTGCAAAAATAAATTGTACACAAAGCTCCAATCCTTCTACTCTCTAATGTCCAACCTTGAATTTTACTGAAAACTACATACATATAGAACAAAAACATATTCCCCTCTCTCAGGGGTCAAATCCCTCTTAATAGGAAGTTATTTACACAAATTTCTCTAACCAAACCTAAGACTAGGTAGGTTAGAACAAACTCTCCTTTTAGCCTTTGACTGACGTTACTACATTAATGACCACCATGATTACATCAAATTTGCATTTACAAGCTCAAGTATACTTGGTTACATCATGTAGAAACCCAAACTAACTAATTACATCATGAAAATTCGAGTTTAACTAGTAACACTCGAAAAATTGACATGCTTACAGAAGCGCAGTGAATTTACACAAAAGCGTAGCGTGCATGCCAGAAGCGCGACATGCATCTTGTCAGCATCATTTGAGGGAGTTTCCTTGATCCATTTGTTGATCTGAAAACTGATGATGGTAGTTGAGTGTGTCTACTAGCATCCATAAGTGTTTAATATTAAAAAACTCCTTTTCTAGACCTCCAAAAATCACTTTTCCCACAACTACTCCAAGAAGCACAACATGGGGTTTGAAATAGTGGCATAAACTTGTTTTTGGGCATGTTTCTTGGATTTTCCTCTGAAACTACAAGCTGACATGGAAACCCAACTATATATATGTAATTTACAAGTGAAAATATATCCATCCATATATTTTAGACCTCATTTAGTGCCATTGGGAAGAAGCGCAGCGTGAGCTCGATGTGCTTCTATCCATCTCAAAATTGTCAAAATACCCAAAAATTTCAAAATTGACAAAATTTCTTCAAAATGGCTTGAAATTTGTTTCTTTAACTCCTTGGATGATGGGTTATAAAATCAAGGATGCATCAGAAATCAAGTCCAAGTTGTCTCTCTTCCTTAGCTTTTTTAGGGTTTTCCTTAGCCTCCTTTTCATGTTTTTAACCCTAATATAAGAAATCTTGTTTTTCGTGTAGTAATGCATTGTCATGTGCCTTTGGCACTTCTTGTTCCTATTTTCCTTATTCGGAAGCTTCTCCAAATTATCATTTACCTTACCAAGCCCAAATTCCTTATCTTGCTCAATTTCTGCTTCAATCAACTCATAAAAATCCTCTTGACCTAGTGATGGAGATGGTTCACTTTCTTGCTCTTCCTACCTCTTGAGACCTCTTGTTCTTGGCCTCCCTAGTTTGATTTGCACCTTATTATCCTCAATATTATCAACATCAATCATAGACTTACCTTTTTCATCCTCCTTCTTCAAATATACCTTGGGTTTACTAATCAAAATTTGTTTTACTTGAAGTTGCCTGTTCTCCTGTTGAAGAAATGTTATCATTAAATTTTCCTTTGATAGTCTGTCTTTGAGATCTTTGATTCCAGCTTCTTTCTCCTTGATAATTTTCTCAGGTGACTTGTCCTCCTCATGCAATTCTCATTAGGGGAATTTTGAGGTCTAAAATGGGCCTCCTAAGAAAAATGTACAACCAAAATAAACTTTATAAGAACCAATAGGATTCAAGATGATGATGTCAACCATGGGGGATGATTCACAATTTTTTAAGTAAAAGGGTAAAAATATTAAAATATAATAAAATAATAAAACTATTTTTTCAACTCGTATTTTCAACTTATCTCCGAAATTGTTTACTCAAATTTCGAGTGGGAGTACTCATTAGATGAAAAATTTAATTCCTCATCCAAGGAGTACCCATGTTGCATACTTTTTATGGACCCTACTACGTGAAAAATGAGAAATACATGAAAAAACATGATTGCAATCACATTTTTCATGTATTTCTCATTTTTTGTGTAGCAGGGTCCATCAAAAGTATGCAACATGGGTACTCCTTGGACAAGGAATTAAATTTTTCATCCAAACTACTCCCACTCGAAATTTGAGTAAAATTTTTTGGAGATAAGTTGAAAATACGAGTTGAAAAAAGTTTTTTTTTCTTTTTTCCCTCTAAAATTTGATGATGTCATAAAATATTATTTTATTATTTTCACTATTATTTTATAATTTCCTTAGGAGGCCCATTTTAGACCTCAAAATTCCCCTAATGAGGTCTTCCATGTGAGTGTTAAAATGTACCTATTATTCCTCTTTTAATGGTGCCTCATGTTGATATGTTGATGTCTCTTTTTCAACTGATGTAGGATGAGTCCTTTCCACACTGCCAGGAGAAAACATCAGCCCTTTTCCTCTGTTGTAGGCTTTGGTCACTTCTTCCATAGTTTTTCTTGTGGAACCAACTTCCTGAGATCTTGGTGATGCCAAAGGAGTAGATTGATTACTCTGTTGACTCGCAGTAGACAAAAGAGAGGTTGATTGTATGAATGCATGCCACAATAATTTGATCACTGAAATATGATGGAGGAAAATGGCTTTGACCAAGCCATGGTGAAACAATTTTGATTGATGATCCTTCCCCTTTCTCTATATTTTCTCTGCCATATTTACAAGGCTTCTATAGAGGTAATGAGGTAAGTTAAGAGGCTTAACACATGTGAAATGCATCAGTAATATTACATATTACTAGTATAGCCTTGAAAAATTACCCTCACAGTTAAAGTACCTCATTATCATCTTCATTAATGGAGCATACCTGTCAATTATATGTCTAAAAGGAAAAATATGCTTTGGAGCATATTTATAATGAGGTTTTAGGAAATATTTGTAGTTCTCAATGTCTAAATCCATGCCTTTAAACCATTTTTCTCCATGATTTGGAATACCTATAGTTATTAAAATGGCATCCAATATAATGTTGAAGTCAACCCCTACAATTTTGGATTTATCTTACTTAAATGTGGTGGTAAACAAGCTTGTAAATTGAGCATGGTATCATGCTTGTTGAATCTTATCATAAAAACCAAAATAACCCACATCCTCAAAGGCTTTCCTAATGAAAGGTGATGCTACGATCTCTTTGACCTGTGATGGCTCATACCTGGACACTTTCCCACCCTTATTATTCTTTTTCTTCTCAGTTTCATTTTTTCCTGTTTCCATGATGTGAAACCCTAGCTGAGTGGGAAGGAAAGGGAAAAGGTAGGAATGTGAAAACAAGGGATTAGGGACAGTGGATTTTAAGGAAAGGGATGAAGGGATTAGGGAATGTGTAAATTTATAGGAAAATTTTAGGGGATAAGTGTAGATGTTAGGGAGTGTGGGGAAGTGATAATGGTTAAAAATAATCAGGGGAAGGTATGAAAATGGCAAAAACACAGTCCTATGCCTAGGAAACTGTTAATAAGGAAACCTAGGCTAGGGTTTGTTAGGAAATGTAGGAGATGAAGGTAAATAGGTGAGGGAAATGTTTAGGGAAGTAAAATGGGTGTATGAGAGTAGGTAAATTAGGGTTTAAACATTTTTTTGAAACAAATTCACATGGAAGATAAAAACGCAATGAAAACCTTAGGAGAGGGAAATTCACTGAAATTTTAAGAAGATTGATGTAAGAGAAAGGTGCCAATATGATACTTAATTGTCCAAGAGGTAATATAATCCTTGAATTGATAAGATGAAACCTTGAAGGTGCTTATTTTTCCTCCAATTTCTAACTTGCAACTATGAATGCCATAATCGTAGCATAGAATGAAAAGCGTAGCGTAGGAGGAGAATTCGGCTTTTCGAGGATTTTGGTTTCTCTGAGGGATATAATTAAATTAGATGGTGGAGAGATGTCTTATGAGAGATAAATTAACAATTTATATGTTATTTTTGTCTTTTTATAGGCTGCAGTTTGATTTTTCCCTTGGGTGTTGATATGACACCACTTTGTCTTTTTGAAAAATGACTTGTTTAGCTAATGTACTGCAACTTTCAAATTTCGTATACATAGTTACAACTTCATAGAGAATAAAATGTACTTTCAAATAATTTTTGAAAATTTTCCCTAATTACTACTCCCATGATGATGACCTAGGTGATTTCATGACTCTTTTATGACCTTTTTTATGACTTGTCCTAATAATGACACTTAATGGATTTATAAACTAATGATTTTGACCTTTAAACCTTGCAGTATGAATGATCATGAGATGATGAATGAAATGGTGATAAGACACATTTTTTATGACTCATCACAATGAGTGATGCCATTACCAAGATGACAATTTTGACCTTGAAATGATGGGAGTAGTAACATACCTAGACATACTAACCAATGATCAAATTTTTATTTGAATACCTGTTTGAAACTATAAAAAATCGCCCTAGGACCCTATCAACCATATGAAAGAGCATAATTTTATCACTGGCGATTGACAAGACTGACAGTCACTAACATGGCATACAAGAACCAGAGAACAAATCTTGAAGAACCAAAGAAAAAATTCTTAAAAACATATTAATTTTATTAAATAGAAGCAGTTGTACAAAATCATTTATATTTTTGTTCATTTCATAATGGTAACATATTTGTTTCTCTCAGGAAAATATTTATAACACATGTCACCTACTATGTATATTGTGTTACTCACATTACAACAAAACGGGAAAATAGTGCCAACCCTTTCTGATGCAAAAATGGGCACAGTCAGGAATATTTATCATAGCCCCAGATTTAGCACCAAAAATTGTGCCTAAAATAACACCAAAAATAGTTCCTAGGATAACGTTGGAAATAATACTAGAAACAAAGCCAGAAATAGCGCCAGAAATCTCGCCTGAAATTGTGTTGGAAATTCCTCTAGAAATTATACCGTAAATAATGTCACGCATAACATCGAAAATAACACTAGGAATAGAGCCAAAAAGAGCGCCGAGAATAGATCCAGGAATAGCACCAGTTTTAGAACTAGAATTAACGCCGGAATTCTCTTTCAATTTAGCTTCTGGTTTGGCTTTTAGTTTTGCGTCCAATTTTTCTTCTCGTTTTTCTTCCAGTTTTTCTTCTGGTGTGGCTTCCTATTTTTCTTACAACTTGGATACCATTGTTGCTTCTTTTTTTTCTTCCAAGGACTGGGAATAGTGCCAGGATTTGCGTCTACTTTGGCTTTTTATTTGGCTTCATTTTGCTTCCCATTTTGCTTCTATTGTAGCTTCCAATTTTACTTCCAATTTGGCTTACATTGTTGTTTCCTTTTTTTCTTCCAAAAATGATCATTGTTTTGCATATTGTTAAAATAATATGTTTTATTTCAATTTAACTTTTAAATATACATGTCTCTTAAATAATTTATACGATTATATAGTAATTCATATGGATTCATTTGAAATATTTTATAGGATAATGTTTATAAAGAATTTTTAGGGAAATAGACATCCATACAAATTAACAACATCATTATACTTATTAAATCTCCATCAAAATAGAATCTACAATATCCACTATATACAAAATAACAAGATAATTATTGTAACATGATAATCATCTTAATTAAAACAAGTGACTCAAATATCTATAATTTAAGTGAATTTGACTACATCCATCATAAGTAGTAAATAAAAACCATCATACGTAATAAATATGCATCCAAATCATCAACCACTTTCAATATATAAAAATTGACGAGTCAATACTAATAAGCTAATCATCATATATAACTAAAACAAGTGAAATTCACATATACTAGTAGATAAATAACATGTGAAAATGATACATGTCCAACAGTCGACATAATTCAAAATGATACATCATGTACAAATTATATAAATCAAAATGATAAATTATGTAAGCCAAAATGATACAAGCCTATATGACACATCATGTCCAAATGATATAAGTCAAAATGATACATTTAAAAAATATACAACTCAATAATATGGTACTAGAGGTCATGAAAATGATACATATGATAGTTACCATGAAAATCAACATCGTAACAATATATCAAAAAATCATCCCATAATGTAGTCTACATGATCATGAATGTCACTAGTTGCTACCAACAACTGCCTCATGATCATCATCACCATCGTGACCATGATCATCATCACCATCGTGATCATGATCATCATGATCATCATCATTGTCATTTGTATTGGCATCATCCTCATTGTCATATGTATTTGTGTCATCATAAGCATCATATTCCATCTCAACATCAGACCCAACGTAATCTGGATCTATGTGATGAGGATCATTCGGATCTTCTGAAAGATCCTTGTCCGACAAAAAAAAAAATAGAATAAAAAATTATTATTTATTTCATGCAATAATTAATTTCTCTATTATATATCTAATATTACAACGTATGAAATGAAAAAATAATCATATTACATCATATCAAAGTACACATATGATAATAAAATTTCAAATAAGTTACAACTAAGATGTTATTCCAATGATGTAAAACATAAAAAAAATTCTAATAAATGTTATTAAATATCATTAAAAAAATTGTTACACAATTTAACTATCAATTATAATTTCTATTACATAAGCTTAAGTACAAACCCTCTTCATTTTGTGTTATATATATACTACAATTCCACACTCAAGTGAAGAGATGGTCAATGTTTCCTTTCAATGTTGAGTAGCTAGATGTAGTAAAGGTGTTGAAGATAAAATAGTTATGGGGCTTGTTTCCACACAAAATGTGGTGAACAAGAAGGGACGATGTTGAGAAGCATTGACTCACGTGCAATTTAGGTGATGAAGCATACCGCAGATGGCCAGGCTAAAATTGCGCATCTTGAAACAACATTTCGAGATAGAGATTTAACTTGGTTTATGAAATATAAAATATTAAAGGTCAATTTGGGCATCATCCCCCAATACCTGGTCAAACTAGACATCATCCCCAAGACCAATGAAATAGGGTCTATCATCCCCTTGTATTTTAGTTTCTACATGCCCTAAGTGAATAAATTTCATTCATGGCTTCTATTGTGAGTTTTCTAGGGTTTGAAGTATATTTTATATCACTTATTGACTCATCAACTCTCACTTGCAAGGGACTAACTGTGGTGTAGTGAAAAATCCTCCATTCAAGGGTGCTCTGCAGTGCACTTCCCGACACTCAAGGGTGCGTTGATCACCTGGGAGTGGAATTCTCATTGTTACGGGAATCTCCACATGGCCAGTTCCTTCTAGAAGAGTCCATACATGTCAAAATTTGAATCCAAGTGTCCATCTAACACCTCTGAAATTGAGAACATGTCTTTCCTATTATTATAAAGTCATTCATTGAGAAACTACCATCAGTTTCCCTATAAATTGAGAACTCATTCTAGTGTTAGGGAAGGAATAATTTTGGTAAATTTATGTTGTTGGATTATCATTTGATAAGAGAGTGAAAGTACTGATATGTTGTTGGTATGATGTTGGATGTGATGAGGCTGGAATGAAGCTGGAGTAGGTTGACAAAAAATCGGTCCATTAGTTGTAATCTCCCCCTTCTACTCTTTAATAAATATTGTTGTTCATTTTCCCATACATATGTCTCTATTTCTTGTGCAATGTATTCTTGACTAATGTATGTATTTCATATATAATCGATGTGATTTGAGTAATATAATTATATATCTGTATATTTCATGTTGTTTGTTTTTCTTTGTTTGTGTTTGTAAGAATCAATCTATCGAATTGGGTTGGATTGCGAGTGACGACAACAATGACAGAAGGAGAAGGAGAAGTGATTGAATCACGAGTAGGCTCCTTTACCATTCTATATATCTGCTTGTTTTAGAGAAAGTGATAGTTATTATTTCCTCTATTGTTCTAAGTGAAAAACACCACACTTAGGGAATTTTTTTTATCCATAGATCACAATTCTGCATAACAAATTGGTGACTCTTTTGGGGAGTATCCTATCATTCCTGGTGTTTTTTCCCTTTTTTTGTCCTCATCATTAGCATCTAATTTTAGTTATCAGTCATTTGAATGAATAAATTTCATTAGAACTATGTTCTGTTGCTTGTTTTTTCAATCCTTGTTGCGCCCAATGCACTATTGGTCAAGACACATTGCATTGTAGTGCACTGTCTCCTACTCAGGGGTGCTCTACAACGCACTGCCTCCCCTTAGAGACTATGTTGCCTCTTCAACCAACCAAATTCCATTTAAATTTTTCATTTCTATCATTCTCAGCCACTTGTTTTTTATATTCTCAAATGTATGATACCTCCTAGAGACCAGTAAACTTTCCTGAATCTTCCTCTGAAAAGTAAATTTTTTCAATGTCTCTTTAGTGTTTTTCTTTATCATTGGAAAATAAAATTCAAAGTATTTTATTTCTGCATTAGATCAATTCTATTTTTAAAAAGGAAATTTTTGTTTCATTCCTCATTTCTTGTAGGGAAATTGTAGCTCCATTCTTCATTTTCCTAGGAGAAATTGTTGTTTCATTCCTCATTTCTCATAAGAAAACAATTGTTTGATTGATTTATGCATATAGTTTCCTTTTGTTCATTCACATTACGGGATCTGAAAAGAAAAACAATGTGTATGCATATAGTGAATTGTGTATGTTACATAGGAACAAGTTAGGAAAGTTGCATTTATTTTGTGCTCTTTGTTGTTTTCTCAAAAATTGATTGCTCTTTCCCTTAGTAGCTAGGATTTTCATTGAAAAATATAAATTGAGAAGTATGCTTATCGTTTAATTTTCATTTTTAGTAATTTCCATTACATCATGTGGTGAACCTCAAAGACAAACTTTTAAACAAGATCAACATAAAATTTAAATTAATTTACCTAAGAAAGCATTGGAACATTAACGATAACATTTAGAAGGTCTAGGCTAGAGACGTGTTCTAGAGTCATTAAACATAGAAGTTGTCACTAACTTGTTTGTGATAAATTTTGAGTGTGATACCTAACTCCACATACATAAGTATATTGGATCTCGTCCACATACCTTCAAGTATATAGGGCAGTGTTCTAGTACAAAAAGTATAAGGGGGTGCTCTCACTATGCGGTTTCACATTAGATAGCACTAATACGGACTTGGGCCTCCACGTACCTTTGGGTATATTTGGGAGGAAAAATTTAGCTTTTTAACCATCCATAGGTAGTCAAGTTAGCCACCTTGTAATTTGTGATACACTGAACATAGCATTCGGGGAGATCGCCTGTCCGTACTTCTTGGTTCGTCGGGAGGTGTTATGCTATTCATAATTACTTGATAAAACTTTTGCCTAGAATTACCCTTTTATTTTGTTTATTTGTCTTTTTCATAAAATAAATTAGCACCGTGGAAGAAGAACATCCCTTTCCCCCTCGTTCATGAATAATAGCACTTAGACCACCTTTACCACTAGAAGCCATTTCTAGTCGGAGAAGGCAACATTGTTCCACTGAAACCATTACTATCAATACCTCTGGGGCGACATCATCCTCACATATACCAGAGTCGTCTCGAGTTGTTTCTACAAATCCTGGTTCATCCAATCTTGTCGATACAGAGTCCTCGCAGCTACCTATGGTAACGATCCATCCAATCAGTGAGACCATACCTTCTGAACCCAACGTTCTTCAACTAGAAGTTGATCCAGATCCTGTCATTATTTTACCAAAGCATCTAGATCCCGAAGTCAAACAACCATAATTTGTTCCTGTATCGGTCACTCCACAATCGATTGTAGCCATTGAGCCTCCCATATCGCTCAATCAACCACCTGAAATATACTTCGGGCCTGATGGTGAAATCCTTCCACCTAGTTTGATTTCGATTGAAGAAATACCACAAGACGAAACACCTTCGACTCCAACTCATTTTGGATCGGAGCTTTATCTTTACGAGACTTTTCCTCAATCACCTCACACTGCTTTATTTGACCTTGTGTCTATTCAAGTTTCTGTAGATCTTATAGGGTATACATTGGGTCATACAACCATGGCTGAGACTACATATTTAGTTGTACCATATATTCCAGTTGCAACAACACTTGCTCTTTCTACCCTGTTAATGTTCACCACATCACCAAAGTCACATTTATATGGAGGCCCTTCCGTCCCACCTGGTTACATATCTTTATCTAGAACCTTCTCTAGTGAATCCTCAAACCCATGGAATTCACCAATGTCATCATCTCGTATTCTATCTAGTACATCTCTAATGAGTACTGACAGACTTGATCTTTTATATATATCTTCAATGCAATATCAAGTTGGTCCATCTGGGTATATTCCATCCAGTAAAATCTCAACTAGACTCCCGACATTTGGAGAACAATATATTCCATCTTATTATACTCCTCATGCTGGGGGGAATCCTATGGTCACCCATTTTAACAGTACTTCGTCATTATGTGGTCATCCTAGTGTTAGAATGATTGTTTATCAATGGCAACCTATTCTTCTGTAGCCACTGTTAGCCCCCCTATGAAATTCTTGGCAAGCCAGCTGGGGGCTAGATTGTTTTGAGCCTTCAAGGAATGCCTTTCCCCTGAAAACCCATCCTCCTTGAAGTCTCTCAATTGTTGTGCCTAATACAAATCCTCTCTGCTAGTACATTTCTCAAAAAGGGCCTATTATTCCCTCCTTTACCCCTGCGAAATATATCAATCCCCCTTTTTTCCCTTTATCTGAATTCCCTTTCTTCCCCCCCCCCAAGATTCCCCCTCTCTATGCCTAAATCCCCCAAAATCCCCTTTAAATTTCCCCATCTCCCTTATTTCCCTAGTTTCCCCCTCCATCTCCCCTACCGTTACCCTTTGATTGCCCCCAAAACGCATTAAAAATGAATTAAAATGATAAATTTTATGTTTTTGGGTCTTAGCCCTTCTTCTGATAGCCCCGCGCCCTTTTCCTTCCATAGAACCCCGCACCGTGACCTAGGCGTTTCCCCTACTGGGGGCTTTATTCTATCCGTATGGTCAGACCATGGTGGCCCCGTATTTGACTCCTCGGGATGTGTGATGATCTAATCCAATGGCTGTCATTCACTACGGGGGGTCGCTCCAACAGCCTCGTGTCCGTACACATTGGCCCCCCATAGTTGATCTCCTCCGTCCATTCATTTGTCGATCCAACGGCGTGGAGCGCGACCGAAATGGTGGTCCCCACTCCACGCGTTGTTTGTCAAAACCCGCCGGTATTTTCCGCACCACCCATCTGCAGCAAGCGGTTTTCCCCGGAGAGCCAGCGATTCCACTCAGTAAACGACGCGTGGCATCTGTACGGAGGCAAAACCACCCTCATTTCACGCATTAAACTTTGGTACAGGGCGCCCAGCGAAATCCACAACCACCGTTTGATATCGAGATCTTCATCTGACAGCCTCCCTTTGTCCAAGCTGCTCGCTCGTTAATCAGTCTCCGCTGAACCCGCAGACCCACCATGTGTCGCCCTCGTCGTTGATCTGTGCCCGATCAACGGTCCAGATCACCCCGCTCGCCGTTGACCATCCCACTGCCCACTAGTCCCTCCACGTCAGCATCCCACGTGCACCCTCCGTACACATGCCTGTGCGTTGCATATATTGCTCCATTCTCAGCGATTTTTAATGTTTTTCACGTAATCCCCCGCTCTGCCGCATGCAACGTCTTCTGGTCCACTGTTCATGGGTTTACCACCATTTTCCATGTTTTTTGCCCCCCATTCCGTCCACTGCACGATCATCTCATCCATTCACACCACTTCCGTCTCCCCATATGTGTTTTCTTGACGAGTTTGCCATTTTGCAGGGTTTTCCAGGATAAAATATCACCTTAGCCCACGATCCCTGTCACAATTTCAGAGAAATTGCAGAGAACCATTTTGCTGCAGATTGAATTTATGGAAAAGGACGAGGGAAGGTGGAGACAGGGATTTCTATTAAATGAGCATACTTCAAACCCTGTAAGGAACCTTCCAGCACCATTTAGAACGCAGTATGGCAAGATCAGAGAAGAGAGAATGTTTCAGAGCAAGGACAAGGGATCAGAGCACAAAAATGAAGGTTCCAGGCCTAAAATCATAGGTCTAAGAGACAAAGCACCAGTTGAAGGCCTCGAGGAACGATTCAAAGGATCTTGTGCACAAGCAGAAGGTACCATCAGGGTTATTTGCCAGCAGAATGTTTTCTTGATCAGGTACATGGCACCCATATAACTTTTATTATGCAGAATGTCCCTGAAATGATTTCCGCCCTAACTACAGTTCAAAAACAGTCAGACATTTATGAGACAGACCTTTCAAGCAGCATATTTCATTTTTTGTTCAAATCACCTGGAGTACAACAAGCCAAAAGGTCAAGATCATATCCAAAGCAGATCATTCTTTTACAAGGAAGGTGACAGAGATTAAATACATAGCAGGTCAAGCAGAATGGGTTTCGGCCCTGCGTTCATTGTTATGTTTAATGATACATTTAATTTTCACCTACTCCTTCAGTCGATCTTAGGTTCATCCTTTGCTATAAAGCACAGAAGAAAACTTTGTAATGGTTGTTGATGAGATATCAGTGAAATGCAAGTATTCTCCTCTTGAGACAAGTTCTCTGTGTATATTGTAAGATAGGTTGAGATTTGATGTATTCAGACTGAATGTTCAAGCTGTGGGCAATGTTGTACCTGATTGGTTTTGTTTTTAATATGACAAGCACATTTCTTTGGATCCTGATCTAAAGCAGCTGGTGATGTTTCCTCTTTCTATGTATTTGTGATTGACTTGCTCTTATTTCATGTTTCATTTCATTTCATTTCTACTGGCTTGCATCAGAAGTTTGGCATAGGATTCACCCTTGTTAGGTGCCCTATGTTGCTGCTCTCCCAGCCCTTTATGTTTTCTGCTTAAATGTGTATCTAAATATTGATTTCAATTGATTTAACCAGTGTAGTGGATGATATTGCCTGCTCTCTGATGTATGAATTGATGAAGTCCATGTTTAGATGTTCTTGGTAGGATTTAGCTGGAAGGTTTGGGAACACTGGGGATTAGTGTTAGCCCTGTCCACTAGGATATTTGCACGACTAGCTAGCCTTTCTAATATCCCTTGTAATTGCCTCTGATTTTGTCTAAGCATGCCTGGAGTTAAATGACCTCTGACCTGATCTATAGACAGAATTAGATGGTTCTCCTCCTTTCATTTTCAGTCCTTAATGTTCCATTCCATCTTCTATCCTTTAAGATCCAAATGCTCTAGATGACTAGCCCAACTGAAAGCTTGCACATTGAACACAAATAAATCCTTTCTTGACTCCATAGCCCAATGGCTTTGATGTTCTTTGAGTTATCTGTCTCTGCCTAAGCTTTCCCTTTGCTCATCCTTGTCTTATATTGGTCCTTCTTTTCCTGATTCCCTCCAACCAAACACAAACAATCAAACCAACAACCCTGAGCCTACAACTAGCCTAAAATCATAACTTAGAGCTTCAAAGACATATCCTTTGACTTGTATAGAGAGATCCCTCTCTGGACCTAGGAGGGCTAGATCCTAAGGTCTGAAAGTGGTTCTATGTTGTCTCATCTTTTGGTCTCTGTCAACCTGGCCAAAACATGGGAACCCCAACACAACCATGTAAACGGTTGTGCAATCATATCAACCGGTTCAACCTATTTCACCCACATCTACTCCACTTGTTAATACATCCTTACCCCTATTACAAGCATAGAGTGTTGTACATCAACCATCTCAGGTGGGTCCTTCAACCCAATACCCCCAAGTATTGGGCCCCAAGTCTCCAACTCCCTCGATTGGTTTACAACAACCACCTATATCTGGAATTATTTATTCACGAGATGGATTACCCTATTATGGGATGTCGCAAGCACAACCAGGTTTTAGCTATTCACAACCGAATCCAAGATATTCTAGTTTGGGTTATAATATTGGTGGATAGACACCTTGGCAGCCACAATCACAAATGCAACAACCCTCATTTCAACAAGTAGCCTACCTAGGTTTTGGTCAACAAAATCCTCAAGTGTTTGCCTATCAAAACAACCCCTATCTGGGTTATCAACAACAAATTCCTTATGCTTGTGCTCAAAGGCCTGTTTCCCAAGAAATTCCATCATACCCCGTTGTGTAACCAGCTCCAAAAATAGAAGGAAAGAGATATCCACGCCTTAGAAATAAGCCACTTCGAGGGGGCAACCTCCAATACATTACATAAATGAACAATTCTTGGATGATACAATTCACAAAACCTCCTTTCTATATATAGGAGTCCATGGGCCATAATGTAATCCTAGTGGGCCACAATGTAATCCTAGCCGACCTAACAATAATAATTTAAGGGCACAATAATAACAAAATGGGGGTTACAAGGGTACAATAATAACAATAAGGGGGTTACACTAACAAAATAAGGGACTATACTAGTAATATAGGGACCTAACATGCCCCTCTCCTTCAAAAAAATGTTGTCCTCAATGCTTGAGTAGCTCTGGGCGCTTCTGTATACAATTCTCATCCTCCATGTAGAATCTTCAGTGGGTAAGTTCTTCCACTTGATGAGATACTCTGAAATTGATAGCCAAGAAACCAAAGTTCATGTAATTGTGACCTCTTTTTACGGCACTCAAATCTAATGCCCAAAGAGAGAGTTATTGAACTTTTCCCACGATCACCTCTTTGAGATGAAATTCAGGAGCCTGAAAAAGCACTACCTTCCACAGATCATATCTCCAAAAATATTGCGAACCAAGCT
This sequence comes from Pinus albicaulis, assembly GCA_034641835.2. NCBI lineage: Eukaryota > Viridiplantae > Streptophyta > Pinopsida > Pinales > Pinaceae > Pinus > Pinus albicaulis. The sequence goes on from CM076582.1 coordinate 484,150,572, forward strand.
CTGAAATTTTTTGAAAAATTTCCTCAGGATTTCAGCTTTGCACCATATGAATTTCAGATTCTGAACCTTCGTAGAAAAAATTTATAGCGAAAATTCCACGATGACCTGTTTAAGAGCTTGAGAAAAGACCTAACTTCCACAGATGATATCTCCGAAAATATTGCGAACCAAGCTCTGAAAATTTTAGACAATCTTCCTCAGGATTTCAGCTACGCACCCTAAAAATTTCAGCTTCTTAAACTTCGTAGAAAAAAAGTTATAGCGAAAATTCCACGATGACCTGTTTGGAGCAGCGAAACCCTAGAATCCAAAGCTCTGATACCAAATGTTGTGTAACCAGCTCCAAAAATAGAAGAAAAAGATATCAACGCCTTAGAAATAAGCCACTTCGAGGGGGAAACCTCCAATACATTACATAAATGAACAATTCTTGGATGATACAACTTACAAAACCTCCTTTCTATATATAGGAGTCCATGGGGCCATAATGTAATCCTAGTGGGCCACAATGTAATCCTAGCCAACCTAACAATAATAATTTAAGGGCACAATAATAACAAAATGAGGGTTACAAGGGTACAATAATAACAATAAGGGGGTTACACTAACAAAAAATAAGGGACTATACTAGTAATATAGGACCTACTCCATACCCTGGCTATGCTCAACCCAACCTCAATCGACGGCTGCCTTTTGTTGCAACTTTAGAGTTACCAGATTTAAACTGGCTCACCAATGACCCAATCAATTACGCTCCTGAGTGGCCAGTGATACCTCATAAATTACCCTCGGATATTCCTAAGTTCAATTGAAACCCGGGAATTGTAATATCCCAAAATGGATTGGCAAGAATACATGAACATAAAAAAGGTAAAAATTTGCAAATCTGAACATTACATAAAAGGGATTAATGTACAACTGAGGGATTAATGTACATCCATCATTTTATTAAGATATCAGCAGAAATATACAACAAGATCATGAGGGACAAGCCACTCAAGCAATGGGAACAAGTCTCCAATGAAAAAAACAATCAGCACATGAGCTGCTACAACTGTATAGAATGTCGGAGAGCAGTGACAACGTTGTCTATAACAGTGTAGCTACTGCTGAATACATATATAAATGGAATGTGGCTGATAGAAACAAAAGAAATGCCCAGCAATGAAGATGTGGGCTCTAATACAAGATATCTAGCCAACCCGAAAAGGATTGCTAGAAATATCAAGAAATATACAATGTGACAAATAACCCTGGGGTTAATATGCTACTGCAAACTAGATCTGATATGAAATGAGGCTATGACAGATCTGAAATAATGATGTCCTCCTCAAATGGTATTTCTAATTAGAAGGTTGATCCCTCTACTCAGAAATAGACCCTCCTGATGAGCTCAATGAACCCTCCCAGCAAATGCCTCCAAAAATAACGCAATGTCAGATGGTGATCGTATTTTGAGGGGTAACATATGGCCTGATGCAAAATATGTAAAAATATGCCCGGGAGTCCTCCTTGCTGATCCTCCAATAAATAGACAACCTCTCCACTAAAAAACAAGCCCAGAAATGACTCTAAGAGATCCTCCTTTGCTGCACTCTACAACACAACCCAACTCTAAATAGAAACTGCGTTGCAGATGAAGGAGGTAGCTTGGCCAAAATTTTGAAATGAGTAAATTTAGCACAAATAACCTCTCCTTCCCTGAGGATGAGGTAGGTATTCTCAACCAGGAACACCCTTATTCTAAACAGCACTGCAACCCTACTAAACAACAAGAGGAAGCAAAGTCTAAAAAGACCAATAGAAAATGATAATATAAAACATGAATAACAAAGGCTCCCATCCTCTCCATATATATCAAGTGAACCTCTTCACATTGGGTCCCATCCATATTTTCCACCAAGCTCATGCAAATTTTCCTCCACAAAACTGCGATGTTCATCAAGGATATTCAATGTATCTAGACAACGTTGTTGACTTGGTCAAAGTTGACTGAATCAACATGATCCAATCCCTGTTCACACACAAAGGTGCTTAATCCAGCTTCTTATTCTTCCTCCTTTAACATTAGGAGTGTTATTATTCCTTCTAAAGGGGCTTTATGAGTCTCCCCACCCATTTATTCATCTACCTAGTGATAAAACAACTATAATATTCCATTTAGATGAAGTCTAAATTTTTGGAATATTACAGTCCTCCCCTCCAAAATGTTTCCTGTCCTCAAGAAACTGTAAAGGTGGAGAAAAATTCCTCCCTTCCTCTTCTTGTGGCCTCCTCATAAATAGTTCCCATTATAGCTCAACATAAACTTCAATAAATATGTTCTCCAATGATTTCTCCCAAGTATGCAAAACCAAATGGTGTACATCATGAGAAAGTGGAAGGTGTGAGTGGAAATATTCTTGTTGTCCCATGGCCTCCTCAAGGTAGGAGTGATGACAAAAATATGGAATCTCATCCCCAATTAGAGTCTCCCATACCCATGCTATCATCCAAATGAAATGAGCCATTCTAGGTAGCTCATTAAAGAAATCATCAACCCCTGGTTTATGCAATGTATTGGGGCTGCATGGAGAGATTAGATTTTTCCATCCAATTTGTTTCTCTCTCCATTTATGGTAAGTATGGGGCTATTGATGACCTTGGGCTGAAATTTCATGGCCTCCAAGAATGGCCCAAGTTACCCCACAAAATAAATCAGCCATGAAGTGCCTCCTCAAGTTCTTCAAATGGCTCCTCCCACATGAAGAAAATAGATGTAATATGGAAATCATGGTTTGCCCATTGCTCCTCCTAAAACATACAGCATGTAAAGTAGGGAGAATCATACTCCCAATGGGCACTTCCAACTTTTTTCCCACTCTCCAAACAAAGCTCCCCATGAACATAATAATATCAGAAAAACATGGAAGCAAAAACCAATGAAAAAAATTTGCCATATGACAACCGGAAAGTGGATTATAGTTCCACATATGGAACCAGCGCAGTGCATCCCTTTCCTACCTCAAAATATATAATAAAAAATATATTTCGAGCCACTTTTTTGCTGCCACAATCATCTCATAAGATGGAATCATGAATGTAAAATGTGGTGTCAATGGTGCACACCAAGAATCATGTGGCTTTCCCCACAAACCACCAATAGGATAGCCAATCTCAATGCTACATTTGGCCTCAAGTTCATCATAATATAATGTATAAGAAGGAATGACCCTCCGTAATACAACATGTTGCTCATAAAAATTAAAGTACAAATCATAATGAAAACTTGTACCTTCTCCACCATGTACTTTGGTCCTTGAGTTGAAATGGCTCAACTGGAAATTCTCCCTCACTCTTAATGAGTAAGGAAGTGGTTGTGCCAACCTCTCCATTAGCATCCGGGCTATGCATCTCTCCATATGCTGAAATATATCATGCTGGATGCCCTCCCAAGTGAACTTCTCCATCAAAGAATCATATGCATCAAAGTGCATAGAAAGGAAGTCCTCATGTGCTGCATGTAGCAGCTTCTCCTTGAGCTCATAAGCTCTAGTCAAGAAGACTCTTCCATAATAATAGATGACCACATCATCCACCATGTATCTATCATCTCCCTCCGGTTCATCAAGAATCATGCAGGCACCAAGATCCTTGGAGTACTCTACCAAAAGTTGAGATCTCCTATATGGATCAATCTTCCTAAGAGACAACGTTGCTGATCTACAATGTGAATCTCTCCACACGTTTTTGTCTTTTCCTTTGACATCCCTCATGCCAAATTCATCCTCCAAATTTCTGCCATGCCCATCATGTAGCTGCTCATGCTAAAAAATAAGTAGTGATCTTTGTAAGTTGGCCTCCCATGAGAAGCTCCCATCCAAAAAGGATCTCCCAATCTTGGCCAATGTAAGCATGAGTGGCCTCCATCTACTCCAATGTATGGAGGATTCCTTCCTCAAAGGAAGTGTTAAGTCCCTATATTAATAGTGTAGTCCTTTATTATGTTAGTGTAGCCCCCCTTATTGTTATTGTTGTACCCCTGTAACCCCATATTGTTATTATTGTGCCCTTACATTATTATTGTTAGGTCGGCTAGGATTACATTGTGGCCCCACTAGGATTATATTGTGGCCCCATGGACTCCTATATATAGAAGGAGGTTTTGTTAATTGTATCATCCAAGAATTGTTCATTTATGTAATGTATTGGAGGTTTCCCCCTCGAAGTGGCTCATTTATAAGGCGTTTATATCTCTTTTCTTCTCTTTTTGGAGTTGGTTACACAACATTTGGTATCAGAGCTTTGGATTCTAGGGTTTCGCTGCTCCAAACAGGTCATCGTGGCATTTTCGCTATAACTTTTTTTCTACGAAGCTTCAGAAGCTGAAATTTTTAGGGTGCGAATCTGAAATCTTGAGGAAGTTTTTATAAAAATTTCAGAGCTTGGTTCACAATATTTTCGGAGATATGATCTGTGGAAGTTAGGTATTTTTTCAGGCTCCTAAACAGGTCATCGTGGAATTTGCGCTATAAAAACATTTCTACAAAGGTTCAGAATCTGAAATTCATATGGTGCGAAGCTGAAATCCTGAAGACAGTTGTCAAAAAATTTCAGAGCTTGGTTCGCAATATTTTTGGAGATATAATCTGTGGAAGGTAGTGCTTTTTCAGGCTCCTGAATTTCATCTCAAAGAGGTGATCGTGGGAAAAGTTCAATAACTCTCTCTCTGAAGATTGGATTGGAGTGCCGTCAAAAGTGGTCACAAGTACACAGCCTGTAGTTTCTTCGCTATCAATTTCATAGACAAAGGACAAAACAGTGACACGTGGCAAGTCGTACAAGTTCGCTCTACTGAACCAGTCCAGAATTAGGTCATTGTGGGAGATTGGACACAACTTTGTCTTGGAGAATCAAAATCAGGTCATACCTGTGGCATTTGAAAGAAGCTTCAGAGGGCTACTACAGGGCTGAATTTCAGATATCAAATATTTTCAATTACAGAGATAATTCAATTTCAATATCGATCTCCTAAAAGCTAGTAAAAGGTGTGTATTTGTTTTCCGAATTGCATAAGTCTTGTTTGAAGAATCAAGTTGAATTGATTACAAGGGCATATTGAATAATTTTTGTCAGTAATGGGTTCTATTATGCCACCAAAAAATAATTCCATACCCATTAATCCCTCAAAAATCTATACTATGACGCATGAAGAGGAAGAGTTGCAGTATGAGATATCAAAATTACGGTACCAAGTGCAACAAGTTTCAATCTTACGAAGATCAATTGAAGATGAAATAGATGGTTTAAAATCAGAAATGGAGGCTAAGTTGGATGGTTTGAAGGATAAAATAATAGCTAATATGGATGATAAATTAGTGGAAGATGACATCGAGCATCAACAACAAGTTCTCCAACTCTCAAAGGATAACCTAACTTTGGTGCAGAATCTAATGAAACAACAAGAATATCAACATCACATCGAAAGAAGTTTTGAAGCAGTCACAAAAACAAGAACTCGACAAGTACGATCAATTTCAGAGTATCTCAGCAAGTGGAAGAACTTTCATGTAGAAGATTCCACATGGGAGGATGAGAATTTTATACAGAAGCATCAAGAAATAATCAAGCGTTGAGGACAACACTTGTTTGAAGGAGAGGGGCATGTTAAGTCCCTATAATAATAGTGTAGCCCCTTATTATGTTAGTGTAGCCCCCCTTATTGTTATTATTGTACCCTTGTAACCCCCATTTTGTTATTATTGTGCCCTTAAATTATTATTGTTAGGTCGGCTAGGATTACATTGTGGCCCACTAGGATTACATTATGGCCCCATGGACTCCTATATAGAAAGGAGGTTTTGTAAATTGTATCATCCAAGAATTGTTCATTTATGTAATGTATTGGAGGTTTCCCCCTCGAAGTGGCTCATTTCTAAGGCGTTATATCTCTTTTCTTCTTTGAGTCAACACAAACAGAAGTACCCTTTTTTCTCCAAAGCCATGGAGCAGCTCCCTTGCACCATGAAGGTGCCATCCTCCATCACTGCAACAACTTCTGTCAGCGCAATATTTGTAGTGAGAGTGGGTGATGCTGAAAATGGGAGAATATCTCTCTCCTTCTTGAGTCTATCCCAAAATATTTTCACTGTACTGGACTCCTCCAAGGTCTTCACCCCTCCGAAATCTAAGAGTGGTGAACCAAATGGAAAAATGTCTCCTACCAACTCTAGATCTGGTGGCATCCCAGGTGGAATTCCCCCATGTAGTGAGACATAAAAATATGAAGTGGATTGTATATATGAGTGGACTGATTTTTCCCTCTCTTCACTGCGAAATACAGTCTCCTTATTTTTTGCAGAAACCCCCCAAAATAGATAAGGGTGAATGCTCATCATCCCTTGATGTTGATCCTTCTTTTCTTCTCCTTCCAGCTGCCAAGATTCACAACCCACAACAACTGATGCATGTTGCTCCGGAATTGTGCTTTGGTTCCCACATGTTAAATCATTTGGAACTCCTTGCAAGGACATAAGGGCTCCTCTAATGGAAGCAATGGATCCCTTCCCATCTCCATGTGGTGTTGGATTTTATCCCAATGGTACAGTGCTGCTAGCTCTTCTCTGCTCACCCTCTTCATCAATATGTGAGATTGCCTCATCATTAATGAGAGACCCTTGATATTGGTCTTCCCTTGAAGGAGGTTTTCCATGTCTTCATCAATAGAAGAAGGTTCTTCAAAAGGTGGGGATCTTGACCTTGGAAAGGTAACATGCATGTTTTTATCCCCTTCATCAGAAATATGGAGTGGAGTTGGCAAGATAGATCTCTCCAACTCATGCAAAGGTTTTAATTTTTTGGGTTCAACAAGAGATGTTTTACAATGTTTAATGTCAAATCTTCTCAAAAATTCCTTAGTAAGCCCAACATAAGTGTTTACATTTGCATGATAAAATGAAGAAGAACTATTAAACCAACAATTATGGTCCATACCTTTGAGGTGCATCACTGCTACTCTAATGGCCTCGTTTTTTGAAACTTTGGTGTAGCTGGAAATATGAATCTAGCTCCTCCACCCAAGCTTTTGTTGTACACTCTATTGATCCATCAAAGTTAGATAAAAAGATTCTACCTCTCTTGCTTCTATCATGGTTGTTCGATCTTCTAGCTTCCTTGAGTTGGCCAAACCCTTGGAATTCCAAGTGCTCTTTGAATCTCCATGATTGAGACTCATACCCTTGAAGATAGACACTCAAGGTCTCCTCCCTTGGTGCATCTCCTTCCTCCATCCTTCTTGTAGTGAATGTGGGAAATAGAATACGCTGTGGATTTGCATGTGTGGCTGAATTCTCACACCCATCATGTGAATAACTAGGGCTTTCTTCCCTTTCAAACCTTCTCAGTAATTTCCTACACTTCTCCCCTTTCATCTCCTTGAGATCTTCTTTGATATTTTTCATAGCTTGGAAAATAAGCAGGGAGACCCTCTCTTCCTTCATTTCTCCAAATAATGGATTCATGCCTGTGTTTCTTCTGTGAATCTTCTCTTTTCTGTGAGAAGCTTCTCCTCCTAATTGCATAATTTCTTGGATGCACAGGCTGAGCCAATATTATGCTATGATACCATTGTAATATCCCAAAATGGGATTGCAGCAATACATGAACATAAAAGGTAAAACTCTACAAATATGAACATGACATAAAAGGGATCAATGTACAACCATAATTTTATTAAGATATCAGTAGATATATACAACAATATCATGAGGGACAAGCCACTCAAGCAATGGGAACAAGCCTCCAATGAACAAAACAATCAACACATGAGCTGCTGCAACTGTATAGAATGTTGGAGAGCAGTGACATCACTGTCTATAATAGTGTAGCTAATTCTAAATACATATATAAATGGAATGTGGCTGATAGAAACAAATAAATTCCCAGCAATGAAGATGTGGGCTCTAATACAAGATTTCTAGCCAACCCGGAAAGGATTGCTAGAAATATCAAGAAATATACAATGTGACAAATAACCCTGGGGTTAATGTGCCACTGAAAACTGGATCTAATATGAAATGAGGCTATGACATATCTGAAATAATTATGTCCTCCTCCAATGGTATTTCTAATTAGAAGGCTGATCCCTCTACTCAGAAATAGACCCTCCTGATGAGCTCAATGAACCCTCCTAGCAAATGCCTCCAAAAATAATGCATTTCAGGATGGTGACTATGTTGTGAGGGGTAGAAGATGGTTTTCCTGATGCCAAATATGTCAAAATATTCTCGAGAGTCCTCCTTGTTGATCCTCCAATGAATAGACAACCTCTCCACTGAAAAACAAGCCCAGAAATGACTCTAAGAGATCCTCCTTTGTTGCACCTTGCAACACAACCCAGCTCTAAACAGAAAATGCGCTATATTTGAAGGAGGTAGCTTGGCCAAAATGATGGAATGAGGAAATTTATCCCAAATAACCTCTCCTTCCTTGAGGATGAGGTAGGGATTCCCGACCAGGAACACCCTTGTGCTAAACAGCACTGCAACCCTTCTAAACAGTAAGAGGAAGCAAAGTCTAAAAAGACCAATAGCAAATGATAATCTAAAACATGAATAAAAAATGCTCTCATCCTCTCCATATATAGCAAGTGAACCTCTTCACATTGGGTCCCATCCATATTTTCCACCAAGCTCATGCAAGTTGTCCTCCACAAAACTGCATTGTTCATCAAAGAGATTCAATGTATCTAGACAACGCTATTGACTTGGTCAAAGTTGACTAAATCAACATGATCCAATCCCTGGTCACACCCGAAGGTGCTTAATCCAACTTCTTATTCTTCCTCCTTTCACATTAGGAGTGTTATTATTCCTTATAAAGGGGATTTATGAGTCTCCCCACCAATTTATTCATCTACCTAGTGATAAAACAACTATAATATTCCATTTAGATGAAGTCTAAATTTTTGGAATATTACGGGAATACCCTTTAACGCATGTTATGACTTATCATTTGCGGTTTTCATCCAACTCCTTAAATGATGAATCTGTTCGACTACGTCTTTTCCAATGTACACTCACTGGTTCAGACGCGAAGTGGTACATTGAGTTACCATGAGCTTCATTTGATAATTTCACTGCTATAGCTACTACATTTCTGACCCACTTCCAGTTACCCATACGCCATGAAACTGGAACGGAACTCTTGACCAATTCAAATAGACTAGTGCTACTCACATTTATAATCATATTCATGAGTGGCATCGTCATCGTAGAATGGTTAAGAAATTTGTTGTTGATCAACTCCTTGATGAGTGGTTTATTAAGTTCTTGTTACCATTTATAACCAAGGATGTGGCTAAGGGTGGCATCTCCACTGAAGAGAAGGTCATTGCTCATGCCTAGTACTTATATTTGATTTATACTCATTCTAGCACACTCTATGAGAAAATTCCCAACGCAGCATGATCTAATTTTACTATTCCTCCTCCATCTAAGGATTCTCATGCCAGCAACAGTATGATCGGTACTACAAGCACACATCACTCTACTACATACAATCCTGCACCTTCCAAAATTCATGCCATGTCATCTGAAAAAGGAAAAAGGGACAAGCAACACGGAAGTAAGAAAAATGGGAAATCAAAGAAAAAACAAACTTCTACCCCACAGGAATGATCATCTGATCAACAAAATGAAAATTAGAAACCTCATTACCCTTGCATTATCTGTAATGAGGAGAAATTTTTTCGAGACTCTCCTCACCACGTCGAAGTCTCAAAATTGATTAAGACCTCACATGCATCCATTGTGTTGATAGATCCATTTCCAAATCCAGACACAAATTTAGTTGCTGCGGATCTTTCTTCTAGTTCCGAAGTGCTTATGCTATCTGTTATGAAGCCAACAACTAATTTTGTTGTTTCAACGTGTAATAAATATTATGGTATATTCGGGCTACTAATCAACCTACTACCTCGACCATGAATCCTTCTATGGATTTTTTTCCACTAAATGCTATTCCTGAGTTAACAATAAAGCCACCGAAGGGAGTCATCCATAAATATGTTAACACCCCATAATTCTAAAGGCTGAAGACAGAATCCCGAAGGGCCAACATCAAAACTGCTTCGAGCCTTGGCTCTATCCCTCCTAGAGCCAAAGAGGGATCTCTCTGTTAGATATAGCTTTTTTGATTGGGAATTTTATGCTAGTTATGAGAGCAAAGGGGTTTGTTTGAAAATTTGTGGCCGAGATAGCAAGAGAGGGCCATTGGGCTATGGATTCAAACAGGTGAAAACTAATTTAAATAGATGAATAACTAAGATCATGTGTAATCGGGAAAGCTATTCATGCCAATGGATCTTTACAGTTTGTGAGATGAAAGAGGATAAGAGATTAAGGTTCAATATGAATGTAGAGCAAACCTTCTCTGAATTCTACATCCAAATTTCAGAGGAAAACATAAGTTACTATTTCAAGACTGAACAGGGTGTCCGATGACAAATCCTGAACAAAAATTTCTTATCCACAGTAAAGAAAGAAAACAATATGTTAAACGAGAGGATGAAAAATTACATAATGAAAGCACTTCACCACATATCATAACATAAGAATCTGGAAAACATAATGGTCTTTGCATTCATCCAAAAAAGAGTGTTTACAAGCATATGAGCCTTTTACAATGGTTTTTCCCTTTCCCTCCCACCAGTCTCCCCTGATACTTCGAATACATGAAGTATTTAACTGAAAAATAAAATGATTGTCATTAATTACATTCAAGCCAAAATTAGACAAGTGGAGCCATGCAGGTAGTGATAAGATAAGTGTAGCCAAGATGGTGGTTGTATTTACTCTGGTAGTACGTTATTGACTACAGAGTAATCATAATATGGCTAGTCTGATGCCGAAGAGGCAGCAATAAAACAACATTGACATCCGGCTCTACTTTGGTTAGTGGATGATCTAATTTGATAGTTTTGTTGGCTATCATGATGGCCATTTTGTTTCTAACTACCTTTGTCTCTACTGCATTGGTTATTGTTGTAGTGAAGTTTGAAACGGAAAACCCACTTCTCCCTTTTAAAACATACAACAATGATTCAATGAACCTTGAACGGGAATGGTGCGGAATGGCTACGTGGAGCGATTGTACTAGCAGGAGTTGACATGGTGCCGAGGTGGCGGGAGCTGGTAGGTGGACGTGGAGCAGCAGTGGTGGAAGTCATCATGATGCATCGGTGGCGGGATGGTTTCGTTTGCAAAGAAGAGTAGTTTTTTTGGGGGGGGTAGTAGAGTGGTAGGAGGTTTCGGAAAAGGGGGGTGTGAAGTAGCATGGACGTGCCATGTAGTGGGAAAGGAGCTAATGGATACCACTCATTTTAGACCCCCCCCCCTATTGTTAAAGCTTGAAGGTTGGGGGGCACGAAATGCACTGGAGACCGTCAGATGTGGAGATGGGGAGCAGAGATGTCGGAAAGGTGTGGGATAGTTAACACGGAAGGGATATATGATGTGATGATGGGGTTGGGTAGCGGAAAGGTCTGCGATTCAATGGGGAAAGGGTGGTGTGGCAAGGAAATAGGTCCCACTATATCGCATCGGTGTTAGAAGTGGAAAACTAGGATGCGAAATGGTAAATAGTGTGAAGTTGCGAAAATGTGATTAAGGGGTAGGTGATGTGGCGAGAAGGGTCCCACTATATCGCATTAGTAGAGTTATGGAGTGGCAAATGGAATGTGGCCAGGATTGTTGTGAAATTTCGATGCGAAAAGGAAAGGAAGGGGTCCATGGGATAAAGGTTTGTTGCAGTAGGTTAAGGCTTATGCGGTTTATAACATATATATATATATATATATATATATATATATATATATCATGTGGCCTAAAGTGGGGGACAGAGTTGAAATGGAGGTATCGAGGCTTAATATAAAGTCCCAAAACTTTATATGTGTGTTTTGGAGGGTTAAACTATGGATTTGGCTTATATGGTAGATGGGATTGTTGGTGAGGTTTTTTAGGATAAGTTCTAAAGGCTTTTAAAGAAATTCCATTGAGCACCTTTATCCTATAATGGGGTTTCTAAACCTTGGAATAAGAATCCTTTGCCATTTTTGACAGAGTCTGAACATGTAGTACCTTCTTCGAAATAAATGACAGCCATGGAATATTATTTTCAATATGTAAACCATATGAACATTAATAATCAATCACCTTGAGATTTTGTAAATTACAGGACCCTAACATTGGCTCTAGCTAGGAATGGTAGCTCCTTCAGGAGGTGTCAATAACATCGTAGACTAGTAGCCTGACCCATTGGGCTGGTCCCAAATTAGCAACTTGATCTGCTACAAAACCTCTATGGCTGAAAATCTTCAAGCTGAAATCAACACCCTCTGCAAACTGAATTCTAGAACACACTTGACCTGGAAAACTGAAAAGTGAATTGAAACTAAAACTGGAAAGATGCTCAGAGTAATGAGCTTATTTGCATAACTACCTACTCTAGTCTGATAAAAATTATCCCATCAAATAATAATCAGATTTCCAATGTAACCAGTCAAGAAAATGACTACATGACTGATTCTTTCTCTCTTTATTGAGCAAGGAGAAAAAGGAAAATAACCACTCCCCTTTTAATTTTCGTTGAAAATAAGTGTTCAACTTTCTCCTTGAATTCTGTAGAAAACCATTCATTCCATAACATACTCCTTCTTTAAATGATTCTAAGAGGCCAACAAAAGGATATTAAAAAAATACTTGATTCAAATAACAAGTTCCATATAGGTCTACTCTTTGTTCCTATCTATTATGCTCAGGGTCACTCTAAAAAATAATATCTGAACATTCTTCATGATTATCTTATATGACATTCTTTTTATATACCAATATGTTATCCTCAAGAAAATCTGATATATCTTGACTGGGATTGCTAAATTTAATTTGAAGTCCACCACACTGATGAGCAGAAGTAATCTCTATTATTAAGCCTTCTTATGAATGTAAAACAACCTCAGCGTCAATCTGTTCTACGACTGTTTCTCCATGAGGAATAACTTCAATGCATAAATCAACAGTAGAACAAATAAAATTGGTCTCCTGATCACATAAAAAATGAGAGCCTGGCTGCATGCTTAAAATCTGATTAATTTCTTCATCAGTTAAAGGAGGAGGTATTCTTTGGATTAAGCAACAATTGTTTTCTTTCTCTCGTGAAGATTGATCATGGTACTTAATTTCTTCTTTAGCTTTATACAAAAGAGCAGATGAATTATCATTTGTCTCCAAAGAGGGATCTTGTGAATCGACTTTCATTTCTTGATTGATTTCATCTTCAACTAACTTCTCTTGCTCATCATGAAAATTAACTTGAGAATGAAATCCATAAAGTGATTCTAAGAGATCCTCACCATTCATATCTTCTATATCTTCATCATACTTTCAATGTATTCTATGAAATCCTCAAACTGACCACAAAAATTTTCCACTAATAACAAAGATGGAGAATATTCTTTATAATGCTCATAAAATTCTTTGTGGAAGTCCTTTAAAGAAAACAAGCTACCAGGGTTCAAGCCTTCATACCATTTCCTCAATTTTCCTTCTAATGTTGCCATGAACATCTTCATGTGGCAGTCCTCATGCCATTCAAATTTCAACTTCCATGAATGTATGTGAAATTTAATGAGATGTAACAAAGAATTATTAACATTCTCATCTTGAAAAATAGGAGGATTTCTTTGCCAATTTACTTGACGCATTTTGTTTGGGAAGCCTGGAATGTAATATCTGTTCATTGGATCATATCTCCTTGCAAATGATCCCATATTGAGCTTGTGGAGTTTCCAGTGAATCTCTTTTATGAATTTCGCTACCAATGGAGTCACTAAGTGAATGAAACAACCTTTCTGGTGCTCGACTTCTGTTCACCATCAAAAGTCAAAACTGAAACTTGGAGTGCATTTCTAGAGAAAGTTCCCCAGTATGGTCACCACTATGTTAACGCCCCTTAATTCCGAAGGCTGAAGACAGAATCTCGAAGGGCCAACATCAAAACCACTTCGGACCTAGCCTCTAGCCCTCCTAGACCTAGAGAAGGGTCTCTTTATTATAAATAGCTTTGTTGATTGGGAATTTTAGGCTAGTTATGAGAGAAAAGGGGTTTGTTTGAAAATTTGTGGTCGAGACAGCAAGAGAGGGCCATTGGACTATGGAGTCAAACAGGTGAAAACATATTTAAAAGGATGAATAACTGAGATCATGTGTAAACAGGCAAGCTATTCATGCCAATGGATCTTTACAGTTTGTGAAATGAAAGAGGAGAAGATATTAAGGTTCAATATGAATGCAGAGCAAACCTTCTCTTAATTCTACATCCAAATTTTAGAGGAAAACATAGGTTACTGTTTCAAGACTGGGCAGGGTTCCCGATGACAAATCCTGAACAAAAATTTCTTATCCACAGTAAAGAAATAAAAAAATATGTTAAACGAGAGGATGACAAATTAAATAGGGAAATCACTTCACCATATATCATAACACAAGAAGCTAGAAAACACCATGGTTTTTGTGTTCATCCAAAAAAGAGTGTTTACAAGCAGATGAGCCTTTTACAATGGTTTTTCCCTTCCCCTCCTACCGGTCTCCCTTGATACTTCGAATACATGAAGTATTTAACTGAAAACTACAATGATTGTCATTAATTATATTCAAGCTAAAATTGGACAAGTGGAACCATGCAGGTGGTGATAAGATAAGTCTCGCCAAGAAGGTGGTTGTATTTACTTTGGCAGTATGTTATTGATTGTAGAGTAATCATAACCTGGCTAGTTTGATGCTGAAGAGGCAGTGATAAAATAACACTGAAATATGGCTTTGCTTTGGTTGTTGGATGATCTAATCTGATTGATGTGCTAGCTGTCATGATGGCCATTATGTTTCTAACTAACTTTTTCTCTACTGCGCCAGTTATGGTTGCAATGGAGTTTGAAATGGAAAAGCCATTGCTCCCTTTTAAAACATACAACAATGATTCAATGAACCTTGAATGGGAATGGCGTGGAATGGCTATGTGGAGCGACTGAACTAGTAGGAGTTGGTGGAAAAGTGGTGGCAGGAGTCGAGGTCACGGGATCTGGTGGGTGGGCGTGGAACAGTGGTGGTAGAAGTCATCGTGACGAATCGGTGGTGGGATGGTTTCGTTTGCAAAGAAGAGTAGTTTTCGCGGGGGGGTAGTGGAGTGGTAGGAGGTTTCAGCAAAGGGGGGTGCGAAGTAGAATGGACATGCCACATAGTGGGAAAGGAAATAAGGGATACTGGCCATTTTGGACCACTCCCCCCCCCCCCCACCCCCGTAGTTAAAGCTTGAAGGTTGAGGGGGGCGCAAAATGCACTGGAGACCGTCGGATGCGGAGATGGAGAGCAGAGATGGCGGAAAGGTGCGGGATAGTTAACGTGGAAGGGATATGTGATGTGACGGTGGGGTCAGGTAGTGAAAAGGTCTTCGATGCAATGGGGAAAGGGTGTCGTGTCAGGGAAATGGGTCCCACTATATCGCATCTATGTTAGAACCGAAAAACTGGGATGCGAAATGGTAAAGAGTACGAAGTTGCGAAAATGTGATTAAGGGGTAGGTGATGTGGCAGGAAAGGTCCCACTATATCACATCGGTGGAGCTATGGAGTGGAAAATGGAATGTGGCCAGGTTTTTTGTGAAATTCCAATGCAAAAAGGCAAGGAAGGGGTCCATGGGATAAAGGTTTTCTGTAGTAGGGTAAGGCTTATGCGGTTTATAACATATGATATATATATATATATATATATATATATATATATATATATATATATATATATATATATATATATATATATATATCATGCGGCCTAAAGTGGGGGGCAGAGCTGAAATGGAGGTATCAGGGCTTAATATAAAGTCCCAAAACTTTATATATGTGTGTTTTGGAGGTTTAAACTATGGATTTGTCTTATATGGTAGATGGGATTGTTGCCGAGGTTTTTTAGGATAAGTTCTAAATTTTTGTAAAGAAATTCCATTGAGCACCTTTATCTTATAATGGGGTTTCCAAACCTTGGAATAAGCATCCTTTGCAATTTTTGACAGTGTAAGAACCTATAGTACCTTCTTGGAAATAAATGATAGCCGTGGAATATTATTTTCAATATAAAAACCATATGAACATAAATAATCAGTCACCTTGATATTTTGTAAATTACAGGATACTAACAAAATTGACATTCAATCCTCGAGCCTGAGCTGCTCAAAATTATAATATACTTGAATGTTTGGCTCAATCCCCCTTAGCTATGTCGATGCTTGAGGTACTTCTAAATTTTCCCTCCCAAAAGCAAGCTTTGTTGTCAGCAATTTGTGGAATCAATCCGACAAATTCCAATCTTGTAGTCTTTAATCATACGAGCTATGTGCCACAATTACCAGCAGAATTGGATTCTCCATCCAAGTAAATTTTCTCAATCACCTCGTTCATCGTAATATTATTGATGAGGGGGCATCTACCTACATTATTTCTCTAAAATTATGGAAGTCACTTGGCTTTCCACACCTATCTCAATCCCCTATGACGTTGAAATATTTTTACAGTCGTACATATAAGTCTTGCGGTATCATCAATAACCTGCATGTCAAACTAGGGGGGAAAACAGTAAATTTTGAAGTTGAGGTAGTTGAAAGACCCCTTGACTACAACATTTTACTCAGAAATCCATGGGTATATGCTATGGCTGCAATCATCTCTACATATTTTAGAACAATCACCTTTCCTCATAAAGGTGTTATCGCAGTCATCAATCAACTCTCCTTCTTTGCCTCCAGTTCCCAGGTAACTGGAAGTGTTCCATTAGTTAACGCACCCCAACTATCACTTCAAAAAATTGGTGTAGGACTCTTAAGGATTCTTCCCTAATGGGAACCTTTGCATTACCACCACCTGCGACATCGACAGAAATTGCAAACATAGAGACCTTTTATATGATATCTTCCACTCCATATGGCTTGAGGAAGATTACGGGTGATTCTGAAGTTGTTACATTGGATGAATTCCTGCCAGCCAACCTAATTATGCTGGCATAGCAATCAATATACATGGCTTGGGTGGTGAATCATAAATCATCGTCGCTGATCGTTTGGGTTGATCATTCATTAGATTTTGGTACTCCATCTAATCCTTTTTGATCCACTTTCTTGACTGATGAGAGCATTGTGGAATCCATGATTCCAGAAGGAGAACGATAGGAAGATCATCATCATCATTCCCATCTTCAGGATTACATAGAAGATAATCTTATTGAAATATATCACCCATCGATCAAAACATTCTTTTCAAATTATTTTTTCATTAATGCAATTGAATCTACACGAAACTTATCAAATATTGAAGAAATAGTTTCTATCGATATTTCAACCAAACCTGGCATTGTAGAAAACATTCATGTCAATGTGTCTTGTTCTCCATTAGAACTAGAAACTTATCGCTCTCTCTTTCATGAATTCCATGACATATTTTCTTTGTCTTACGAGGAAATGCCAAGCATAGATACTAGTATCATTAAACACACCATTAAAATGTACCTTGATGTCAAACTGGTATGTCAACGCCTTCGTCCTGTTCATCCGAAGAAGGTTGTTGCCATTAAAGTAGAAGTTGAAAAACTTTTGCATGGTGGTTTCATTTACCATGTTCCACTTACAGATTGGGCTTCCAACATTTTTCCTGTCATGAAGAAACAAGGGAAAATTAGAGTGTGCGTTGATTATCGAGATTTCAATATTGCTTGTCCAAAAGACAACTATCCTACTCCCTTTATTGACTAGATTATTGATGATTTTGCTAGATGTGAAATTTTTTCATTCATGGATGGATTTTCTGGCTACAACAAAATAAAAATCCACCCAGAGGACCAAATAAGACAACATTTATTTTTCCCTGGGGCACATTCTCTTATCAGAAACTCCCATTTTGTTTAAAGAACGTTGGTGTTAGTATGAATTCTTCGTCGAAGTGTACGAAAAAGAACCACTTTAGCTACGCATAACTAATAGCCCTAACAACAATAGAGGCTGCCAAACATCTTCAGATCTGCGATTAGTAGTTAAAAATGCTGCAACAAACAGATCTATAAATGGAAAGACATTAAGCAGTAAAGTAAAGAGTTTGCTCCATGCATCCAACAGACAAGACAAGAACACGATTTTTGAATGAATTTTTATATTACAGGGCACCCGGGAGGAAACAAGAAGGTGTATCCAGATCTCCTCAATGGGATGGGTTCTTTGTAGTCCTCAGCACTTCAGATCTAAGCTTTCTCTCTCTTGTAGATGTAGAAAACCCAATGTAGAAGATAGAGCTCAATGGGAGCAAAAATGGTAGGAATGAGACCAAGTGTATAGATCCGGAGTGATCTAGTAGGCAACAAAAGGTGAAGAATGATGGGGAAAACCCTCCTATTTATAACAAAATATTGGGTCATTCTAGATCTTGGTGCATGATTAAAATAATGTTAATCAAATCTAGATCCACCTATACGGAATATTTTATTATTATTTGTTGGAGGGAAAGGGTGTTTGACTTGGGTCAAATCCCTTGATTAGTGAAGAATAAATAAATAAATGATTTATTTATCTTTTTAAGGAAGTGGTTGGGATATAATTAAATAAATAATGATTTATTTAATTAATTGTGGTTGATTTGGTCATTTTTAACAAGGAATATTATCTAAATAAGATTTAAATAATTATTCCTAGAAAATAATAAGATAACTATGGGTTTATCTCATTAATTTCTTTGTTTTCGGGTTAAACATGACTGGGAATAATAATTAAATTATGGTTTAATTAATTATTCCTTGGGGAAAATCAAACAAATATGGGTTTGTTTAATATTCCCTTTTGGGGTTTCCTAATTAACATAGTGAAAGCAATTTTACTTGGGGTAAAACTGGTCTTACATGGTGTACTTGGGTCCATCTAATGATGAAAGGTTAGATGACCAAAAAATGGTGTAACAGTTGGGGAAAAATTTCAGAGAGAAATGGAATATGCTTTACATCAAGCACATTGTTCAACCATATCTAGACGATTTACCCACGCATTCACAAAACTAGAATGATCACCCGATGCATTTGAGAGCTATCTTTTTACCCTGCCAACACTACAAAATATGCATCAATCCACATAAATGTGTGTTTTGTGTTGGTTCTGGTCATTTGCTAGGATTCGTCGTCTCAAAAGAAGGAATTCGAATTGACCCACTAAAGGTCTAGGCCATTCTTGATTTTCCTGCACCATAGAATTTGCTTTAGTTACAGAAACTTCAAGGAAAGGCTAACTTCCTAAGGAGTTTCATACCCAACTATGTTGAAATGGCTAAAGGATTTACTCGTCTCTTGAAAAATGGGATTCCCTTCCATTGGGATAAGTTTGTGTAAGCTTCTTTTAATGTTGTCAAGGACACACTTGTCTGGGTGTCATTAATGTATCCCCCCAATTATCAGAGTGATTATTTCTTATATACCATTGCGGCTGATACAACTATTGCTATGGTATTGGTCCAGGAATAAGATGGGATAGGACATTCGATATATTATTTGAGTCGTAATCTCAATTATATGGAAGTGAAGTATTCATAAGTCGAAAAGCTCACATTGGTGGCCGTTCAAGTTGTCCAAAGATTTCGCCGCTATATCGTGTTCCGGAAGACCATTTTCATTTTAGACTACAACCCCATGACTTACATTCTGTCACGTCAATCGTTGGGGGGGGGAATATTTAAAACGGATTGCCATTTTATAGGAATTTGATTTGGAATTCATAAAATCAAAGTCAAAGAAGTCTTTAGTTTTGGCTGAGCTTCTCTGCAACCTTCCCTCTAATAATATTGCTACTACATCGGAACCATCATTCCTGATGAGCCTTTGTTTCTGATTAGATCATCGGATACTTGGTATGGGGATTTTATCATTTATCTCCAAACCCAAAATTTTCGGCCACATACCTCTCACTCTCAACATCGACGTATTCGATACCAAGCAAAATATTATCTGATCGTCGGAGATACACTTTATCGTCGTGGTGTCGATATGATTTTAAGGAGGTGCCTCACTCATGAGGAGGCCGAAAAGGTTCTAAATTATTATCATGTTCGAGCTTGTGGTGGAAACTTGTCTAGATACGCTACCGCATAGAAGATACTCTGCGCCGGTTACTTTTGGCCTACCATATTTCACGACTGCATCCTTACGGTCAGAAGTTATCATGCGTGCTAGATATTTAATCGTAAAATATGAAAACTTCCAGTATAGATGCATCATGTTATCGTTGTGGGACCATTTTAAAAATGGGGCATTGACTTCATGACCTAAAACCCTTGTTCGTCCAGGGGGCATGGTTATATTATTGTCGCAGTAGACTGTTGGGTGCAGGAATTACACTTAAGAAAAATCCTCAACACTTAATTTGTCAACCTGGGGTATCCGTAAACTTAGAGACGAAGCACGGGCAATGCCAGAGATGGTATGAATCTTCCTAATATAAATCCCTACTATCTTTACAGGAAATATTGCAGAATCAAATTAAAGAGAGAAAAAGGCAACTTGAACCATCAAAATAATCTAAGACTGGAACAAGAAAGAATTCATTTGCAAGAGGGAATTAAAAATAAAATGCAATCACTCTAGCTAATTAATGTTTAACTACTGAGTGTGTGTTTTTCTTTAGCAGAGACACTTAGCAGTCTCATCAGATGGGCCCTTAAAACTACTCCTTTAGAGATTTCCTTCTTGCACTAATCTTTCCTGCACTATCGCATTCTACTTGCACTAGTGCAGGATCAAAGATTTATGCAGAAGGTAGAAATGGTGTCTTTACTAAAGGATTTTTACTTCATGCAAGGGCTTGAAATTTTCCAGGTTTAGAGCACTTGGATCCTGTGGCAAGAAACTAGTTCTTGCTCTAGATCATAGCTTCCTGCACTTAGTATTTAATTCTTAAAATGAGTGCTTAATTATTTCAAGTGCTATTATACTGTTAAATCCAATTGCACCCATAAAAATTGAATGTTTCTAATCTTAACAGAGTGTAGGAATAAAAAAAACAATCAATATACATTTATCCTATCATAAGCATTTAATGAAAGAAAGAAGATTGAGGGAAGTAGACTAAGAAAGCTCGCTGCATCACACCAACGTGCACTGGTGTAGGGTCATTTCTCTTGCTTGGGCCAAGCCGGGAAAACCAATCAAACAAAATTGCAAAAAAGGAAATATCACACCAACGTGCACTAGTGTAGGTTCATTTCTCTTGCTTGGACCAGGCGGAGGAAAACCAATTTGAAATTAAGTGAAGGAAAGGAAATTGCAGGAAAGGGAAATTTATCTACTTCACACAACGGATCCGCTTTCACTCAGATAGGAATGCATGTGCTTAAAATTAAGTCACACTTGACAAAATAAAAACAAATTACAAGAAAACAGGAAATGGGGTAAACGCGCTGGGTTGGCTGGGCCCTAGCCAACCAACATGTTTCCCTTTTAAATAAAAACGTTGCTCAGTACCTTAATCAATTCATCATCTCAAACACATAAATTCAATTTGTGAAACATGCGGTGGAGCTCCCTTTTATTAATTCACTAAGGCAAGTACATACATTAATAAAATGTCTAGCCCAGATTCGGGCGATAACTACAACAACCTTTTACCGCCTCTCTAGCTATATATCTGTTCTCTTTTCCTATCAAAAACTTTTTCCCCTAGTCCTATTTAAATTTTACATTATATAGATCTTTGGACAAGGGCCAAAATAGATCATTTAACCGATTACATAATCAAACGCAGATTTTAGCTTCTTGGCCTTCGAAATTAGATAGTCAGCAAAACTGGCCGTAGCCAATCTCCAGCTTTCGTCCTTCACAGATCGGTCTCGACTGCCTTTGGATCGATCTTGCTATCGTGGCTAAAGTTTCTCAAAACAAAACGGTGATCAAGGAGGTTCAGATCTGCTGCAATGATTTTTTGTGATGGCAACGGTGCAAGATCCGATCTTGCACTAGGATCAGCGGTCATGGTAAGTACTCTAACTACAAAATAAACATTGGAGATATCGATAGGTTATAAAGAGTGATTAAAAGTAAGAAATCATGTAATAAATGATTAATTAATGCTAAGTTGAATTAAAAATGTGAAAAATAAATTTGATACGAAATATGTCACCATGCTTGGATTGGTGCAAGATGAGGGTGCATAAAAGAGGTAAAACAATGGTAAATGGTTATGATTTAGGAAGGGGGAAATGGAAAAAAGAGAGCAAATTAGGGGGCTAACATCCTCCCATCCCTAAGCTGTTGTGTGTCCTCACACGACTCTTTACCTTAGCAAAAAACCTTCAAAACTTTGAGCATTCTAGCTCAATCCTGCTCTGACATACTGACATCAGCCTGCAACGTTTCAGACTTCTTCTTTATGATGTTCTTTAATTTCATTGTCACCTTTTTAAGTCGCTTGAAACATTGCTCGACTCAGTATTTCTAAACTCTAACTTCTCCTTTCTTTTTCTGGATCTCCGCAGTTAATTCTTCTTTACTCTGTTCTTTATCTTCCTGTGCTTTAGCTATGGGATGTTCTAAGTTCTGCACTTGAAGCTCTAGTTCAACTATTCGAGCAGAAGGAGTTACCAAATCTTCTTTTTCTTCTATCTCGACAGGGGCAGTATCTTCTTCAAGGATCTCAGTATCAAGAAAATATTCTTCTTCTGTCTCGACAAGGGTAGTATCGTCTTTGGGGACCTCAGTATCCCTTGAGGTTTTAGCAAATGTTTCTTCGTCTTCTTCTTCTTCTTCTTCTTCTTTTTATTCTTATTCTTGTTATGTTTCTTCTTCTTCTAGTTCTTCTTCTTCTTGTTCTTCTTCTTGCACTGGTGCAGGAGGGGGTTCAACGTCCTATGGGGACTGTGGTTCTTTTCCTGCACTAGATTCTTCATTATTTTTCTAGGCCTTTTTAATGAAATCGGCCAACAAAGTGTCATCTTTGACCTCTAAATATTTTTCTGCATCTGCAAGGACTGACAGGTTGTCTTCTTCGGGGGTTTGTGCCTATACTGGTGGCATATAAGGAGTCTCTTCGACAGGTGCACTAGTTGTCTTCTTATTTGGAGATGGGGCCCTTTCTTCTGTTGATTTTTCAGGTCATTTCCTTTTTTCACTGGTGCAAGAAGGACTCTCCTTTATATTCTTACTCGGACCCTTGCTTGTGCTGGCAGGGTCCTCTGTCTCCTTTCCAGCAGCTGTCTTTTTATGTATTTGTTTTAACAATGCCTTGCAGGTCATGCCTTTAATTTCTAATTGTTTCAAGACAAAAATATTTATCAGGCTGTGGTGATATAACTTCTTTTTGACCTAGTCTGCCCATGCGTCCTGCACACCCTTGGCCATTTTTTCCAAGCTCTTAAGCAAAAAATAGGGGAAATAAATCCTCCACCAGACGTGTTGGTCGCCTTCGAAATGCTGCAAAATCCTAAAATGGTACACAAAAGTGACCGAGTACCTTCCCTCACAGGTTATGAATTTTTGTAGGATGAAAAGGAGGTCCCGCCACTGTTCTAGCAGGGCACTGTGCGGAATTCCTTTCTTCCAATCTACCTTCATATTCTTGTCGATGATGAAACGCTTCCATCGATTCCTTTCTAGTTTCTGATTTTTAAAATACTGCTCACTAGTATTTTCCAAACTTGTCAATGCTGCTATAAAATCCTCCGTAACCTTAAATTTTAGAGGCCCAATTTTTACTCGGTCGTTTTTGAAACTTCTAGCAAACTATAGGGCCACTTCACTGTTGTGCCCGTTAAAATTTTGCAAGAATTGAAGAAAGCCTGAGTCTCAAAATAGTGCAAGACTATTGTGATACTCAGTAGTTTGTTCTACCTTATAGGCGGCATCATTGCTTAACGGTTATGAAGAGTCAAGAATTTACATGCAACACCCGGAAAATTGGTTCTTATAGATAGGGATCCAACTATCCACCATCCCTTCCATCTTATCACCCATTCATTCCACTGAAATAGCCATAGATGCATGCCATCTTTGAGATAGTGTCGGACTGGTGCTTGAGGTGGCGATTTAACGGCTAGGTGAGGTAATCATTATGAGTGAAGGACATCTAGGATTATGGCGGAAAGGGGAAATTATATCCAAGAAATGGTTAAACACTTCCGCACTCCTTCATAATTCAAAAAAACTTTAGAATTAATTAAAAATGATCATGATTCTTAACTTAAAAACAATTTACTTTAAATAATTTTCTCCCAATTAATATGATATCACAAGTACTCATCGACTAAGTGAAAGGAATTCTTATAAAATTCCACGATGACCACTTTTCTATGACGTATGCTATCAAAAGAAAAATTTGTATTATGTTTCTGACAGGGTGCATGCTTGCACTTCTTAAACTATGATATTCTATTGGTACCATTTTTCTTCCATTATTATATAGGACAACATGCTTGCACTAGTGCAAGCATAATATCTGAAGAAAAGAATAGGAAATTTAAGTAAAATATAGGTTGGAATTCCAACATGGCTTCCTCAACTGATACTGGAAATTTGCTTCGCCCTTTCTTGATGCTTCAGAGCGTATCCTTTTTCTCTTTGTGCGCGAGATCCTTCAATCAATTCATGAGGGAACAAAAAAATGGGAAAAGGGAAATTTCAGAATGGGAAGGAATTTTGTTACACGGATTCTAGGAATAGTACCACAAGAGGGGATAAACAGAAGTGGGATAGGGAAAAAAATTCAAGGGTAAAGTGGGATTTTTACGAAACGGATAGGGTAAATTTAGAAGAATATGGGAAGGTTAATCATTCTGGGATTGAAGACAAAAAATGAGGGAATATTACGAAAGTGGAATATGAAGAAAGGTAGAAAATTTTCTGGAAGGTCTGCCTGCACTGGTGCAAGAAAAATAACTGCAACGAGAATTAAGCGTTACTTGAAATAAAAAAAT
Organism: Pinus albicaulis; assembly: GCA_034641835.2. Classification (NCBI taxonomy): domain Eukaryota; kingdom Viridiplantae; phylum Streptophyta; class Pinopsida; order Pinales; family Pinaceae; genus Pinus; species Pinus albicaulis. The sequence continues at coordinate 484,175,578 of CM076582.1, forward strand.
ATCTATGCTAAATACCCCAATTGTATAAAGGTTGGTTCTGTTGAACCTGTTTTTACTTGGTGGTCGCTGGCATATCTAAAGATCAAGCAACATTCTCTTTTTATTAGAAATTTTTGATCTTCCTGCCAGCAAGTTGGTTTTCAGGTTAATCCTTCTACAATCATTTCAGCGAACTGATTTTCATAATTACAGGAAAATATTTTTTCTTTACTTTTTATTTTAATTTTAATTCTTTTTTTTTTTTTTAAAGAAGAAGAAGAATTCATGTTTTCAAAAGGTTGGTATTACCATTCACCACTACCGTCCCGAATTTATGTTGGACTTGCTGTGTAAAATCTTTCCTGGAAAGTGGCTGAAAATACTTCTTTAATCTGTGTCCATTTACCAAGAATATTGAATTTTGTCCATCAATAGTTTTAACTTCTACTTCTCCATTCTTGAATACTTGGATCACTTCATAAGGTCCCATCCAACGTGTATGAAACTTCCCTTTAAAAATTTTAAATCTAAAATCATAAAGGAGTGCCCAATCACCTGGTTGGAATTTCTTTATCTGAATAGACTTGTCATGCCACCTTTTGCATTTCTGCTGAATTAGTATGTTTTGCTGAACAACATCCCTACGAAATTCATCTAACTCATCTAATTGGAGAAGGCACTGTTGTTGTGCCTCAGAGAGATCTAGTCCTAACTGAACTGCAGTTCTAAAAGTTTTGATCTGGAATTCAATTGGTAACAGAACCTATTTTCCATATACCAACGCATATGGTGTATGTCTCGTGCTATTTCTCCAAGTGTTTCTGTATGCCCAAAAAGCTTCTGGTAATCTTTCGGCCCATTCTTTCCGATGCATATTAACTGTCTTTATAAGAATGGACTCGATCACTTTTTTTGTGGATTCCACCTGGCCATTTTCTTGTGGGTGATACGGCGTGGATTTCCTATGCCGAATCTTGTATTGCTCCATCACACCTTGTACCAGATTAGAAATAAACTACGGACCATTGTCAGAAACAATTTCTCTAGGCACACCAAATCTAGTAAATATTTTAGTAAAAAGAAAATCAACAACAACTTTTTTTGTAGCAAAGGAAATAGCTTTAGATTCTACCCATTTTGTAACAAAATCTGTACAAACCAAAATATGCTTTTTACTTAATGACGCTGGATTTATTGGCCCTATAAAATCAATAGCCCATTTTTTAAATGGCTCAATCATAACTTGGGGGCATAAAGGCATTTCATTGGTTTGATTAGGCTAGCCCACTCATTGACAGCTATCACATCGCCTGACATACTGTTTGGCATCCTTAAACAAGGAAGGCCAAAAGTAACCAACACGCAATACTTTATATGCAGTCCGCTTATCAGCAAAGTGGCCTCCACATGGTTCATCATGAGCAGATTTCAATATGTCAAACACTTCCTCCTCTCTTACACATCTACAGATAATCAAGTCTGGACCAGTGTAAAAGAGATCTCCTTGAATCCAGGAGTATGCAACACTATTCTGAATAATATTCCGCTTTTCACGAGCGGACAAGTGGGGTGGTGTTTTCCCAGTAACCAAGTAATTAGCAATGTCAGCAAACCACAGAGAATCTGTTGACATAGAAAAAATATGTTCATCCGGAAAATAATCATTAATAGGAGTTTCTTCACCAATATTATCTAATCTAGAAAGAAAATCTGCTACAACATTATATTTTCCTAGTCTATCAACAATAGTAACATTAAGTTCCCGCAACAATAGCAACCATCTAGTCACTCTACCGCTAGTCAATGGTTTGTTCATAAAATATTTAATCGCAGAATGATCAGTATGTAAAAATACTTCATATCCTATAATATAGTGCCTGAACTTATTAATTGCAAAAATTACAGCTAAAAACTCTTTCTTTGTAACTGTATAATTTAATTCAGCGGAAGACAAATTATTACTAATATAATAAATAAAATAGGATTTCTTATTTTCCTCTTGTCCTAAAGTTGCGCCAATAGCCAAATCTGAAGCATCAGAGGAAATGTGAAAAGGCAGGGACCAGTTAGGACCTCTTAAAACTGGTGCTTGTACCAACTTTTCCTTCAATGGTTCAAAAGACTGTTGGCAAGTTGTGGACCAAGAAAATTCACTATCCTTAGCTAGAAGTCGGAAAAGAGGGGCATCTATCTTAGAAAAAATTTCAATGAATATTCTATAGTAACCAGCATGTCCTAAAAAACCTCTTACTTCCCTTTGAGTTTTGAGTGTAGGAAGATGCAAAATGATTTCAATCTTTGTCGGATCAACCTGGATACCTTCACCAGAAATCAAATGGCCAAGTACCACTCCCGCTTTGCACATTAATCTAAATTTCTCGTCACTCAAAGTGAGATGGGCTTCCTGACAACGGAGAAGTACTTTCTCCATATTTTTGAGAGCTTCTTGAAAAGAATCACCAAACACATAAAATTCATCCATATAAATTTCTACAAATTCTAGATCAGAAATAATGACCAGGACTGCCCTTTGAAAGGTAGCCAAGGCATTACATAAACCAAAGGGAAGCACTTTATAATAAAATGTACCCCATGGACATGTAAAAGTAGTTTTATCTTGATCTTCGGGTGCAATCTGTATCTGGTTATAGCCACTAAAGCCATCCAAAAAGGAAAAATATTTCTTTCCTGCAAGGGTATCAAGCACCTGGTCAATGAAAGGGAGAGAGAAGTAATCTTTGAGAGTGGATTTTTTTAATTCTCTATAATCAATACAAATACACCATCTTCCATATTTATTAGGTATTATCACTAATGGAGAGACCCACTGACTGTCGGAAATAGGATAGCTAAAACTGGCATCCAATAGTTTCTGTACTTATTCCTTCACAATATCTCTTAGAGTTGGATTCATTCGCCTTTGGGGTTATCGGATAGGTCAGGTTCCTTCCTGAATATAGATATGATGTGTACAAGTTTCAGGAGGAATACCCTTCATATCTTCATAGCCCCAAGCAAAGGCACTAAGATGGTTTTGCAACAAATTCACAAGCTGCTTCTGCTGAGATAAGTCCAAATCTGAACTAATATGAAAGGATTTACCAGGGCTAATATCAATAAGAGTAGTGTCAGGCTTAGGAGTACTCAAGGGAGTGGTCAAATGCAGCGGTACAAAAGAATGGGAATCATGATTATCTTGAAAATCTAGGCTGAAAATCTGGCTCAATGACTCAAAATTAGGCATAGTGTCTAGATTATTCAGGAAATCTTGAATCTCATCTTCTTGTGAAGACCCAGTATAATGATGGATAAGGGAAATGGGTTGAGTCTCCTCATCACTACTTTGATCCAACCATAAATTATCTCGAAGGTCCTAAATGGATCTGCCAGGGGGGTATAAGGTAACTTTCTTCCCAGAATCTCCATGCGAAATGTACATATCACCGGAATGACATCCAATATATGCATCGACCATAACGAGCCATGGTCGACCCAAGAGCAAGGGATGTCCTCCTACTGGGTTCTTTGGCTGAAGCACAATGAAATTAGAAGGATATTCCCAAGAATCTAATGAGATGATCACATCATCCAATACTCCTTTTGGCTTAATTTTAGATCTATCTGCTAATTCAAGCATAGTGGGAGTAGGGCGAATATGAGATAACAAAAGTCGATCCATGGTTTGCTTAGTAATAACATTAATGTCTGCCCTAGGTATATAGGAACATTAGAGACCAGGATATTACCAATCTGAACTGAGAAAACAGGGTTTTCAGGATCAGTATATTTTTCCATAGACACACATCCCGTCATCAACTCTGCTTCCCTACCAAAAAATTGAATGGTTTGGGGTTCCACTCTCTTCCTCTTAGGTTTCTTGAGACAGAGTTCCTTAATAATCTTGGTACAAATGGGGATATCTTTAATGGCTTGAAGCAAAGTTATCTTAATGAAAATATTCTGAAGCTCAAATGCCAAACTAGTCTCAGAATTAGGCTCACTTATTTCCATTACTAGCCTCTCTGGGAAGGGAGGCTAGTTGGAAGAAGATGCCAAGGATTCAGAGGGTAAGGGTTGCTTAGTGACAGCTTTTGGAGAATGGTTAAGAGTTTCCTCTTCTCCTTTCTCTTCAACAATCACTATAGGTTGCTTCTGATTTTCTGATGTTACAGCCCTTCCCGATCTTAATTTAATATCATTAACCCCAACTAGAATAGACTGGAACTCGAATGGTAAAGGTGGGTTTGTTACATATATCATTTTCACTGCTTTATTATTGTTAGGATTGGGCATAGGTTGAGCAGGAAACTGAGGAGGTCGAAAGGGTGGAGGTAAAGGCAACGGTGGAGTAAACTGACTCGGAAGTTGAGGCATTGAATAATGTGTATGCGTAGATGGATATGACTGCATAGGTGGTTGGTATGAATATGGAGAATGAGTTGGCCCTCTCAAACCTTGTTTCCATGGTTGAGAAGGTTTCCCATGCTGATATTGATTCCCATACTTCCACTGCTGATTAGTGTTAGGATAAGAGTATGCATGTGAATTATAACCAAGATAGTGTGGAGAAAATTCAGGAGCCATACCTGCACCTACCTGAGGCCAATTCCTTGTTGCTCCCATAGCATATAAGTATTCAGCTTCAGGCTGTCCCCCTGTAAATACAGCTTTAAGTCCTGGTATAGAGGGACATTTTTGTCACATGGTATTCTGCACAAATAGCACACTTATTAGTTTCTTTCAAATTAAGAGGACACTCTTTAGGAGGATTCTTGTCTCTACATTTAGGACAGAAAATACATAATGACTCTTGTTCCTTCATGATTTTTTGCTGAAATTTTAAAGAGTCTAACTGTTTGGTAACAATATTCTTTATATCAATTTTCATATTTTCCATTTTATTTTCTAGTCCAATAATCATAGCATCAGTAGATTCAGTTTTTCTATTTCTATTTAGAGTTCCTCTACCGGATCTATACTAATTTCTTGAAAATTTCCTGCATAATTCACAAATTTTCTCAAAATTTTGCTGAGAAATATCACCTTGTCCTAACAGATTCAAATTATTTCTAGCATTATCAGTAAGTCCTCTTAAGAACAAGGTTCTAATAGTACTGGGATCAAACTTAATTTTCGGCCTTTGTAAAATATATAGAAATATTTCTAAGTAATCTTCAAGAGTTTCATCATCATCCTGTATGATTGTAAAAATCCCATCCCGCATGTCCCAAGTTTTGCAATATTCTTGATATTTAGACAAAAATACTCTCTTCATCTGATCCCAAGAGGTTATAGTGTTTCCTCCTAACCCCATAAACTAGCGTAGAGCTGAGTCCTTGAGAGTAAAAGGAAATAACCTTAAATTCTAAGCATCAGTTGAATAATCATAACTTCTACACAGAATATAAAAATTGAATAGAAAAGAGTCAAGATCTTCATGAACTTTACCATGGAAATGAGGGAGAGCTGATGGTGGAATATTCTTCATTTGCGCCACAGTATTAGGATCCACAATTGGAAACACAAAAATGCATTGTTCTTCACTTACCTGGTTTTCACCAGTCCCTTCCAAATGATCTTCTTGGTCCACCATTGTTTCCCTTTTACTTGTACCGCTCTCAACAGGCTGATCTACACCTGAGTTGTTGTCACTAGAATCTAGGTGGATTGTTCTTGCGTGATGGGTTTGAATTGGATTGGGCTTCCTGCTTACAAAAGGAGACCCAATATGTGAAATTTTTTCAGAATTCTTTTGGCCCTTAGTGGGCTTCGAACCCTTACCTTTTCTAGGCATTCATTTCAAAGAAAAAGAAAGAAAAATAACAAACAACTTCTAAAAAAAAATGTTGTCAGAAATCAATTAACACCAGTAAAATTCCTTCAAAGAGGCTTTTCCACACAATACTACAAAAATAAAGGAAAAAATTACCTCTATTGTATAATCAGAAAATTCTTACCAAATCAAATCGCCTCCCCGGCAGTGGCGCCAAAATGTTGGGTGTAGGAATTACACTTAAGCAAACACCTCAACACTTAATTTGTCAACTTGGGGGATCCGTAAACTTAGAGATGAAGAACAGGAAATTCCAGAGATGGTATGAATCTTCCTAATATAAATCCCTACTTTCTTTAAAGGAAATATTGCAAAATCAAATTAAAGAGAGAAAAAGGCAACTTGAACCATCAAAATAATCTAAGACTAGAACAAGAAAGAATGAATTTGCAAGAGGGAATTAAAAATAAAAGGCAATCACTCTAGCTAATTAATGTTTAACTACTGAGTGTGTGTTTTTCTTTAGCAGAGACACTTATCAGTCTCATCAGATGGGCCCTTAAACCTTCTCCTTTAGAGATTTTCTTCTTGCACTAATCTGTCCTGCACTATCGCAGTCTGCTTGCACTAGTGCAGGATCAGAGATTTATGCAGAAGGTAGAAATGGTGTCTTTACTAAAGGATTTTTACTTCATGCAAGGGCTTGAACTTTTCCAAGTTCAGAGCACTCGGATCCCATGGCAAGAAACTAGTTCTTGCTCTGGATTAGAACTTCCTGCACTTAGTATTTAATTCTTAAAATGAGTGCTTAATTATTGCAAGTGTTAGTATACTGTTAAATCCAATTGCACACATAAAAAGTGAATGTTTCTGATCTTAACAGAGTGCAAGAATAAATAAACAATCAATATACATTTATCCTGTCATAAACATTTAGTGAAATAAAGACGATTGCGGGAAGTAGACTAATAAAGCTTGCTACATCACACCAATGTGCACTGGTGCAGGTTCATTTCTCCTAGTTGGGCTAGGCCGGGAAAACCAATCAAAAAAATTTGCAAAAAATAAAATATCACACCAACGTGCATTTGTGCAGGTTCATTTCTCCTGCTTGGACTAGGCGAAGGAAAACCAATCTGAAATTAAGTGCAAGAAAGGAAATTGTAGGAAAGGGAAATTTATCTACTTCACACAACGGATCCGCTTTCACTCAGACAGGAATGCATGTGCTTAAAATTAAATCACACTTGACAATATAAACACAAATTACAGGAAAATAGGAAATGGGGTAAACGTGATGGGTTGGTTGGGCCCTAGCCAACCAGCGTGTTTCCATTTTAAATAAAAATGCTGCTCAGTACCTTAATCAATTCATCAGCTCAAACATAGAAATGAAATTTTTGAAACATGAGGCAAAGCTCTCTTTTATTAATTCACTGAGGCAAGTGCATACATTAATACAACGTCCAGCCCGGATTCGGGCGATAACAAATACAACAACCTGTTACCACCTCTCTGGCTATATCTCTGTTCTCTTTTCCTATCAAAAAAAAATTTCCCCTAGTCCTATTTACATTCTACATTATATAGATCTTTGCCCAAAGGCCAAAATAGATCATTTAAACGATTACATAACCAAACGCAGATTTTAGCTTCTTGGCCTTCGAAATTAAATAGTCAGCAAAACTGGCCGTAACCAATCTCCAGATTTCGTCCTTCAAAGATTCGGTCTCGGCTGCCTTTGGTTCGATCTTGCTTTCGTGGCTAAATATGCTCAAAACACGGCAGTGATCAAGGAGGTTCGGATCTACTGCAAGGATTTTTTGTGCTGGAAATGGTGCAAGATCCGATCCTGCACTAGGATTAGCGGTCATGGTAAGTACTCTAACTACCAAATAAACATTAGAGATATCAATAAGTTACAAAGAGTGATTAAAAGTAAGAAATCATGTAATAAATGATTAATTAATGCTAAGTTGAATTAAAAATGTGAAAAATAAAGTGATACGAAATATGTCACCGTGCTTGGACTGGTGCAAGATGAGGGTGCATAAAAGAGGTAAAACAACGGTAAATAATTATGATTTAGGAAGGGGAAAATAGCAAAAAGAGAGCAAATTAGGGGGCTAACATAGAATACTTTACCAACATTAGGGGAATTTTGAGGTCTAAAATGGGCCTCCTAAGGAAATAATAAAATAATATTTATGAATTTGCAATTCATTTTTTGCACCAAAATCCATGTAACCATGGTTAAATTCAATTGAAAATTTGTACCAAAATAAAACTAATAAAGAAATTTTATTGATGTGACTATAAATAAGAATGACATTTTCAAGAAAAATTCATTATCATTGCACAACTAATGCATTTTTCCTTTGTACTTAAATAACTTAAAATAAAATATAAATATAAATTCATAAATTCTTAATTATAGAATATAATATTAATCAAAATTTGTATTTTAATTCAAAAATATTTTTATATTGTTTCTTTCAAAAAATATGAAATGACAATATTAATATTTTATTCAAAAAGTGTGAAATGACATTTAATATGAGTACTTTACTTTGACTTTAAAGAGAAAATTCAACTTTGTGGGCATACCGAACCTCGGTGAGAAACACAACCTGATTTATCCCCTTTCAATTGTTGTATGTTCTGGAATTTATCTTTCCTATCCAATATGAAACATCGTCATTAAAATTCGTCATTCACTTGTTACCTAAAACCTCTTCTAAAGAAGTGTGTCTTTTTAATCTCATCCATCTTGATGAAACATGTCGTGAAGCCGCATTGGCCAATGAAGCACATAAGAGATGTATAAAGGCACAATAAAACTAACATGTCCAACCTCGCATCTTCTCAGAGGGTGACCTGGTCTTACTTTATGATCAGGAATCTGATGTAATACGTACAGGAAAATTTGAGTCATTATGGCATGGCCCCTATATTTTCAAAACATTTCTTGCTAAGGGCACCTATGAGTTGGTAGATTATGATGGAATTCCATTGGCACAACCCCGAAATGGGTTGTATATCAAACGTTACTATGCTTAAACATGATCGTAGTAAACTATTGTATTATATTGTATATATGATGTTAATTTTCATTTACTGTCTTAGTTTATTTTTCTAGAGTTTTCTTGAAGTTAGTAATCCACTTTAAATTTCATCGCAGATGTCTGAACCTTTGGAACCATTCGTTGGGTATGTTGATGGTGTTAGTCGTAGTATGCAGAATCTATCCTCTGGAGCGTGGGCCATTTTTCACTCCGAACAGCGAATTAGTGAGTTTTCAAGGGATTTGTATCAGTATATCCACAAAAAATATCACTGAGTATAGTGCGTTGATCAAACTTCTCTCTGATGCCATTTCATTTGGTATTAACCATATCATCATTAGGTTAAACTCACAACTTGTGGTACTACAACTTACTAGTGTTTATACTATTAGAAATCCAACATTGCATCGTATGTTCCTAAGAGTTTGACTTTTTGAAAAACATTTTGATTTCATTCAATATCAACACATTTCCAAAAACTTGAACACATTAACTGATTTCTTAGCGAATTATGTTATAAACAAACATTTGCAACACATGTAAAGACATATTTTCAATTCATATCACATAATTGAATAGGATTGCGCAATAAACATAGGAAAACACTGAGTGGCCTGAAGGGATGCATTAAGTGGTATTAAATAGACAGTATTCTCCTTGAGAAAAAAGAAAGAAAAAAGAGGGGGGGGTTAAAATAATTTCATTCAACAAGAAGGTTAAAAGGTTACTTGTGAAATTTTTTTAATGAAAGCTGTGATCGCTCCATGGAAGTTTGAGACCTAGGGTTTTTCACCCGGACCCTAAAGCGGTGTTGGTTACGGTGCGATCACGACTACGGTGACTCCTACACCTATGGCATCGGGATTGGTCTATCCTTGCCTTTGCCGATGGCTCTCCCCGGGGGGGGGGATAATATGCCTCGCCCTATAGGAAATCAAGAACATGTTAACCCTGACGATGTACAAATTCCATCCTCTGTCGCTGTAGAGCACAAAAATGATTCTTCAGAAATGCAACAAGACAAGCCTCAATAGCCTCTAGACAATACGGCGCTACCAAAAGCGACTTCAGCTACCTGTTGGCCCATTGCGGAAGAGCGTCCCAAGATAGATCTACCAAGCCACTGCATCAATGCCCAAATACATTACATGAAATATCATGCACTCATAGGCAAATTTTTCAGCTTCTGGCCAACTGAGAAAGCTTTACATGGTTGGATAGCCTCCAAATGGAAGCCAAAGGGACATGTCACCCTTCAGTTAGGGCCAAAATGTTTTTTCAATGCCATTTTTAACTGTATTAAAGATATAAATCGAATCTTAGATGAAGGTCCCTATTTTTCAACTCATCAGGCCTTTATCTCAGAGATTGGGTTGAAAGATTCAATCCTGACAAAGAAGACTTTAGCTGGGCGCCCGTCTGGATCAGGATGTACTCCCTACCCCTGGAATATTGGGATGAATAATCGCTAAAGGACATCAGAAATGGATTAGGAGAGTTTATAAATATTTCAAAGGAAACTAAGCTCAGAAGATACACTTCATATGCCAGAATATGCGTTTACATGCATTTGGCGAAGGCCCTCACGGATTCGGTAATTCTTTATCATGATGAATTTGATGGATACAACCCATTGATTATGAACATGTTCCCTTCCGTTGTAGAAAATTCCATGCTCGTGGACATCTCTTTCGGGATTGCCCTTTAAACCTCTCCACCAAACCTAATGTCACCATGGAATCCTCTGATGCAGAGGGGTTTACAAAAGTTCCCAACTGTAAAATACATCATAAGAAACCCCCATCCGCCTCTAAGATCCCAAACCAAACCTCCAACATTCCTTCAACTAGTAACAGCTTTGATATCCTAGCGAAGAAAACATAGCCTGATAGTGATCCTCCCAGAAAACCTGAGCTCTCTTCAATATTGTCCACCTCAGCTCTCACTTATGATCCCCCCATACCTCAAAATTCTTCAAATTCTCCTCAAGAATATTTAAACCCCATCTACCAATATTAGTAAGGAAGTAGATCTGGTTATCTAGCAACCTAATAGTATGGATATAGATGGTTCAGCTCCAGAGGGCAGTTAGCCCAGTCACATGGAAGAGGAAACTAAAAGTATTGATATGGGAGAACTGGATATCTTTGGTCTCGAGCAAGCCTGCAAAAAGAAAGAGTATGACAAAATAACTTCTAGACAGATAGAAAGCTTAGAGGTGGTTCTCTTTCGAGCACAACAACAAAGATCATTGGGCATACAACCAGGTATTCATTGGGATAGCAAAAAAATACTTAAAGAAACCAATAAAAGGGGAAGAAAAACAAATTTGCAATGAACCATCATCATTGGGGAAATGCTGATGGAATCTGGAAGATATCCCAAGCTGACCAAGTTTTACCATCCACTAGACAATAGTTCTCATTGAAGCTCACCTCTTGGAATATAAGAGGACTAAATAGTCCCACAAAATACAGAATGATTAAAATCATGATTCGGAAAGAGAGACCTCAAGTCTTCTTCATGCAAGAAACCAAATGCAATAGTAACATGCTTGGCTCCATCCTCTCCAGAGCTTGGCTAGGATGCCATTCTGTTGTTTCTGACGCCTCAAGTGCTTCGGGCAGCGTAGCTATCATTGGGACCCACAAGAAATCTTGATCACTGATGCACATGCCATGCACAATCTCATTCAGGCCACATTCCATCTCATAGGATCCAACATCCATGGGCACCTCACCAATGTTTACTTCCCTCAAGACCCTATGCAAAAAATAGCACTGCTCAACACTATGGGGGCTCTCAATTCAAATAGAACTCATCCACTTTGGATCATGGGTGGGGACTTTAATATGATCACTAAACTAGAAGAAAAGAAAGGAGGACGAGCCAAGTTGGAGATGGAAAGCAGCCACTTCAAGGATTTCATTCAAAAAAACTAGCTAATTGATCTTCCCTTCTCCAATGGCATGCACACATGGAACAATAAACGTTTTGGAACTTAGGAAATTTATTCCAAGCTAGATCGATTTCTTATTTCGGACAATGCTATTCACATTGGAGGAGATATTCTCTCTTCCATTTTTCCACTCTCAGGCTCTGATCATTGGCCCATTTCACTTCAATGGTTGCGACCTGGGGACTCCACCAAAAGACCCTTTAGATTTGAAGCCTTTTGGCTCACTCATCTCGATTTCAAAGATATGGTTACCAATGCTTGGAAAAACTTCACTCCTCCTGTTGGTTCCAAAATGTACCAATTCTAGCAACATCTCAGAAACCTCAAAACACAGATCAAGAAATGGAATCACTCTATTTTTGGGAATATCTTCCAATAGAAAAAGGCTCTAGAACAAAACATGTCTGAGATCCAGCAGCGTATAATCAATGAAGGAAGAAATGAGTCTCCGGCTACTCAGGAAAAAAACCTTCTCACTCAGCTGGAAGAAAGAAGAAAGACAGAGGAAATCCTTTGGAAGCAGAAATCCCGAATAAGGTGGTTAAAAGAAGGGGAAAGAAATACCAAATTATTTCATCGGTCAAACATTCAAAGAAGAAAGCATAATAATATCACTCAGCTGCAAAACTGGCATCGAGAAAGGATGGAAGAACATGAGGATATAGAGAGAGAGCTCCTCAATCACTTCAAAATTGTTCTTCATGAGACTCAGGAGAGTAGGCAACTGACAATAAGCAAGATTCTACAACACATTCCCAAGATCATTAATGAAGAAAATAACCATATGCTTTTGCACCCTGTCACTCTCTAGGAAGTTGAAAAAGCGATGGCTCAATGTAAACATGGAAAAGCTGCAGGACCGGATGGCTTCACCTCCAAATTTTTCCATCACTTCTGGGATCTTATAAAAGCGGATGTCTGGCAACTAGTAGAGGACTCTCGGACTCTACACTGGTTGCTCTTGTCCCTCAATACCACCTTCATAGCACTCATTCCTATAGAGGATCATCCCAATACTCCAAACAAGTTTAGGCCCATTGCTCTCTGCAACGTCATTTACAAAGTGATCTAAAAGGTAATTGCCAATAGGCTCAAGACCCTGCTGCCATTGCTCATTTTTCCTGAAAAAACAGGTTATGTGGAAGGTCATCAGATTTTAGATGGAATAATTCTCATGCATGAAATCATTCATTCCCTGAAACACAACAAAAATGCAGGTATGCTCCTAAAAATCGATCTTTCTAAAGCTTTCGACAAGTTAAGTTGGAATTATATTCAGCAGATGCTTACATCCTTTGGCTTTAGTCCCGCCTGGATCAGATGGGTCATGAATCTCATTTATTCCTCCTTTTTCTCCATTCTTGTCAACAGAAAACCCTCTCACCCCTTTTCCCATTCTAGAGGTATTCACCAAGGAGACCCCCTTTCACCCTTCCTATTTGTTCTCATGGCAGAAGGGCTCAGTCGCCTTATTCAAAATTCTCTTCACACTCAGAAACTCCATGGAATCTCTGTTCATGGTGATCAGGCAACTACCCACCAACAATTTGTTGATGAAAACATGTTATTCGGGCATCCTTCAGTCCAAGAATATCTCTCATTCAAATCCCTTCTCGACACCTTTTCAGAAGCCTTTGGCACCTCTATTAATGCTGCTAAATCTCATATATTTTTCTTCAATACTCATGTCATCACCCAAAGCAACATCGCTAGAATACTTGGCTTCTCCGTTGCCTCTTTACCAACCAAATACTTTGGCGCTTCTCTGATTGACTCTTCTATTAAACATGCATCCTGGCAATTTCTCCTCGAAAAACTAGAAGCCCGACTCTCCTCTTGGACTTATCGATCCCTCAACATGGCCAGCCACCTCATCCTCATCAAAGTTGTTTTGAAATCAATTCGTCTATACTTATTCTCAGTTCTTGCATCACCAAAATGGGTTCTCAAACAGATCAAAACCTTGCAATGCAACTTTCTGCAATGCAACTTCCTTTGGGGGTCCTTGTTGCGCAAATCTGCATTTTTCTTATACATCTTCCTAGACCTTTTTCATTCACCTGAGCCTTCCAAGTTGTCAATATCATTGTATATTAATTGCAAAAGAGCATCTAAAATGGTTTTTAACTATATTTTGTGTCTGTTGTTTGATTTAGATTTTTGCTCATTTAGCTGCGGAATCTTGCCACTTTCCGCAGCTGCTGCAACTTTCCGCAGCCATTTTGTGAAAGTCTATGTTACAGGTGTCTTTAGGAAAAACGAGCCACATGGGCAAGTCAGAAATGATGTGGACATGGATCGTGTCCTATTGGCTCGAGCAAATTCACCTAAGGAGGTTGCGGTCAAAGGTGGCCAAGTGGAAGTCAACCGTAGAGTCCCACGGTGACAGGACTCTGTTTCTCGTCACGTGAAGATTTATATGGCCGTTTCTGAATTGCGGGAGACAAATCAACACCTGTACATGGCTCCATAAGCCGAATTCAACATCCACTCTTCATAGATTTACTCCTCAACGTGGCCATGATCCTAGATCTCTGGACGTAATGGTTTACGTGTTCTCCATCAGCACAAACTTTAGGGAATTAGTTATATTTCCTTTGTTATAAATAATGCGTTTGCATACGCATATTAGTTAGTCTCCATTAGCTTCCAGATAGCTCTGTAATGTAATTACGTTGCCACTGTGCCATAATATCACCTTTCTGTTATGACTGCATTTTAATATATAAGAAGACTCTGTTTCCAAACGTAATTCGTACTTGAAGTCGGTTGCCAAGGCTGGTGTAGAGGGCCCCTGCACACGCTGAGGTTTTGTGCATTATTGTATAGTTCTTGTTTTATTTCTTTAAGCTCATTGTGCCATAAGTCATTCATGTGTTTATACATTACATCTTTCATGGTATTTATGCTTCATTTCTGTTGATAATCTTTCATGCTTTACATCTTACTTATGTCCATAATCTTTCATGTTTTATGTTGTTGTTAACTGATCAGTGTTCCTGTTTCAGATTACAAATAGGCAGCCCGGGAATTTGCATAACTTTTTGACTAATGACATGGAATTAATATTGTTTTGCTGCTAATTTTCTTCTCTTAGTTTCTGTTTAATTTCAGTACTGCTTTGTTTATTTCAGTCTTGCTCATTTGCTTCAATAGTTAAGATTTAGATATATTAAATTGCTCATGACATCTTCAGTTACCTCCGAAAGCCATAGCTGGACTAATGGCGAGGGATTGAATTATGAATGTGTAGTTTGATATTAGTTTACTTTCTGCAAATTAGAAATATTAAATTTCTCATGACATCTTCAGTTACCTCCGAAAGCCATAGCTGGACTAATGGCGAGGGATTGAATTATGAATGTGTAGTTTGATATTAGTTTACTTTCTGCAAGTTAGATATCATGTTACTCAAGTTGTTTATGGTTACCTCCGAAAACCATAGCTGGACTAATGGTGAGGGATCAGAAGATAAGTTGATGTAATTTGATTTAGATTTACTTTGTTGCAACTTTTGGATTTCTTTAAGCATAGGTTCTTTTGTGTTTGAACAGCAGCAAGAATAATGAGTTTCATGATCAGTAGTTCATTGTTTGTTTGACTAGAGTAGTGATGCAATTTCATTTTCTTTGAAGAATTAATTTTGTCATTGTGTGTTTTTAAAAATTCTTTTGAAGTTTGGAAAATCATTAGAAAGACATTGTTGTCTTGAATATTTGTCTCCATACTTGTCTTTTAGAATTTCACAAAAATCAAAAAACAACAAAAAAAAGTAAGAGATAGGTTATCTTGCACATATAGTGCGCCACACTTCATCAGCTTACGAATCCTGGATTGAAAAATTAAATGTAGCAATTTAGGACACACTAAATTGACCAAACATTTTGGCGCCGTTGCCGGGGAAGTGTAACTAGGTAGCCAATTTCTTAAAAAAAAATAATAATAATAAAAGAAGGGAAAACTTGATAATTTCTTGAAGTATGCTCTCCTCTTGCACCTAGTGTGATCTGGAGGATCAGAAAAGAGAATTATTGGTTTAGTAATTTCTTAAGTATGCTCTCTTCTTGCACCTAGTGTGACCTGGAAGATCAGAAAGAGAATTATTATCCCTACTTTAAAAAATAAAATAAAAATGACATGCATAAAGCAAGAGATTCTAGGGGAAGGTTTATAGCTAAAGCCAAGAGTTCAATTTTCACAACTCCATCTTCTTCAAGGCATAGACAAGAATCACCACCATCTACCCCTAGCCTTAAGATTTTTGGAATTCAAGGAGCAGCTGAATTAGAGGATTCTCCTATACCAACTACTAAATCTCATTTAGAAAAGGAAGAGACTCCCTCTCATCCTCCCTTGATAGAAGAACTAGAGGAATTTAAGGACTCTAAAGAAACTATCATGGCAGAGGAAATAATAGATGGATTTGGAGGTAGAGGTAGAAGAGGAGAAAACAATGGAGACAACAATGGTGAAGGAAATAATGGAAGAAATAGGAAAGGAGACAACTTGTTTGGATTCCCTATAGTTGATGAGGAAACTCATACAACGATGAAAAATATCTCACCATCTGTCCTCCCTAACTTTTATGGATTGCGAAGTGAGGATCCTGAAACATTTCTATTTGAGTTTGAAGTTGTGTGCCGAACTTATGACTATATGGAAGACTCTAAAAAACTCAAACTGTTTCCTTCAACATTGAAGGGAGCTGCTTTGAAATGGTTCATGGGATTAGCCACTCAATATATTAGGACTTGGAATGATATGAAACAAACATTTTTGGATAGATACTTGGACTATTGTATGCCCACCAATCACAAGGATGAGGTATTCAAAATGATTCAAAAAGAAGATGAAAATTTGGAAGACTTACTTGAAAGATTTCAATACAACTTGAAAAGAGCAAAGATGAGCAACTTAGATGATGAAACCTTGAAAGCCCTCATATTAAAAGCCATTAGAGATGAATGGATATATATTTTAAACATGATGGGGAAAGGAGACATTTCTCAACTCCCACTTTGTGACATAACAGAACTATGTGTCCATCTCTCAAGAGGAAAATCTAAAACAGGAAAAGGGCCTAGGGATCCTTCTCTTATTAGGGCTAACAAATCTGCAACTAGATCAGTAAGTAGGACAGAGATTGGTAATATGCTTGATGAATTCAAAACTGATATCTTAGGGAGCCTTAGTGAACAACTTGACACCCTTAAAATCCAAAACAAGCAGAAAGCAGAAACAGATGCTTTAGCTATCTTTTGTCCGAAATGTAGGAAGAAACATGCTTTAAAGGAATGTCCCTTGGATGCAAAAGTTGTAGAAACATGTATGATTTTCTCAGAGAATCATGAGATCAAGGATTGTCCTTCAATTCCTGGACTCAAAGCTGTTTTTCAAGAAGACCCAAATTCAGTAGAATCTCTCTGTTTTGTTGCAAGAAGACCTTGGCGGGGACAACAAACTCAAGGGTTTAACAACCCTATGAATCTTCAAACCCCACCAAATTGGAATCCTTGGCAACAACCTTGGCCCCAACATCAAAATCCATATCAGCCATGGGTAAAAGGGATGCAAAATCCTTATGGGAGATTTGCTCAATTTTATCAATATCCTCCATCTTTTCAAAATCAACAAGCTCCACAACTTCCAAACCCAAATCCACAACTTTCATTGCCATTTCCACAACAACAACCTTCTCAACAAAATCCAAATCCTCAACTCATGTTCCCATACCAACAAAAGACAAATCAACTTCCAGCTCAGCCATTGCCAAATCCTAACAATAAAAATCCTCAGAATACTTACATGGTAGAAGGACAACAATTTCCTACCTATATGATTGTTCCTCTCAATGATGTACAACTCAGATCTAGTAGAGTTTTAGAAAAACCTTCTATAGATGACCTAGAGCAGGATACCTCTGAGGAGGACTCTCTTGAAGCCAATAAGGGTTCTGAAGAAGTATCTCTTCAAAACTCAAATATTCAAAAAGAAAAAGAAAATTTAACACCCACAACTCCTATAGTTGAGCAACCTGCATCTTCATCTACACCTCCTTTTCTTGAAAGACTACAAATTGACAAGGGGGTGGAAAAACAAATCTTGTTGCCTAACTATGACTTTCTAGATGAATTGAAGAATGTTTGTATCAAGATTCCCTTGCTACAAGCCATTCGAGAAATTCCTATTCTAGCAAAAACCATAAAGGAGTTGAGTTTCAAAAGACCGGGAAGGAAACTAAAAGAAACAAGAAGAATCCACCTGGTAGGAAAGATTGCAGATATTATGATGGGAAAAATTACCATGCAGAAGTATGTAGATCCAGGAAGTCCAATTGTCAAGACACATATAAATGGGATAGAAATTCCAAACACATTGATTGACTTAGGGGATGCTATTAACATTATGAGTAGACAGACTATGGACCAGCTAAAACTTCCTAACCTTCTTTTTACACCTACTTTACTGCAACTTGCAGATCGATCAATTATTAAACCAGATGGTGTATTAGAAGATATTTCGGTCTCCTTAGATTCTTGGGAATATCCAGTAGATTTTATGATTTTGACTCCCAAGAGTAATCTAGGAGGGCACCCACTTATCTTAGGAAGACCTTGGCTAGCCACAGCTGATGCTTTCATTAGTTGTAGATCTGGGGATATGTACATCTCTAATGGTAATTCGACAAAGAAATTCAATTTGTATCCTCCAGCAAAAGCAATCACAGAAGTAGGAGACAATGAATGGGTTGATGATGAGGACACTATACAACCTGTCTTTACCATTTCGGAAATTAGTGAGGATAGTCAAATTCTGAACACATTAGAAAATTTTGAGACATCTTCAGAATATGACCCCACACAATTTCATTTGGAATCTGACATAGAATATTTATCATCAAGACAAATGTCTCTTTACTCTATGGAAGAGTTTGGTAGTTCTACCATTGAGATTTTTCCAGGAAAAACATTGAATATCAACAAACATTTGGAAAATTCACAACAAAAAGAACTAATCAAAATCTTGCAAAAACATTCTACTGCATTTGCATGGGAGTATCTTGACATGAAAGGTATTGATCCTAAGACTTGCATCCATCATATCTATATTGAGGAAAACAGTAGACCAATCAGACAACCTCAAAGAAGGATGAATCCAAATCTTAGGGAGATAGTGAAAGAAGAGCTCCAAAAACTACTCAATGTAAACTTCATTTATCTAATTTCAGATAGCCGATGGGTTTCTCCTTTGGTTATAGTACCTAAAAAGAATGGTAAATGGAGGGTATGCATTGATTACAGGGAATTGAACAAAGCAACTTTGAAGGATCACTTTCCTTTGCCTTTTATCGATCGGGTATTAGATACATTAGCAGGTAAAAAGTACTTTTCATTTTTGGATGGTTTTAGTGGCTATAATCAAATTCAGGTAGCACCTGAAGATCAAGATAAGACCACATTTACTTGTCCATGGGGAGCTTTTGCCTACCGAGTGCTTCCTTTTGGGTTATGTAATGCACCTGCAACATTCCAAAGAGCAGTACTAGGAATTTTTTCTGATCTAATCCATGATTGTGTAGAGGTTTATATGGATGATTTTACGGTTTATGGTAATTCATTTGAAGAGGCATTAGAAAATTTGGAAAAAGTTCTTATAAGATGTAAAGAAACAAACCTTTCATTAAGCCATGAAAAATGCTTTATGATGTTTACTGAAGGGATTGTTTTGGGGCATCATATTTCGGGAGATGGGATTAAGGTTGATAGATCAAAAGTTGAAGTCATCTCCAAGTTACCTATTCCAAATTGTCAAAGAGATGTTAGAAGTTTTCTAGGATTTATTGGTTACTATAGAAGATTTATAGAAAACTTCACTAAAATAGCATCTCCACTCTTCAAATTGCTTACAAAAGACTGTGAATTTAAATGGGATCTTGATTGTCAATCAGCTTTTGAAACTTTGAAAACAAAAATATCTGAAGCACCTATCTTGAGAGGACCAAATTGGAAACTCCCTTTTCATATTTCTACGGATGCTTCGGATACAGCTCTTGGAGCTGTGTTGGGTCAAAAAGATTTAATTCCTTATGCCATTTATTACACCAGTAAAAATTTGACTCCCACAGAGTTGAACTATACTGTGACTGAAAAAGAGTTCTTAGCTGTTGTTCATGCAATTAATAAGTTTAGACATTACATAACAGGCTATGAAACTTTTATTCATACTGACCATTCTGAAATTAGATATTTAATGAACAAACCTGTTACTAATGGCAGAGTGACAAGATGGCTCTTACTTTTGCAAGAATTCAATATTATTGTGTTGGATAGACTAGGAAAACAGAATACAGTAGCTGATTTCTTGTCTAGGATTCAGAATACTAAAGAAGATTCTCCTGTAGAGGATAAGTTTCCTAATGAATACTTGTTTGCAGTAACTATTAAGACTCCTTGGTATGCAGATATTGCTAACTATTTGGTTACAGGGAAACTGCCTTCACATTTATTTCCAAATGAAAAACGAAAAATTATTCAGGAGAGTTCAAAATATTCATGGATTTCTAACGAATTGTTTAAAACAGGGCCAGATCTTGTGATCAGAAGATGTGTCAGGGAAGATGAAATGCCTGATATTCTTAAGGCATGTCATGATGAAGCATGCGGCGGACACTTTGCAGACAAAAGGACGGCCTATAAAATCCTTTCTTTGGGATATTATTGGCCTTCCCTCTTCAAAGATGCAAAACAATATGTCAAAAGGTGTGACAGCTGCCAAAGAGTAGGGAAACCTACCCTTTCAAATGAAATGCCATTGCAAACACAGGTACTCATTGAACCCTTTGAAAAATGGGCTTTATATTTCATTAGACCTATTAATCCACCATCTAAGCAAAAGAAGTATATATTGGTTTGTATTGATTATGTTACTAAATGGGTAGAAGCCAAAGCATTAGTATCTGCTACTGAAAATTCAGTTGTTCATTTTCTTTATGAGGATATTTTTACTCACTTTGGTGTTCCAAGAGAAATTGTGACAGATCAGGGAAGCCAATTCACATCCAACTTGGTGGAGAAGTTGATGGAAGAATACAAAATCAAGCACTGAAGATCTACTCCTTACCATCCACAAGCAAATGGTCAAGTGGAGTCTACAAACAAAGTTCTTGAAAGTATCATCACCAAAACTGTTCATCTACATAGAAGAGATTGGGAAGAAAGGCTTCCTGAAGCCTTGTGGGCCTACAGAACTACATGGAGAAATACAACAGGACATTCTCCCTATGAACTTGTTTATGGGAAAGAATTCTTGCTCCCCATTGAGTTCCAAGTCAAGACCTTCAAGATAGCAGTTCAGTTGGGGATGAATTTATCAGAAGCCCAAAAGCATAGAATGGAGCAATTAAATGAGCTAGATGAGATCAGACAAGAAGCAATTCTAAGAACTGATCTAGTTCAATATCAAAGAGCTAAATGGCATGACAAGTACATCAAAGAGAAGAAGTTTCAAGAAGGAGATTGGGCATTGTTGTTTGATTCCAAGTTTAAAGATTTTCAAGGAAAATTTCAGACTCATTGGCTTGGGCCATATGAGATTGACAAGATCTTTAGCAATGGAGCGGTAAGAATCAAGACCATTGATGAGTTTAAAACTCCTCTTATTGTGAATGGCCACAGATTGAAATTTTATCATAAGCCACTCTCAAAAGAGGATTTTGTCAAAATGTTTCAAGAAAATTCTGCAATCAGGCTGGTACAGAAGAATTCTTCTTCTCCACCAGCCTAGCTTTTGTTCTTTCAATTAAAATATATATATATATATATATATATATATATATATATATATATATATATATTTGTATAAGCCTGAAAACCAATCACTGATTGACAGTCTTATACAGAAAATATAGGGTGAAAATCAGGAACACCTGACACTCTATGTTTTCCAAAAAAAATTTCTCTTTCATTTCATAAGTTTTGTAACCACTCCATTCCATTCCACTTCATTCCACTTCATTTCACTTCATTTCACTCCATTCCACTTCATTTTATCTATTTCATTCCATTTCACCAATAAAATTCTTTTTCATGACCATTTCCATCTAGTCATTTGTCATCCATTCATTTTCATTCACCCGAATAATAGCTGTGTCAGTTTCCGCGACTGACATCTGTTTCCGCAGCTGACTCCAGTTTCCGCAGCCTGAAGCAGATTCCGCAGCTACCACTTTGTTTTCAAAAGAATGTACAGCCAGATGTTATTTCCATAATCATGAAATTAAATGCAGGTGTGAGGACCAATTATGAAGACATGGGGCATTCAAGATACCAATGAGGAGCAACTAATTGAAGACCAAAGAAAAAGGCAAAGATTCCAAGGTATGAGTAAAATTTATTTCAAATAGCATTGAAAACACATTTTTATATAGTTATGAACCATAAGCTCCATTATGTACAATGATTATATTGACAAACTCCGTAACCCTTTCACGATCTCCATATGATCCTCCCACATTCATTTTCAAACGGTCCCATAATTAAACCTCCGATCTTCACTCAAACTCCGATACTCCACCTGTGACAATGAGACGTAGTTGATTTGACTACGGCTTCTTTCAGCCGCATAAAATCCATAGCCGTTGTTTAAATGTGCTTACATTTATTTTGCAGCCACCAAATTTCAAACACTGCCGGATGTGTTATACTCTTCCTATTGTTCTACTAATCTCACAGCCGCATTTCTGTCATGCTCATGTAACCCTTCTCTGTTCCGCTTCACTCCATTTCATTCTCTGTTACGCTACAGTCTGTATACCCACTCTCTGATATCTACCTACAGTCATTGTGCTCATTTCCGTGCATTCAGCCGTTCTACTTCCATTGAACCCTCCTCACGCAGGCAAGTTTTTGAAGAGCAGAAAGAAGAATGGGTAAATTGCTAAGAGCAGAACCAGAAGGACCTAAGTTCATGGAAGGATATCCGCAAGTCAGGGATATATTGAAGAAAGCAAAGTGGCTGCGGTTTATCCAAAAGTTCAGAGGCTACCATAAAGAAGTGACAAAATCATTTGCAAGGTCGTTCAATGGCCTGGAGGTAGAGATTGGAGACCTTAAGTTCACGGTGAATGAGGCATCTATAGCAACTGCCACGGAACTTCCTCAAGAGGGTGAACGATGGTTTAAGAACAAAAGCATTAGTGATGAAGCTTGGAGAATAATCTTACGAAACCAAGGTATGGACATAACCATTTTTAAAAGAGGAATTCCTGTTCATGCTTTGAAAGAGGAATGGGCTACTTTGCTGCTAGTTGTTCAAAAATTCATCACCTGTGAAGGCCATTTTGGGTCCATGTATATGTACCATACTAGATTGCTGATGAATTTTCTAGATAATCAAACTCTCAATCTCCCATATTTTCTATTAAATAGTTTGAAGAAGATGTCTGTGACTGTTCAGAAAAATTTAGGGGATGTAAAACCACATCTATATCACCATGGTCTTGTAAAAATTTTGATTGAAAAAGAGTTAAAGGAGAAGAAGGACACATGGGAACAATTTTTGATTAGAAATTTCTTTGAGGAACCTCAAGAAATTCCTAAAGGTAGCACATCAAGAAGGAGTAGGAGAAAAAGAACAAATGATGAAACTCAAAGTACTCCTACTACTACAATTGAAAGAACTAGTAGGGAAGAGAGGTTGTCAAAAAGGAAGAAGAAAGAAACCAAGGGTAAGAAGCCAATAACACCAAAAGAGAGAAAAAGTATTGAGGCTATACATCAAACCCCTTCTTTCGAAGAAGAAGATCATCAAGTGTTATCTGAAAGATTGGTTCATCTTCAAGAACAATTATCTATAGCCAAGAAGAAAGAGAAAGGAAAACAAAAGCAAAAAGACAGTGGTCCACAGTGTGTGAGAAGAAGTTCCAGACTTAAGGGGAAATTGAGGAAAACACAAATGAAGGGTCCTCATTTTATCGATTTGGGAGAAGAAACATCTGAACAATCCCTAGCTGACCATAGTCCATCTCACTCTCAGTCAGTTAGTGAACCTGGTTCATTTCATTCTCAGTCAGACATTGAACATAGTCCATCCCATTCTCAGCAAGATGTTGATGTGAGCCCTTCTCAGCCAGATTTTGAAGACAACTCTCCTTCACGGCATTTTGGGGACAACCCAATAAAAATGACACCTGATATAGACCCTAAGCAGCAAGAAGTATATGATTATATAGAATCTTTAGAAAAATCAGCTACAGGTCCCAGTACTTCGTCCATTCAGCCTCACATATCACAAAATGATCTAGTCCAATCACTGAAACAGGAAGTCTTTGAGCTAGAGATTTTAAATAAACACATTAAAAATGAAAATGAGACATTGAAGGAACAAAGCAAATTGGACAAAATAATTCATGATAATACCATGCTACATCTGGGAATATGGCAGAAGAAGAACAAGAAATTGAAAAGGAAATGCCAGAAGTTAAGCAGAGCACTGGTTAATATCAAATTTAGATGTTTAATGAAGAAGCCCAGGATGTTAGCAGCACCAAGGAAGAAGAGGAGAGGATTGGATGTACTAGCTGAAGTGTCAAGGCATATGAACTGAAGAAGGATTATCAAAATTTTGGTTGCATGAGGACATGCAACACCTTCACAGTGGGGGTATGTTGAGTCTCAAATCTACATTTTTCTTATACGTCTTCCTAGAACTTTTTCATTCACCTGAGCCTTCCAAGTTGTCAATATCATTGTATATTAATTGCAAAAGAGCATCTAAAATTCTTTTTAACTATATTTTGTGTCTGCTGTTTGATTTAGATTTTTGCTCATTTAGCTGCGGAATCTTGCCACTTTCTGCAGCTGCAGCAACTTTCCACAGCCATTTTGTGAAAGTATATGTTACAGGTGTCTTAAGGAAAAACGAGCCACATGGGCAAGTCAGAAATGATGTGGACATGGATCGTGTCCTATTGGCTCGAGAAAATTCACCTAAGGAGGCTGCGGTCAAAGGTGGCCAAGTGGAAGTCAACCGTAGAGTCCCACGGTGACAGGACTCTGTTTCTCGTCACGTGAAGATTTATATGGCCGTTTCTGAATTGCGGGAGACAAATCAACACCAGTACATGGCTCCATAAGCCGAATTCAACATCCACTCTTCATAGATTTACTCCTCAATGCGGCCATGATCCTAGATCTCTGGACATAATGGTTTATGTGTTCTCTATCAGCACAAACTTTAGGGAATTAGTTATGTTACCTTTGTTATAAATAACGCGTTTGCATACGCACATTAGATTAGCCTCCAGATAGTTCTGTAATGTAATTACGTTGCCACTGTGCCGTAATATCACCTTTCTGTCATGACTGCATTTTAATATATAAGAAGACTCTGTTTCCAAGCGTAATTCGTACTTGAAAGCTGTTGCCAAGGCTGGTGT
Organism: Pinus albicaulis; assembly: GCA_034641835.2. Lineage (NCBI taxonomy): Eukaryota > Viridiplantae > Streptophyta > Pinopsida > Pinales > Pinaceae > Pinus > Pinus albicaulis. The sequence goes on from CM076582.1 coordinate 484,200,789, forward strand.
AGAGGGCCCCTGCACACGCTGAGGTTTTGTGCATTATTGTATAGTTCTTGTTTTATTTCTTTAAGCTCATTGTGCCGTAAGTCATTCATGTGTTTATACATTACATCTTTCATGGTATTTATGCTTCATTTCTGTTGATAATCTTTCATGCTTTACATCTTACTTCTGTCCATAATCTTTCATGTTTATGTTGTTGTTAACTGATCAGTGTTCCTGTTTCAGATTACAAATAGGCAGCCCGGGCATTTGCATAACTTTTTGACTAATGACATGGAATTAATATTGTTCTACTGCTAATTTGCTTCTCTTAGTTTCTGTTTAATTTCAGTACTGCTTTGTTTATTTTAGTCTTGCTCATTTGCTTCAGTAGTTAAGATTTAGATATATTAAATTGCTCATGACATCTTCAGTTACCTCCGAAAGCCATAGCTGGACTAATGGCGAGGGATTGAATTATGAATGTGTAGTTTGATATTAGTTTACTTTCTGCAAATTAGAAATATTAAATTGCTCATGACATCTTCAGTTACCTCCGAAAGCCATAGCTAGACTAATGGCGAGGGATTGAATTATGAATGTGTAGTTTGATATTAGTTTACTTTCTGCAAGTTAGATATCAGGTTACTCAAGTTGTTTATGGTTACCTCCGAAAACCATAGCTGGACTAATGGTGAGGGATCAGAAGATAGGTTGATGTAATTTGATTTAGATTTACTTTGTTGCAACTTTTGGATTTATTTAAGCATAGTTTCTTTTGTGTTTGAACAACAACAAGAATAATGAGTTTCATGATCAGTAGTTCATTGTTTGTTTGACTAGAGTAGTGATGCAATTTCATTTTCTTTGAAGAATTAATTTTGTCATTGTGTGTTTTTAAAATTCTTTTGAAGTTTGGAAAATAATTAGAAAGACATTGTTGTCTTGAATATTTGTCTCCATACTTGTTTTTCAGAATTTCATAAAAAATCCAAAAACGACCAAAA